>VWYI01006211.1:10312-52369 GCA_013399455.1 Anthoscopus minutus | reverse complement strand
ATACTACTGCTTTCCCAGCACATTTTCCACCCATTCTTTCCTCAATTTTGAAGTCATCTTTGGAATGCTAGATGATGAGGCAAAGCTAAATTTAAAACAACAGTTTTTTTCCTTCATTCAAATGGAAACCACAGTAAGATTCGTCTTGAAATTGAGTTTCTGAACTCACTACTGGAAAAAAGTCAATTAGGCACTTAAAAATACAACTGAAAGAATTACAGCCAGAAGCAAAAACTTTATTCTTCAATAGCATCCTGTATTTATAGAGTGAACATTCAGTTTGAAGCTCCTACAGTTGTGCCTTGATAGGAACTGGTTGCTGGACTAGATGAGTTCATAAAAACACCAGTCAAAACACGCCGTACTTACTGTGCTTGTGGGGTTTTTTGGCAGTCTTTTTTATGACAGAAACGGAAAGATTTGTGATATTTGGGATGGCTGAGATGAAAAACAAAGGCAAAATCTGGACAAAAAAATTATTATAGATTCATACTGAAGAATTCTCTGACAGGGAATCCTGAAAGAATCTGAGCAGCTTTTATAAACCAGCCAATTATGTGTTCCACATAATCAAACGTCCATGGTATGATTCTTAGAAGCCCATCCAGGGTTACTTTTGAAGTACTGCACAAGAACACATGCTTCTGCTTTCCATTGCAAGTTGCTGGTTATAGTAGTAGATTAAGACAAGCTTTCCTTTTAAAGTGTGTTTTTCATTGAAAATAAGACTTTTGTACTTTTGATTTTCTGTTCTACATTTACTTTTGAAGGGGGAAAAAATATGACTTCAAGCATGAAGCATGGTGATGTTTTATTTTCTTTATTTTCCCAAATTTTAATTGTTAATGAAATTTGGGAGTGGAGGGCAGGCAGGGGACCCCCATTTTTCAGCTTCTTGCAGTTGCAGCCTATGGGAGGCTTATTCTGTTATCTTAGGTAAAAGTGATTAAGAACCTTTGAGATATTGAGATACAGAGACATTGAACACAACCATGCAGCTCTTCACTGTCTTTCTTCCAGTGGGCATACAATGCTTCACTGCCTTGTCAAAGAAGTTACAGCTGATGAGCTTCTTTACTTGAAGTTCTCAGGGGCAGGAATACCAATGAGTGTCTTATGAGCAGACCACTAAAGGTTTATGTGAACACAAAGCTGCTTTATTTGTCTTAAAACTGTTAGTGCAATATCACATTGTTTCTGCTACAGCACACACGTTATCTGCTCATTCCCTGAAAAACTATCTCGCTCACTTCTTACTTGTGGTTACACCTTACATTGTAACCCAAGACAGTTTGGGGGGAGATTTTTTTTGAGGATTTTTTTCCTGTGGTTTTTGTTGTTGTTTGGTGGCTTTTTTGGGTGATTTTGGGGTTTTTTTTGTTTGGTTTGGTTTTTTTTGGAGTTTTTTTTTTATTTGGTTTGTTTTTTGTTGTTTTTGGGGTTGTTTATTTTGTGTGTTTGTTTGGTGGGTGGATTGGGGGTTTTTTGGGTTTTTTGTTATGTTTTGAGGGTTTGTTTACTTGTCTCTCTGTTTGGGGCTTCTTTTACAATTAATTTTCCTATTACTATAGGAAAGTATTTCCTATAGTGTTTTCCTATATGTATTTCCTATATGTATTTTCCTATTACTATAGTACTTTTAACTAAAAGCTGTAAAATTAACTGGGATTTTTGCATCTGCTTTCAGGATGTCAAAGAGGAGTCTTGTTTTTTAAATTGTTTTCTTCCTTTATTTTTACATGTTACTGGAACAGAATCTTCTAGATCTATTAACAGGATTTTTCATTTTAGTTGGGTGAAATAAGGCATACATGAAAACATATGAATGAGTATGTCCATTCCCTGTGGCAGATTTCAGTAGGATGCTCAGGACACTGAGGCAACATCTGTTCACACAGAAATCACTGACCAATTTTTCTCCATTCACTGACATGAGGAGCAGTCCTGATGAAATGTTTGATGTGGAAAAATACACAAGGGAAATTTTTACCTCTGGCTAATAGTCCACTACTCCATTTAACAGCATAACAATCCAGTTTTTTAATTTTGTTCTTTGTGTTCATTTTGTTGTCAGTGAGTGACCTTGTACCTCTGTCAAACAAGTGTGTGTGCAAAGTCTGCTAAAAATCAATACAGCTGTCGGTGCTCTTAAATCTAGTTAAGATTCATATGTACCTTGATTTTGACAAGAATATTAAAGCCATTAAAGATGTTCTTCTTGTAAATGTTGCATTTTTGAGGCATTTTTGTTGAACAGAGGAAAGAGTCTTTATTTCCACTTCTAGAACAACCTGTACTGTTGATGTTCAGTGGTTTACTGCATTTAGAACTGTCTCCATTTTTAAAATAATGATCCAGCAACCTTTCCTTTGTTAAAGAGGCTTTGTTTGGTTGCAGGGTTTTTTTACTTTGTGGTTTGTTTGTTCTTTTTTGCTTTTTTTTTTTTTTTTTTGGTAGGTTTTTTGTTCCTCACCCCCCAGCTAGAGACTGGCATATTTGATGAAAGGAATGTTCGAAATTCATTAACAATAGATGGATTAAATGTCTTCTGGCATCAGAAAGCATTTACATTTCTCTGAATCAAGGCAGAAATCTGAGGAAACTTTTTTCCATAATAGCAATTTAAAGTGGAGGTGCACCCAAGGCATTATTATTAGGACTATTGATTTTAAGGTGTGACATTCAGAAGTCAATTTCTCCAATGTTAATGGTGGATGAAGGCTGGGTGACTACCGAGAAATATTTTTGGCTTTGGTTCTTAATTGAAGTATGGCAGCTGATTGTATTTCTGAATTTCAATGGTGTTGGCATTTAAATTGTATGTCAGGCAGTTTTCATGTGAAGGCTGCTTTAGAACTTGCCTGAACACTTTTAGGTACTGTGGTTACTATGTTGATCACCAAACAGTCTTCCACATTACAAGTTCTGCAGTCAGTGTGGAGCTTCAGTGCAGCTCGAAGGTCTCTGAGAAGCCCCTGCTGGTGGAGTATGGCAGCTATAACATCAGCCAGCGTAAGATGGATTTTATCTCTTTCAACCCTTCTTTGCATTTCAGATATGTAAAGTAGCATTTTCTGGGCCCAACAGGACTTAATTTAAGTTTATGCAGGAAGTGACCTGTCAGGTTTCAGCTCTTTTTCTTTTCTAATCTCACTAAGACAGATGACTAGCACACAAAGAACCTTTCCTAGGCTCTGCATCTAAAGTTTGGGGCCTGTGCAGCATGCTCTGGTTTCCTGCATGCACACTGTTCTCTTCTGCACAGTCCTTAAAGCTTCCTGCATGGCTATGGCCATGGTGCAGTCAGTTGAAGTCTGCTCTTCCTGTTCATTTTCATCTCCAAAATTTTGTTTGCAATGTTTCTATTGCTATAAAGCTTCCAGGTAATGAAAAGAGTACCAAATAACCATCTGCTTATTTCAGTGTTTTCATGTATTCATATATAGGGTGTGCAAGTCTGAAATCTGAGCTAAAAAACTAGCACAAAATATTGATAAACTCTGAGACCTTGAGATTTTCCAGTTCTGAAACAGACAACTTATTTACTGGTACTTTTTCACCTGTATTAGTCTTATGTATTCTTTTTAAAGTAGTAGGGTTTCTCGACATAGTTACTTGTCACATTAGAGGAACTTTATTCAGTGTATATATGTAGAATATGTAAAAAGGGGAGAAATTACATTATTTTCATTTATAAGGCAGAATTAAGTAGTTCATACACCATCTCAATGCAGATTATTTATCAAAGCTGCAAAATGCTGTGAATTTTGTTTATTGGAAGTGAAACTATCCTTCAAAATAAAGACGGCATTCTAAACAGTCTTGTGTTGCACCATGAAACACTGGCTGATTTTGTCCTGCCCTAGAGAGCCTGTAAATATTCCAGGAAGAGCTGAATTGGAACTTTAGAGACTTTTTTTCCTCTTCTTTAAATCTCACCTTTCAACACTTGAATTCAGTTCAAGTGTGGGCAATGTTGAGGGACTATTAAATTTAGATCAACTTTATCATTCCTTGGAGAGCTTAGTGATTGTAAATTGAAACCAGACAGCAGTATTTGTGAAAAGGAAATTGCAAAGTTTGGTTGCTTGGTGTTTTGTTTTGTTTTATATTTCCTTTTTAACCTCCAGCATGTCCACCTGGACATTTCAAGTGTTCCACCGGCTTATGCATCTGGCAGATGCAGCGCTGTGATGGCATAAACAACTGCCTTGATGAAAGTGATGAACTCTCCTGTGGTTTGTATTCACTTATTAGAGATCTTGACTGGAAAACACAGTGAATGTATTCTCTAATCTCAGAAGGCAGCTGAAACAATTTTTTAATGGGGATAACAAAAGATATTTCTAATTAAAACCAAGAATGAAGAAAGTATGGCACTGGAGAGCATAAGAAATTTAGATGTGCAGTAAGAGCTGTAGTAGGCTATATGTTAGTTTTTCCTTATATGATAAAAGCTGACATTTATTAGTAAAGTTCTGTCCCATTTTGACATGAGTTATATTATTTTTGTGGGGAAATGACAAAGGGATGTTCATACAGTAGATGAGAGAGATACTAAACATCTCTACTTGGGGCAATCACTGAACTCCTTTGTGCTCTATTTCCACTATGCACAATGTGGCACTGATGCCCATCACTGTACTGTGAAAGGAATAAATGTTGTATCCAGACACAGTCAGAAGGGGATGTGTTAGCATTTACAGGAATGCTTCTGTACCTGATATGGCTTATATTTTTCAAGTTGTCCCTGAGTGGAACTGTAACTCCAGCTTTGCAATACAGGACAACTTGATTGCCTGCAATGGAGTGAGTGATTGTGAGAACGGAAAAGATGAGCAGAACTGCACCCACAGTAAGGCTGCTCTCCTGAATAACTTTATTTCTCTCTTTTGTCATCTGTCCATTCCTGACTTGAATTCTGGATGCTGCATTTGAAATGTTAAGAGGCACTGTCAAATCTCTCTTGAGCTACATAATTCCATTCAATTCTTCTAATACGCTTAGAAACAAGCTGTTATTGATTTTAAACTATTTCTTTTTAATAAGCTCATGAACATATGTTTTTGCAAAATGCTAGCAGAAGAATTAAGTATTTCAGGTGCATGGTGGAGATCTAGGGATTTCAAGCTTGAATCTGAGATTTTTATCTCTTTGCAGCATAATCTGTGCAAATTAATTCCTGGATCTGTTTTGCCATCTGTAAAATAACTATGAAGATGATGGTTTATCTGTAGCAGTTTTCAGGGTTATAAGGTTAGTGGAAGCCATAAATTTAGCATTAG
Source organism: Anthoscopus minutus (assembly GCA_013399455.1). Lineage (NCBI taxonomy): Eukaryota > Metazoa > Chordata > Aves > Passeriformes > Paridae > Anthoscopus > Anthoscopus minutus. Next base: position 47,084 of record VWYI01006211.1, on the reverse strand, counting down.
GCAAATCAAAATTTTCAATCAGAACTTTTTTAACTTTTTAGAATAAATGGATGCCGTGACATACAAAGGGGACTTAGGGAGCACAACTGAAAAGTGCTTCAAGTGACTTTTTTAAAGAAAACTTTTTTACCCCTCTGGCAAGTCAGTCTGTGTAAATGATTATGAGATACTTCTGTGCATTGACACAAAAAATGGATTGAGTTTGAGTGGCCTCATTTATTGCAAGCCACAGAGAAACAGGAAAATGCTGAGTTTGGGGGTTGCAGTTTTACTGGATACAGTTAATACGGCTGCTTTCACTGCAATTTTTCATTTCACATTTAATACTGAAATACAAAGGAGAGTTCCTGTCCAGAATACTGGATGTTTTCTCTTGCTATCCTTACACTCCACATCTAATTTTCAATATTATATCTGTGTGTATTAGTGCTGTGGGAAGGGATGGGAGGAAATCTTTGTTTGGTCTTTGCCAAGTAAAGGCACACCCAAGTACAGATGCAATTTTATTTGCAAAGTTTATTCTGTTTAGAGGTTAAGCCATCCCAGCCAAAGTGCTTTTCTTGTCATATTACTCCCTACCTATTAATATATGTATTAATACATGTACATCTTCAATCTGTATAGACATGTCTTTGTGTGCTAAGCTGAGCCAATGGTTGTTTTGGGTTTTTTTCCTCACAACTATTTCAGGTATTCCCTGCACCAATCACGCATTCAAGTGCAGGAATAACATTTGCATTAGGAAACAATATGCAAGGTGTGATGGGACTGTGGACTGTGTTGATGGAAGTGATGAAAGCAGCTGCAGTAAGTTCCTGTCAAATACTCATCTTTCTGAACTTTGAACTTTTACACAATAAAGACCTTTATTTATACCTGTTTTGGAGTGGGTACAAGTCAGGCTGCAGTTACTGAATTTTTATTCTCTATGTGACAGTTGGGTAATGATCAGCTATCTGTTTACCTCAGATCTCGTTACAGAATTTGCTAAGTTCCTGTGGGAGGGTGAGCTTACAGTTACAGGGAGCTTTAGACAGCTGTAATGCTTATTGCAGCTGTGCTAAGCATTAGGGCAGCAGGGTTAGTTCCAGAGTGAACTTGGCTTGTTGGCGAGGAAGCAGCTTTTGTTGTCTGCAGCAATGCCAGGCACTTTGTTGAAGCTGGACTGTATTTGGACTTCAGGAATGACACAGCTGCAATGAGAGAAAAACCACAGACTTCTCACTTCTGACTCTTCCAGATGGTGAAGACCCCAATACTTCATAGTATCAAGTTAGGTTCTAGTCTTAAATCTTCTTAAAGTAACTTCTGTACAACCTTTTCAGTTTGTTTTACTGTAAAGCAAACAAATGATTGCTCTTGCAGTAGCAATAGAAGTGGGGTTAGGATTAGTTGCTTAAACTGAATAGTCTCAAGTATATTACATAATATGGGTGTGTTGGAACAAGTGCAAAGGAGATTTGTGAAGATATATGTGTGCTGGAGCACCTCTCCTATGAACACAGGTTGAGGGAGCTGGGGATGTTTAGCCTGGAGAAGAGACAGCTTTAGGAAGAAAGCTCTTAGCACCTTCCAGTACAGGAGAACTGGAGAGAAACTTTTCACAAAGGCATGTAATGATAGAACAAGTAGTAATGGCTTTATAATAAAAAAGGGTAGATTTAGATTAGATATAAGGAAGAAATTCTCCACTGTGAGAGTGGTAAGGCCCTGGCAGAGGTTGCCAGAGAAGCTGTCGATGTGTCATTCCTGGAACTGTTCAAGGCCAGGCTGGATAGAACCCTGAGCAACCTGGTTTAGTGGGAAGGTATCCCTGCCCATGGCAAGGGGTTTGTGACTGGATGATATTTAAGCTCCCTTTCCAAACTAAACCATTTTATGATTTTGCCTGGCCCTCAGCTGTCTCTGGTGTGTTGCCTATATGTCAAATCTGTCAGCACTTGCCTTGGATCCAGTAGGATGCCTTAAGGGACTAGCCATATGCCTATTTTTATTTGGAAATATTAAGGCTGCATTCGACTTTCTGTAAGTGTTCAGGAAAGGGTCCAGAAACATTAACATCTTTATGTGGGAGTGTGGGACTAAGACTCTTGAGCAGAAACTTTATATGCAAGCACTAGGGATGGATGGAAGCCTCTACAGAAAGGTCTTTCTTCCTTGCTTTTCAAATTAAGAGTTCAGATTTTTGTGCTGATGAGACATGACTTCTTCACCTGTTAGCAATAAACATTGTCAGACTATCGGTCATTTCCATACAAAATAATTATCGTACCACCTTGTTTCTCACATAAATGCCAAATCTCCACATACATTTTTCTTGTATCATTCCCACTGTTTTGGCAAAAAGTAAGTGTTCTGATGGTGTTGAACTTCTTTGCTGATGGTCTCCTTTCAGGTCAGGGCTGGCAGTATCAAAATGAGATGACGGTTTGCCTATTTGTATATATTAATTGTGATAATTATTAAATCAATGGGTCCTTTGACATTTCTGACATAATACACATTTAGGGGCTAATTTCTGTAGCAGAGCTAGAAAAGGGACTTAGTAAAATTTCCAGACTAATGCCTTTTTATGGAGTCACCGCTTGTTTCATTAATAGAGTAGCCAAAGAGCGAAGTTTTGCAATTATAGCAGGGGAATGACATAGATTTCAAAATATTTCAAAGTGCAATATTCTTTCATGCCGTGTGTGGGAAGCCCCCTCATTAAATGAAAGTACTGGAGATGGGGATTATAACCTGAAATAACTTTTATAGATTATAACCTGCAACTTTCTTGCAGATTGTGGCAGTAGCAAGATCAACAATCTCATCTCTCGGATTGTAGGTGGCTCAAACACTGAGGAAGGTGAATGGCCCTGGCAGGTCAGCCTTCATTTTGTGGGAGCTGCTTACTGTGGAGCATCAGTGATATCAAAAGAATGGCTTGTGTCTGCAGCCCACTGCTTTCAAGGAAGCAAGTGAGCAGTCTTCTCTCTATATCTGTCCAAAACATGGCCAGAACCCATAAGTGCCTTCAAGTTCCAGAGTTTGAACTGCATGGAGGTGCTGCACTCACCTTTCCCCAGCCCTGCTGTCAGTCAATGTTTTGAGGCACGTTTTTAAGAAACAACTTCTTTGTTTGCTCCCACCCAGGCTGGCTGACCCCAGAGCATGGCATGCCCACCTGGGCATGCAAATGCAAGGCCATGCCAAGTTTGTGTCTGCAGTGAGGCGGATTGTAGTGCACGAGTACTACAACAGCAGGAACTACGACTACGACATCGCACTGCTGCAGCTGAGCACGCCATGGCCAGACACCATGAGCCATCTCATCCAGCCCATCTGCCTGCCTCCCTCTTCCCATAAAGCCCGCAGTGGGGACAAGTGCTGGATAACAGGTTGGGGCCAAACACAAGAAGCAGGTGAGTTTTATCCCTTCTATTAAGCTAATTTTGTTCCCAGGAGCCTTCACAGCTGGGGGAGTGCGCATGTACCTTCATATGCTCAGGAAACTTGGCTGCTGGTCCTGTGGATCTGAATGTCTTCCATACTGTGTTAGCATAGGGAGCCACCCTAAAATATCACAGTGCTTTCTTTCCCCTCTGGAGGAAAGAAAACCTTTGGAGGTGTGGGATGCATAGCGTGCTTTCTCTCTTTGGGCTGCTGGTTCGTCATATGTAAAATTAAAAAGCTGATTATTTGTAAGATAAACATAATGCCTCAAAAAAACCCCCAAAAACTGAATGGAGGGTGGGGGGGGTGTATTTTTTCCTGTTTCCCTTTATTCCTTTCATCAGCTTCTACAATACAAGTGCTAAATCAGTCTTTTAATTTCAAAGTAGACTTTATTACATATACCTTTATCAAATCCTAAAACAAAGTTTCATGATGTAAACCAGTGCTTGCATATTTGAATATGTGGATGAAGGCTTTTTGGCTATAACCATATTTTGAAAGGCTCACCTGGTGATGAGATTGGGCCTGCTGTATTGAAATGAGGGGAAACTTCGGGTTAATTCTATTATCATTAAAGTATATATCTTATAAAAATGAGACATTTCACCGAATTTTTCAGACAGAAAGAAACAAATTTAAAGGCTGGTTCTTTATGCTGTCAGAACTCACATTTTGAAACTCTAATTCATCATCTTAATTTTGAATTTGGCTTCTTCAGATATGCTGCCCTCACTGCAAATCGATGATCTAAATATCTTTGTAAAATTCTGTTTCCTTTTTGAAATAAAAAGAGGGAAAATTAAGAAGTCTTGAGACATTTTGGAAAAAAACAGAAAACATTTTTTGGCCAATCCTAGTGATTATTTCATTGTATTTGCTGTGTCTGAAGGGTCCAGGTCACAATACACAATTGCCTGATTGTTCTAAGAGGCTTTCTGCTCAATTGCAGTTAGTTGTTTAGAATCTGGAATAACTTGATGGTCAAAAATATCTGTGGATATTTTCTGAAGATCTCTTGTTTTGTATTTCAACAGATGAGTAAAATGAGCTAAGCTCTGTTGAATCACCCTGCTCTGAATTTGTTTTCTAGATGATGAAGGTTCAGCAGTTCTTCAGAAAGCAGAGGTAGAAATTATTGACCAGACATTATGTCATTCCACATACGGGATTATCACAGCTAGGATGTTTTGTGCTGGGCTATCATCTGGGAAAAGAGATGGGTGTAAAGTATGTATCTCAGCAAACTTTGCAAAGAGCTTATCTTGTCTTTCATTGTTGAATAATGAGGTGTAAAGCTGACTGGCAGACCACTTTGTGGTCAATATGTTTCAGTTCTGGAAAAGAGCAATTTAAGAATTGTCTGTCAGTGGGCGAATCCAGAGTTCTGCTGCTTTATGTGCATGTGTAGCATCACTAAGTTTCAGTTGCAGGTCAAGAGTCAATCAAATTGCAAGTCCCAATAACAAGCTGAAATCAGGCAATTTTTGGCATAATAGGCTCTCAGCTGAACTAAAAACTGAGAAACTAGCTTGTGCCTTTTCAGGATCCAGGCCCTCCAACTTGAGACTACAGGACTGTATGATGAGATTCAGACAATCAGGCATAAATTTACAAATATAAGCTATTACTGATCTGGAAAAGCTGGAAGATGATAAATGTAAATTGCTGAATTTACTTCTAGTGAATAGTAGTAAAACCACATAGATACAGAATATGACAATATTACAGATTTTATATGACGTATTATATTATATTAAACTTTTATAAACCATGCGTATTTACTGCTAAAACAGTAGTAAATTTACTGCTGAAATAATAATCAAACCATTTTTTTATGATGAAGATTTGGAATCTTCAAGATATTCTAGCTTTCACTGATCTGCATAAAAATGAGTGAGCCTGCAATGGCTGAGGGAGTATAATGCAGCAGCTGAAAGTTCTGGTGTTCCATTTTTATTTAGCCCGAGGAATGAAACAAAAGACTTGCAAACTTTACTCTCTAAATGTAAAATCTTTTTTGTCATGGAAGGAAAAAAGTCTTCTAAATTCTTAATCTTTTTTGAGGTAATCCTGCTTTGAGGAGTGAGTGGCACCTATGTACCTTGGAAGAGGTCCCTTCTAACCTGTGTATCCCAAAAACCTATAGAGTGAAGGCAAAACAGTTTTCTGCTCAAACAAAATATTTGTCTAGAAGAAGGCACTTCTCTTGCAAAATATCTGAATTTTGCCAAAAGCACCTTTTGCTTTTAGAAGTTGTTTCTTGCCCCAAATATTTTGGTAAAGTTCAGTTTGCCACTGGGTGTCTTTTTCAGAGATGCTGTGTGTACAGCAGAGCTTTACAGGGAAGTATAAGCTTGGTCCAAGGAATTTTCCCCAAACAGTGGAAAATGTTTTTATACCTCATGTTCTGCCAATGTATTTCTAAAAGAACACCCTGTAAAGGAAGAGTCCTAGTTGCTTTGTATTACAGCATTATGAGATCCTGTATTAATTTTGAGTTCTAGAACAGACTTCATTTTAACTGCTCTAATTACAATGATATTATGGACCCCTAAACAACATATGCTGACTAGTATCTACTAGAGGACAATCTTTAGGCTCTTTTCCCTCAAAAAAAAATCAAGAAAAACCCCAAACCCAAAACAATTGAGGGATTCCATCTGTTTCCATTTACGTCTATTTTGAAAGAAATTATACAATTATTAAATACTTTATTTATTGCATTTATATATATATTTTTAAAGCTTACTATTTTTGAGTTTTAGAGTGTGACCTATGAATGTACATACATGTTAAAAATAGCAGATTTGGGGTTTAGCTGTTAGTGTGAGGTTAGAAAAAAAAAGTGAATTTTAAATATAGTCCATGCAAGGCAATATATTTATTAATGTCATTTAAGAGTGAAAATTACTTTCTCTCTTGTTAAAGAGCAAACTTTGGCAAAACTGTGCATGGCCATCTACTTGAAAAAAAACCAACCCAAAAAATCAATTGCTTGAACTATATGAATATGAAAATACAATCACTGGAATTATGCAATTAGTATCTCCTGTTGATTTTCCCCCAGTTTTATAATTCATATTGTAAGTACATATAACTTGATACATTTTTTTAGGGTGATTCTGGTGGACCACTGTCATGTCAAAACAATGGAGATGGAAAATGGTTTTTGACTGGCATTGTGAGCTGGGGTTATGGATGTGGAAGACCAAATTTCCCAGGTGTCTACACAAGAGTGTCGAATTTTGCACCATGGATACACAAATATGTGCCTTCAGTCTTGTAACTCGAAAACCATTTTCTTGGAATAAAACATGTCCTGGATACCTTCATTAAAATCATATTTGGAAGAATTGTTCAGTGGTGGAATTTCTTTGCATGTCTCTTGTTGATTCTGGAATTCACATATGGGGGCAATAAATACCATTGTTTCAAGCTTTGGTGAAAAAAGAGGAGGCTATTCCTTGTGGTGGTGGCTCCAAGCAGATATCTGGAGACACAGGGGGAGGTGCAATAATAAACTTCATTTTCAAGGCACCAAGTAAGTGCAGGTGCACTCATCTGTCAGGAAGCTGAAGATACAATTGATTGTGTAAACAAAGAGCTTGAGGCTTACTCACCATTTCCTCTTGGAAGTGTGTAAGCAGTACAGAAGTAACTGTGAAGTAACAATGACTGTTTGCATTATGGCAAATACTACTTTCTCTGCCTCTTCTATCAAGAACAGCTGACAGGGAGAAAGGGAGAGGAGACACCGTAAAAACTGAACTCAATCCTTTCAAATCCATAGGGCTCTAATATTTGAAGATCAGAAATTCTGCTGCTGTAAGTGGTGATTTATTTTATGCTTATTCCTTCTCCTGTCTTCATTTTAATTAACTGCATGATTTGGAGCTACTAACTCTTTTATTTCCTGCTTTCATTTGTTTATTTTCAAGTTCATCCACCTAAGAATTTGAATTCTTGAGCTTCAGGCAACCTTATCTAGATTAATAAACATGGTGATGTGTGTTATTGCAATGATCTTGTCCTTGCAAAAACAAAACCGGTGTTTCTAAAATGTCCTGATACAGTTTTTATGCAAAAGTGGGTTTGTTTCCTCTAGGCATTTTTCTGTGTTTTTTTTCTGTTTTCCATGAAGGAAGGGGCAAAACGTAGGTCAGCAGTTTCTGTGTGTGTAGCAGAGATAGGCTGTTGAAAAATAGAGGACTTGAATGAAGCCATTTGTCTGCAGCTGTAGTTTCAATTTCTGAGCTGTGAGGATTGCCTTCCAATTAATCCCTTTTGCAATCTCTGTGTGAACTGTTGGGATTTGCTTGTTCCCTTTGTATTATTTTTCTGGGGCTGAGATTTCTTCATCCCCTTTTGCTTTTCTAGATCCTGTTCTTTGTGCTCTCTCTCTTTCAACATGTATCAAGTACGTTATTTCCCCACACTCATCCTTGATTTTCTTATTTTACCTGCAGAATATGCGGAACTTGATGGTTTGCTGACGTAAAGTTTCTTTTCCTTTCAAACAGGAAATGTGAACATAAATTGGTTTGCAATTTATTTACTACATTTATTCTATAGTATTGTCTTAAAGCTGGAAAACTAAGGTGATATGTGAAACTGAGAATTTCTCCTCTCTTACAGATATTTCTATGAATTCCCCAGGGAGTTTATTAGAAGTTGCCTCATTTATATTGCCCCAACACCTTTTATCTGTAAATTGGTTGTATGTTCTTTGCATTGTGTCATAAATGATTTCCTTACTCTTGTATTTCTGAAGGAAGTGATCTATTTTCAAATGATGGGATCCATATCCTACTTAGCCAGTCAGGAAAACAAGGAGTTACAGTGATGGCAACTTTTCCTGCCCACCTTCTTTGATCAGCTGTCTCCAGCTTCAAGCAGTATAGCAAAGGTGAAATAAGAAAAGCCCAGTGTGTGTGGTGGTAAGAGCAGCTATCAGGAGTTATGTTTAAGAAACAGGGTTCATTTAGGGGGTTGTTGCTAGGTTTGTCAAAAGGTATTTGTCACAGCATCATGCTGCAGGCTTTTCCCTTCGGCCGAATTTCTGTGTACAGCATTCCAGCTCCGGATGCTGAATGGACTGCAGGGCAGGTAAGAATCACCAGCTAAGCTTTGTAGTAGGAACACAGTAAATAAATTATCTCTGTCCACTCCTGTATGCATTGACCCCTGTTCTTCATAAATTGTTCTTAACTAAAGTCATTAAAATCCACACACATCCCCCTCCCCTTCCCCTTCCCGCTTTCACAGCTTGAAATGCATCCAAGAAGGAAATGGCCCAGAGAGGTGCAGGTTTCATATGTGTCGTAGCTGATAATATCAAAAATCTTATCTCAATTTTAATATCTTTAAAACTAAGTGTTTCTAAATACACCTAAAATGTGATACAATAGTTCTTTTCTTCTTACTAAGTGATGCCGTCCGTGGTCTTTCTGTAGGAAAGTCCATGTGTTTGCTACTGCCCATCCTACCAAGAAGGTTTGTGCCAAAAGTATCATTTTTCAAACGGATGAAGCTGTGTTTCTGGAGGAGATGTCCTCCAGGAACATTGCCTACGGTTTCTGTAACAGTTGCAGCAATCCTGCTAGTCCTGCACTACTCACTCTGTGTTACTCCCCAGCATGGTCTGGGTGGGATGGATATTTTGCACTGTGAAAAGCTCTGCACTAAGCAGCCAAGCACATAATGTGTGTATGTAAAGTACTGACTTTCCCTTATCCTTTGCTAAACAACAAAATGCACAGTAATTAGAAGTTAGTAGTTGCATAAGAATATTGAAAGTGTGCATTTTATCTCTAATTATTTTTTTGTTTCTGTTCATTAATACCATCATTATTGGTATTGTTATCTTTTGAAGGAACCTATAGGAATTATTTGCCTATTTTCTCTTCACTTTTTTAAAAAACAGAACAGGTATCTAAATAGTTTATGTACTTTTCCAAATGTCAACACATTAAAACCATGCCTCTTCAGGAGGAGAGCACCCCCAAAAAAATGGAAGCTTAACAATGACATCTTCCTTATAGCCTGGCTAAACCTTTATATCCTTCCTTTCCTTTCCTGCTGGGCTTTACTCTGTCAGCAGGACTAACTCGGTGCTCTAACTATTACTGCATGTTTCTCTTAAGAACTAATACCTGCAAATGCCAAGGACAAGCACATAGTTCTGCAAGCTGCTTGTTCTGTAACGTTATTAGGTGTGCTAATTTTTTTTTTTCTCAGATCCAGCTTTTGCCTTGACTTATATTAGTGGAAGTGTAGAAATTCCCAATTTGACTTATACAAATGACCTCAATGATCCAACATCACAGCAGTTCCTCCTGCAAGCAAAAGCAGTCCAAAATTATGTAAGTTTCCACCTAAGTAGAGCAATTTTTGATAAATATTTATTCAGAATCATCTGGGAATGAGGAGAGGACTCTGGTTAGCCTTCCCCTCCACCTCCCTTGGAAATAGTAAGTTTAAAGCTAGCAAGAGCCTTGGCAGTTTTCAGTTTTAGAAATGCAGCTAGACAGATGGGGCTCTGTGTCTTAGAGTAACTGGTGAATATTTTCTAGGTAATAAGGTTTCAGGGTTATGAACAAATTACTTGTCTTGAAGGAAATAGGAGAGTGGATTTTGTTTTATTTTACTTTACTTAAACTCTCTTCCTTCCACATTTTTCTTTCAAATTTCACCTCCAATTTAATACTTCACGTTTTTTTGTTTTCCTTATCACTCACAACAGAGCTTTCTTTCTTGCCCTTGTAATGAGTTTCTGTTTGTAAGATCAGTACTGTTTCCTAGGTACATGTGGACAGCAGTTTTGAAGACAAAGCTGTTCTCTGTTAGCCTGTATTTCCCAAAAGAACTAATCTGGTGTCTCAAAGCTGCTTTGCGCACAGCCAATACAAGTCGATCAGAATGGAAGTTTAAAGACTGAAAGAAAAATATAAATGTATTCATAAAGATTTTCTTCATGAGTAAATATCAAGAACTGTCTCAATAGTCTTGAAATGGGATGTGAAAAAGCTATTTTTAGTGGAATTTAATGCACATTTATATAATTATTTGATACATTTTGTGAAAATTATGGACAGTGATTGTAATGTGGGGGAAGGCAGTGAGTAAGAGGAAAGAACATAAAAGACAAGCACTTTATAGTATTAGAGATTAAGTTGGCACTATAATATAATGTTACAATTTTTTTACCACTATTTCATTTTCAGTTGGCAGAAACATATGAATCTTCATTCTTAGGAAAGTACTACTTGAAGTCTGTAGTGACAGCTTTCAGGTAGGTGCTGTTCCAACATATGGTAGAAATTTGAAATATTCAGCTGTGGTTTTCTCTTTTTAAAATGCATTTTAAATTAGCTGTCTAGAAAAAGATGCACATCTCTGTAAGAGAACTAAAAATGCAGAAATGCATTTAAGTATATGAGCTAAGCTAACAGTGTGACTTCTGTCATGGTGAGAGAAACGAAGTCTGATTAATTGTTCTTGAGTCTATGGTTGTTTTGTTGTTTATTATCTTCTATACTTTTGATTTTTGAAATAACATTTTAGCACTTGCAGGATCGTATTTTGGTTCTGTCTATTCAAATGAAGATATTTTTTAACCTCTGAAAACAAATCCTTAAATGTGTGATTTGGGGCAAAACACAATTTGAGCTCCTGGTAAGAAATATAAATCCATCGAGCAGGTTATGAGTATCCTGGTACTTTCTGAAAACCCTAAAGGGCCAGTGCACAGGCATTTTCAAAAGGACTGTGGTGGAATCACTGAAGTAATAACTTGTATGTGTATGTTCAAGAATTCTTTATTTCAACAAAAATTGTGTGAAATGCTGTATCAAAGTACAGACATAAAATTGTGTTGTTGTAAGGTGCTACCTTCTGTTAAAAACCATTAATTACAATGGGTCTGGAGCTGCTATATGATCCTAAAAGTGTATAATTATACAGCAGAGATGGTAACATCCAATTTCATTATAACTATTGTAGGATTTCAAGGTGTGGTTTTCAGTCTTAGTGTGTAGCTGATTAAGCTGAATATGTTTAGCAGCAACTAGGCACAGAAGTTCAGGTGGCTATGAAACCGTGCCAGCCAAAAATGCAGACCAGTGAAAACCATGTCCAAAACAGTAATTAGACTGTATTTATGATGCATTTTTTTTCCTTTCACAGTGAAGGAGAATCTGGGCTTCAGACTTCTGGAATACATTCTGGGCACCACAAGATATGATTGCTTCTCTTAAAAAAATTAACCCCAGTGGAACAAAAAGAAATCTGTAGCAAAAAAGCAGTTCCCTTGTTCAGTTCTGGGAAGATTTTGATCTTGATACAATGGAGCTTTTTGGTAACAATGTACCTGTCATTTAATACCTATTCTGTCTATTTTTCTTTCTCCACTTCATGTCTTTGGCTTGTGTAGCTGATAATTATTACATTTCAGTTTCAGATTCTACAGAATATGATATGATGCTAAAATCAGATAATTATACTTCAGTCTCAAGTGATACCATTTTGGGGTGGAGTGGAATCCTGTGATAGAAAAATGGCAATTTTCCAGTTATTCTTATGTCTGTAGGGCTTATGAACTAAATTAGACTATGAAATCTCCATGTCTTGTGTTTCAAATGAAGGCTGGATGAAAATACCTTACAGCCTTTATTCTGATATTCTGACTAGAATGGTTGGAATTTAACAGTTCCCATTGAATTGCAGATATCTCTTCTATTTTTCCCAGCTCTCAAAAAAATCCCGAAAAAAACCCCAAAACAAACAAAAAACACCCCAAAAAACAACCAAACAAAAAAATCCCCAACAGAACCTCTAAAAAATTGTACATAATTTGGCTTGTGATTAGACAATTTTGGTTTTATGCTGTTACTGATCAGTCAGAAAATGTAGATCTTTAAATCACTTTGCCTGATTTCTTCATATCAAGCCCATCTCAAGATTTGTCTTCACATACTTAGTGTTCTCATTGCACGGAGAAGAAAGAAGAGAAAATGGCAAAGGAAGCAATAGGTGTGACACAGATATTGTAGCAATTGCAGCTGAATCTGCTCCTGCTCATGGAATGTGCAATGAGCTGGTGATGGTGAGGCTTTGTATTTCCTTGGCCAGAGCAGGAAAAGGGGATGCAGACTGATAGGGAAAAGGGAACAGAGCTGTAAAGATAAGAGCAAAAAGGGAATAGAGTAGTCAAGACTTGTGGGTAGGTGATTGTTTCTACCTTGTCTGAAACCTTACCCAAGAACTAATCTTTCAGTCTAACAGTTGTTCCATACTGATCTACATGCTTTTTTATAGCAGTATCCTTTGACCTTTATACCAAGCCAGGTAACAACAGGACTCTAAGGAATCCCAAAAAGTCATTTTATCTGTCAATGAAGACTGCGAGTTCCTTTGAATTACATGGTGAGACTGGTAGTTATCACTTTGTGTGGTGTTACTCCAGACAACTGTGCATCACACCACTTGTCAGCATATGATCTCCTTTTTCCACTGCAGAACAAGGTCATTACCAGGCATGATACACAGAGCAAAGATGTTTTACTGAGCTGTACAGAAGCTCTCTGAAAACAGTACCAAATTGATAAAATGTAAGGTTTGAAATACAACTTTGTTAAAAGTCTTGGATAGCATAATAAAAATATCTAAAAAAGTTGGAAGGGTCTGATAAGGGTTTTCAAGTCCAACTCCTTGCTCCTCAGAGGATTACCTGAAACCCAGGCATCTGACTAAGAGCATTGTCCAGATGTTCCTTGAACTCTGAATGGCTTGGCACAATCACCCCTTCCCTGGGGAACCTGTTGCAAATTTCTATGGGGTTTATTCTATACTATGACTAATTCCTAATGGGCTCCTTTCCATAAAATTACTCTCACAACTCAAAAAGATACAGATTTTACTTTAGAGTATTATATTCTATTACTTTCAGAAAATGTATGTTTTATGGCAGTCCAGTCACAGCTGAACTTCTGTTCATAATAGGGGTGTCGGAGGGCTCCATTTTCAGAGTCACTTTGTAGTCTTTTTGCCTAAGTGAATTCAGATGATATTTAAATTTGAGCTACATTGCTCCTACTTTTCAAATTTCATGTATGAGCGCAAGGAATCTGTCTTCCTCAACCAAATAAATAAACAAGTTATAGGATTTGAAGATGAATGGTTTCAAGAGGGGAACTTAATTTTTCTTTTAGGAACTTTCAGGAAGAGGTTAGCTGGGCATAAGGATTCAGCTAGGAACCTTGAAATGCACTTGTTTAGGAGTGCTTTAACTTAATTGAGTAGGTGGTCTCAGCTCCATTATGGTGCTAATTTCTCTCTGTGCAACAAAACATAACAGATTGCCGTTGTTGGCATGGAATGGACACAAGGTTTTTGTAAGGAGTTATTCTCAAACTGTAGCTAAATGAGGAGAACCCTGTTTCTGATGTGGGCCTGCATCTGTTCAGCTACTTGTTATGGATTATTGCAGCAACTGTGACTCCATTGTGCATTATTACCACTGGCTCAGCTTTTTAGGAACCACAAATATAGAGCTGGCCATAAGCATGAAAACACCTGGAAGACGTGAAGACCAACACAGGTGTTTGATGTAATACATTCAGGGAACACTGATACAGGAAGCTATAAGACAAAATTCAAGAATATGCATTGATGGCTGTCTGTTAAAGAACCAAAACAGATTTTGGTGACTGAAACTATGTTAAAAGCCTGATGGTACCTCAGCAAAACTGACTTTTTTGGTTGCTTTTATTGCCATTCTAGAAAATGTGTTGTTTTGCCTATGACTATTCATTTTCTTCTTGGGTCAAAAGCAGCCTAGTGACATACTCAAGACACATACAGTAGAACTAATAATAACAATATGTCCAGTATCCATGACAACCAGTAACTACAGTAGCCATTATTCCCTGATGTTTAGGTCTAGGGTCACACGTGGGAACTGAAATTATTCTCACCAGTTTCTGTAAACTGCAGTAACACATCTGTTCAGTGACTAATCCTAAAGCATGTTCTAGCTGAGATGGTGAGGTGTAAGACACATGTGAGAGTAAGCATCTCATGTGGACACCTCTTCTTTTAGCTTGCCTTGTTGTTGTGATAATACTGTGACAGAAGTTACAGATAGAAGACAAGCCAGGTTGTTGACTGGGCTGATGAAGATTCTGAAATATTTCCACATGACAATGCAGAGAGGACTTAAATTGTTATTTTATAAATATTTTGTCAGCTATTATGATAAAAAGGATTTAATAATGTCTGCTGGAGAAGCAAAGCAGAGATTCATTCATTAGTGTCTCACTTCAAATGCATGAAAGGAATAGCCTGCTAAAGCAGAAGACAACTACTTTCAATTTAAGTTTAAAAAAATTGATTTTAATGCTGCCAGTTTGGATCTCAGTGACATCAAAGAACTTGCTGCAGGGCAATGAGGGAAATACTCTGTTACTGTAAGCTCTAATCTTAATTGCTTTCATTTGCTGTGCATAGAAAAAGAGAAACCTGTTAGCAATTTTTAACACACAGATATCACAGAATATTCTGAGTTGACAGTGACTCACAAGGATCATTAAGTTACAAATAAATGAAAAAAGTAAAAAATATTATGTGAGCTGCAAAATGAAATAAGCATAAGAGTGAATTTACAGATGCAAGAAATAGCATCTCACATTACAAGTAAGAACCAGGGGAAGTAATAGTTGCCAAGAATGGGGCTTCACATTTTGTGTGACAGCTTTTGTGACACAAAACCAGGCTAAACATGCATAGATTGGAAATGTTTTGAGTTTACCTCTTGCACAGATGCTGCTCAACACTGCTGCACTGGCACTTCTTGCCTTTTCATTCCTAACCTCTGCTTCTCAGTGCCACCATCACCACTGAAGTAACATAACCTGGCATTGCCTTTCTGATGCTTCTATAGGTATGAGAACTCCAGGGCACTTGTTAAGCAAGAAAAAAGTAATATACATGCAGAGTGACTAAGCCTCCAGTCTGGGAAGCCCTAGCATCCCATGTACTACTAGCTGGGTAGAAGAATAAAAGGGAAGTGGTAGCCAAGGGAATGCTTCTGAAACACAGATGCCTAGATCAGTGTTACTTCTGTCCAGTTTCTCAGCAAAAATGACAGGAATGTGGGAAATATTTTGGGATTACTTTTTTTAATGCATTTTTTTTGGTAACCTTCCAGATGGTGTGGTCCTGGGGCCTAGACTCCTCCTGTTGTGCATTTAACTTCATCAACTAATGTAAGTTGCTTACCTTCTCCCTGGGCCAAAGAGGAGAAAGCAACATATTAAAAGCTCACTTTCAAGCCGTTCCTAAAATCAGTACGTAGTTAATAGGAACAAACATCTGATGAAAGCACACACTTATTACTGGTTTTGCCACTAAAAGAGTTGATATTGCCTTAAACACATCTGGAGGAGGGAGTGTTGGCATATGAAGCAGGGACTTATCATGCTGATCCACTTAGCAAAAGACTGAGAATTACAGAAAGAAGAGAGAACATCCTTTGGTCTGAAAGAGTTTGTCTTTGTGATAACTACTCAAGCCTTATTTGCCAGTCATTTCATGGGTAATGCTGAGCAGTGGCAGTGGAGCAGCCAGCCAGCCAGCCAGCTACAGGCACCATCTGTTTAGGCAAAGCTAGATAGCCTCAGTGACAGAGCAGCTGCTTCTATCAGTTTTGGCAATGTATCCAGAGATTGTAGAATGTGTGTTTAAAGAAAATGGAAAACAAGAGTAATTCTAATTTATCTTTGTTCTTTCTCTGAGAGCATTGTTCAGTGTAGTTAACTGAATAAGAAAAGTGTGTTCTAGACCTAAGAAGTGCATTCCAAACCTATGGGGTACTATGGATTTTACAACAGTGCTGTGTGGTGAAATATTTTGGGTGATGCTAAGCTACACTACTAATTTTAGAAGAGATAAAGGGGCTTCATAGGGCCAAGTTTAGCCACAGTTATTTGGTAAGGTATAAGTGAAAGAGTTTTGACAATGAAGCAAGTAACTGTTTTTTAATGTGTGGAACAAGTCACAGAGGAGAAAATCCTCCAAAGCTGCCACATTTCAGCTTGTGTTTCTCCACATGCTGCTTATCCAAATACTTATCCTATGCACATTACTAATTAAAATGGCTTTATTCTGAGGATGGGCATTTCAAACCATATTTAACCCAGGTTTTGCCACAATATTTTTTAATTTCAAAACTATCTTATTTTCTATTACGTTCATATCTTCATTCACAGTGTTACCTAAAGAGAACCAAAAGCACTAAGGACTGGTTATCTATGAGAGTTCTTGGTAGTAAATAAAACCTCTAAGGAATTGTTCAAATATGGCATGAACTTTCAGACTGGGAAGTGATACATGAACTTCCTTGTTTACATTAAATTAATCCGTTTTCACTTCACTGGGCTGATTACATTTTAATTTTGAAAATACCTACAGAAGTCAGAAGTAAATTGAAAGGGAGAGGTTTGTAGCATCCACATCTAGTTGCTTCTTTCACTTACCATGAAAGAATGCTTTTTTAAAAAAGAAAAACTTCAGTTAGAGGTTTTTTGTATTTACCCTTATTTGTAATTTGATCCAAAAATAAGAGAAATTCATTATGTTATGTGGAGGTAGAAGTTAAGTGATTTTCAGTTAATACAGGAGAAATGTAAGTTTAATATTGTCACAATGTATTCTTCTAAGTCTGTACATAGAGAAGGGTCCTAGCAAGTGAAGTAGACTCTGTGCTTTGGTTGATCTGAGATAATTGTGTTCCTTGCTGATGTATTTCTTTCCTAGTATGTGGTGGTCATTTATACTTCCTGGAATGGGACGCTAAGTTCCCCTTATTACCCAGGTTACTACCCACCAAACATTGACTGCACCTGAATCATCAAGGTAAGTGTTGGGAGCTCTTCTGAGTGCTTTCTTTATCTTATGTAGACAAAAAATTGGGAGAAATGACTTTTGAAGTGGGTGAAGCAGAGAGAAAACCTAGTGAGACCACTGAATCTTGACTTCTTAGGCACATATTTCTTTCTTTTTCTATGTACAGATGCCAGCTATGGGAGGGAAATATTGCTAACTTCCAGAAGTTTGAGCATTATTTGTGACAGAAACAAAGTAATGTGTAAGATGTACACTCCCAGCAGCCGGAGAAAATTAATAATAATCAGAGATTTTCTTCTGTGTTAAAAAGAAAAAATGGTCATTTAAATCATGCCTCACATGATGGATACCACACTGTATTTCCCTTAATTCTGCAGAGCCAGGACCTTCTCTGGCTCAGAACTTTACCTCTGAATTTCCAGCAACTTCTTTGGCAAGACTTTAAATCTGCTTATGATTTCTACCAACTGCCTTATGTGTTGGTCTATTGCTCCATTCAGCATTTAACCACCTTTTTAGTTTCCCTAGAAAAGGAGCCTTTTCATGTATGTAACTTGATAAGTCTCTACATTTTCACAATATTACTAGCAGCTTGTAGCACAAAACTCTAACTTCTGTGCAGGACAGGAGCACATGGCATTACAAACCTAGTGTGAACCTCAGTTACAGTGCTTTATCCTGGCTGCAGAAAGCTTTATACTCCTTCAGCAGGCACAGTCTAGCCCAAGTTGGTCTAAAAAGGCTTCTTTTTCTTTAGACATCTGTAGATGTTTATATTAGCAAAGTTTTTTGGTTCTTCAGAGGCACTAATTTTGATAATAGAAATTAAGTAATTTTGATCCCATAATAGGTAGAACATCTTGGAAGCAAAGGCTGTTTTCATTTTGTGAATGCATGTCAGGGTTTTTATCTTTTGATTTTTTAGGCACCATTGCCTGGCTACAAACTCAATAAAAATCCTTGTAATATAGATTCAAGAGAAGTCTCCAGGGTCCAGTAAATGTGATAAAGACTGGTTAGAAATTGATGGAGTTAGGTAAGTAAATACATTATTTTCTGGCATATTGATTTGCACTTTGAAGTTCTGCATATTTAAGCATCCTGATTTTTTTCTTAGAGATATTTACTTTTTCTTTTGTTCCCCTTAGAGCAATAATGTTGAAAACTACAGGATTTTATGCAGCTGCAGCTGAACTGTAAATTCCTTTCTGTGGTCTTGATGTGGGTGAAGCATATGTGTAATCAGAAGTTTCATTTTCTTTACCACTTGCTCTTCAGTGATTGCAATTGTTACACAAACACTAAAAATAAAGCTATTCAGAGAAATTTGTCTCTTGGAAGGAGCGTATTAAAACAAACAGCTGTTGGATTTGGCTGAATGATTTAAACCTTTCCTAGATGTGGAACTTTTGGGTTTGCAAACCTAAATGGGCAATCTGAAATCAAACAGGCTTGAAGCAGCTTGTGTTTATAAGGTAGACCCTGACACTGACCATCTTGCTGCATTTTGTTTCAAAGTCTGCTAATCCCAAAAAAATTTGCGGAGCCAGAGAAATTCATAAATAGGCTTTCTAAAACTTTCATTGGACAGTTTTTAACAGCAAAATACAGCTGATCCTTATTGCATTGTCTAAGAGGTTTTTGATATCACCACCACTCAGTAAAAGGAAACAGCTGGATGGTAGTGGTCAGTTTGGTTAGAAATTAATATTTTTCACTTTTGCCTTGCTAGATACTGTAAAGCTCTTTCAGAAAACAACAGAAACAGAGAATATGGCTATTCTGTTGCAAACAACTTCCACTCTGATGAGCTGGTCACCCACAGAGGGTTTTATATTGGATACAAAGCTTTCAGTCACACAGACCATAAGTTATTAAGCACATGCTTTAATTTTTAAGGAGAAACCTTTGAGAAATCCTGTTTGAAAGACCAGTAGTACACAGCTCAACCTGCCTATTTTCTTTACCTTATTGCAGGAGACAAATGTGTAAAATGTTAAGTCTTTAGCTGACAAAATAGAGGTACAAATTTAGATATAAGATGCATTTAGGAGCTAGCACTTACTTTCTAACTTTTATTAACATTTCTGTAAAATAGGGAGTAAAAGTAAAATTTCTCAGTTTCTGTAGATCTACTTATATGGCACTTTGTTGACAACTTAAAATAGCCAAGCTGCAACGTGAAAATAGAATGGCAGAGGGCATTTAAGCATGACTCTTCTGCCAGCAACAATTAACCATGAATACTTAATCTTCTCTTTAAAATTACAACTCAAGCTGCTTTAGATCAGTTTCCAGTTTTAGACAAACTATTTAAGTTTTACTGGCAGTCAAAGACTTGCCGCTTGCTAGAAGATGTTGCAGAAATATGTCTGGGCTTTTTATGGGCCTTTCCTAACTCCTCTGGATAAATGTTAGATTTTGGGGGGCTTACAGATGGTGGAACAGGAATTTTCAGGAGATACACACATTTATTTGTGATATTTCTCAGAAAATATGCGATTTCAGATTTTTTTAAATGCCTGGGGTTTTTGTTGCCCAATTAATATCTAGGTAGCTAAAGTTCTCTGTGATTTCAAGAGACCAGTTCGTTTTGAGAAGCCTCTTCAAATCCTCAGTTTGCTTGTCAGAATGTAGTTCTGTTCATTGTTGACAGAGAAACGTTTAAGTATTAAGATTTCTGGTAAAAATTCATGCCTTTCACTCTAAATAAGTGGCATGTTTTGTGGTCAGTCGTTCTGTAAGACTCACAAAATTTCGGGGATTTCTTCTTCCACCAATATGGGTCTCTTTCTACTAGGAAAAGTTACCAACTATTCTTAATTCTGTGGTTACTCTCGCTGCTGCCTCAAAAATGGTTGAGTCTAAGCCTAAGAATGTGTTTTTTAACAGAGAAAATCCCCAGTCTTTATCATGTGTATCTGTGTGCTCTGCTTCTAGCACTGAGCCAGCAAGCAGATGGCTCAAAGTTATTTAATCAATTCTTAGTCACAATCAGGAGGCTCTGTATAAAGACTCATCAGGAGGAGTTGAATAGCTGTGATGTGTCTGTATCAAGTTGATGCAGTAGTTTGGGAAAGGCTGTCTGAGATATCAGCATGGATTGAGAGTGCCAGCCTATATCAACCTTGTCTGTAGCAGTAGTAATAGGAGAAGGAAGAAAAAAAATGAATTAATGTTTTCCCACATCTTTAGTACCTGCAGTCAGCTGAGGTTAGTTTTTTTCCCATTGTTGGGCACCTATCAAAGCACAGTTATTAAAAATCACAGGCACTGCTCTGAGCTGACCTGGAAAGCAAATGCCAGCCATCAGCTAGACAACCTCAGGCAGAAGTGACAAGAAAATGGAGACACTTCTGCTTTGAGCTCATGCTGGCTGGGTGTAGTGTGTGCTTTCCTCCCACTGACATCACATGCAAGGCAGTGAGGAGGACTAACTTACTCCAGATTGGAACTGATTAGACAACTAGGGACAAATGGATTTGGTACTTCAATCTGATGTAGCCTGCACGTCTGAAAGAGTGAAAGAGAACAAACATGTTTATATATTGGAAAGAAATAACTTACCATCTATACTAGGAGTTAATGTCAATATGAAATTCTTGGTCAAGGGCTGTTTCATAACGAGACTGCAAATTTTAGGAAGTGTTTGAAAAAGCACTTATTCACACCAGATGTTGAGTGTAGTAACACAGAGATTAATTTATACAAAAGTTTAATATCAGGAAATATGTATTTGTAATACTAAAGAGAATGCCTAGTTTTGATTTTATTTTCCTTCTCCTTCTCCTGTATTAAATACATTCCCTTAACAAATTAAAGAAATATTTCCTATTAGTAGTTATGTATCTGTGGTGAATGACTTTCAACCCTTAGAGGCAATTAATGTGAATTTAATTTGCTAAGTCTATGTAGGTGACTCATTTAGTTCAGACTGCTCGATAAAAATCTTTGACAGATGTAAGGTATTTTTTTTTTAATATTCCATTTATTTTACAAATTACAGTAACTTTAATTTTTAATAGTAATTTTAATATTTCTTCATGGTAAAGTCCTGCATTACTGCATTTAGATTGTATCAATATTTTTAGTGTAATTGATTTTTTGTTTTTCTAGCTTGTTCTTAGATATGCAGACAGAATGTGCATTCCTTCATTAAATCAGTTTGAATGCTGGAAAGGCTCCCCAGATGATAGTGATGAATTGCATTGGGGTAGAGCAATTATTTCTTGTTTTGTTTAAAGAGTTTCTTCCACGAAGTTGAGAGATGGGCTGAAAGTATCTCTAAACTACTGCTGGCAATCTTTAAGATCACATGAAGCATGTGGGTGAAGATGTAAAAGTGTGGAAAAGAGACTATGTAATGTTTCTCTTTAAAGAGTGTGAGAACAGAAAAATTAAGAGGGAATTTTATACAAATCTTTATAAGTTAACCTTCCAAAGGGAAAAAAATACACAAGTGCCCAATTAAGCTATTTGCAACTAGTGAAAAGAACATTAAAACCAGCATGTAAATTTAAAATTTTATTTCAGTTCCCTGCTGTGAGAGGATAAATAGATAAGTTGTACCTTGACACTGTCTTGTGTGACAGGCTTATCAGTGAGACAGTGAGGGGAGAAAAAATACAGGAAACTGTTTCTACAGAACGATTGGTCAAGACTCATTACCAAAGAGGAAGGATAATTTTTATGTTATTCTGTCAGTATTTCTATGGAATGTCATATAATTTTTGTTCATGATCTAAATTATAGATTAGAATAGATGCATATGAAATAGGAAAAGTGTTACACAATAGAAAGATGAATGTATTTAAGAGGGATGTATTTGTAAGTAGTCCTGAGAAGCTGTAGAATATATATGGAGAAAAATAAAGACAATAATAGGAGTCAGCAGTGCCTGGCAGCCAGGAGGGCCATCCATGTCCTGGGGGGCATCAGGCACAGCATCACCAGCCGTGCAAGGGAGGGGATTGTCCTACACTGGGGCAGCCTCACCTTGAGCCCTGGGGGAAGTTTTGGGTGCTACAATATAAAAAATAGTAATCTATTAGAAAATATCCACAGGGGGGTAACAAAGATGGCAAAGGGCCTTGAGGAGAAGCCGTATGAAGAGCAGCTGAGGTCATTTGTCTGTTCTGCCTGGAGGAGACTGAGAAGAGTTGCAGTTCCAACTTCCTTGTAAGAGGAAGGGGAGGGACAGACACTGATCTCTGCTCTCTAGTGACCAGTGACACTCCCGAGGGAAAGGTCTGAAGTTGTGTCAGGGGAAGATGAGGTTGGATATTAGGAAGAGGTTCTTCACCCAGAGGGTATTTGGGCACTAGAACAGGCCCAGAGCAGTGGTCACAGCTCCAAGGTTGCTAGAGCTCAAGGAGCACTTGGACAATTTTTTCAGACATTTGACTCTTTGGGGTTTGACTCTTGGGGGTGGTGCTGTTAAACTGTGAAGTTGATCCTTTTGAGTCCCTTCCAACTCAGAATATTCTGTGATTCTGTGAAGATCTGAATGTAGATAATTAAACAGACATGAGGATTGCCTAAGTTGCTTTTTGCTAAAAATTGGCAGAGGGGATGGCTGTTGCTCAAATTGTGGGTCAAAGTCACAAAATACTCTGTGAGTTTTACTTTTATTTGATGTTTTCTTGGTTGGTTGTCTTTGTTCTGGGGTTTTTTAAGTGTCACACTTGGATGTGAGACAGGAATTTGAACATACCTTCCCAATCACCAGTGGGAAGGCTTCAGCTAGAGTACTTTAGGTAAATTAGCCACT
The DNA here is from genome assembly GCA_013399455.1 of Anthoscopus minutus. Classification (NCBI taxonomy): domain Eukaryota; kingdom Metazoa; phylum Chordata; class Aves; order Passeriformes; family Paridae; genus Anthoscopus; species Anthoscopus minutus. The sequence continues at coordinate 23,974 of VWYI01006211.1, read as the reverse complement.
GCATGTCAAAGAACACAGGGAACATTCAAAAGATGCCTGAAACAGCGAGCAGAAGGTAATCCAAAGTCAAAGAGTACAGGACAAGTCTCTCTGTCACTGGATGCTATTAAAACCAAGGTAGATAATCATCTGACAGAAAGGGCACAGAAACATCCAGGTGACCTCTGGCAGGGACTGTAGCATGTGTCTGTTGGTCTGCTGTTTGTATCAGAAATTTGCAGACTTTTTTTTCCTTCAGATTGTAATCCAGAGCAATTGAACTGTGTTGATGGGAAGTGTAAACCTCAGTATGTGTCTTGTAAAGATGATGACAGCTGGGGGCAGGACAGTGATGAAAACAACTGCTGTACGTATGTATTTTTAGCTATTTTCCGAAAGATGGTGGAAGGCAGAAGCAGGAGCATGCATATTTTAATGGTCAAGTGTGTTGTCTCTAGATTTTTTTGTTTCATGGCACAAAGTAAAAGTTTCATAATAGTGAATATAAATCATGTAGAGTAAAACCAGGTTTGGGGAGAGTTTAGACAATAAATGAAGAAAAATCCAAGATAACAGGGATTTTAGTAAGAAAACCAAATCACATTTTGGTGGTGATCCTGTTGGAAGAGCACTTTTCCCCCAAACGCTGCCAGATCAGTACCACATAATTTAAGGAAGAGAGACATAGTAGGCTGGGGACTTTAGCCACACTGATGGTCTTTTTACTGTGGATCCACAATGGTTGTGGACATTGCTGGTACCACCAATGGCTCTCTAGTGACTTGCTGCATTATGCCTATAAAATTTTTGCCTTGCCTTTAATATTGGGCTAGCCAAGAGTAAATCTTTGTTGGAAAAAACCTACCTCCCACTGTTTAGAGGTCTTTGTAAACAAGTGGGAATAAGAATAATAGCAATGGAAGCCAATTGCTGAGATCTATCAGGATTCTCACATAGTAAATTGTGATAATCCTTCGTCCAAAATTTATTGGAGGGAGGCATAAAGCTCTTCCACAGTTTTCTCAATTTCACTTGAAAATTAAAAGATGCTGTGAAGATTTATGATTTGCAATGCCAGTAGTACTGGTGAAGGCAAAATAACAGATCTGAGAAGCCACACTTATTCAGTTTAGAGTTATGTAAAATGGGAGTGTGGACAGTTGGATGGTCTTTTTCCTCAGGGACAGTGGAGACTGAAATTAATGTGATCATTAATTAGAGTGAAACCATAGAGAGATCAGTTTACACCAGCACAGACTACTACTTCAAGCAGGCTAGAATGTGTAGCTTTGAACAACTTGCTGAATGTGCAAGGCTTTGTTAATAACTTGAAAGCATGACTCCAAATACGTGACACTATCTCTCTCTTCTTTCAGCCTACAAAAGTTGCTCCTCTCATACATACAAATGCCTCAATGGAAAACGCTTGCTGAAACCAAATCCCGAGTGTGATGGGAAAAGAGACTGCACATATGGATCTGATGAAATTAAGTGTGGTGTTGTAACATTTATTTTAAAATTTTTAGTTGCTTTGGAAACTAAGTCAGCAATTTGTCTTATTATTAAGCAATATTGGATTAAGAGTTAGTTAAATCAAATATGAATTTTAAAAAACTAAATTCCTGGTAAAATTGTATACAAATGTCTGTCTTGAATTTTGCACTGTTTCTTTTAAATCAGCTCATCCTTTCTGTCTACAATGACTTATTTCAAGCAATGCACTTCCAAGATAAGCTGGAAGGTCTTGCTGGTTTTTTCATATGAATGAAATGTAGTCAAGGAGCTATGCTTGTAAGGAGGGAAAAGGAATGATTCAAATGAACTTTTAAATTGTGCTTAATCTCTTTTTGAGTTATTCAACTCTTTAGGAAGCTACACAGGAAGATAGACAATGACTGCTTTATATCTGACCTGTCCATTGAGTGAAAACAGGCAAGTACTCACCTTTTTGCCTGTTGCACTGTAAAGTCTAAGGGTAAAAGTTTGTGTCAAGAACGGCAAAGTGAATTAACTGGTGGGCTTTTTACTAATTTATTAAATTATTTCTGTTAGCTTGTGGAAGATGCCAGCTTAAGAAAAACAGAATTGTTGGAGGTGAAGATGCAAGACCTGAGAAGCGGCCTTGGCAAGCAAGTTTACAGATAGGGACACATGGCCACATGTGTGGCACATCTGTGATTTCCAACAGGTGGCTCATATCTGCTGCCAGCTGTTTCCTGGATTCTCATTCTGTGAGGTGTGAAGAAATGATACTGTTCTAGAGTATTGGCAGTTTTATAACCTTACAAAGTTTCTTTCAATAATTTGCAGAAGCTATTCCTTGTCTAGATAAGTTGATCCAGATTATAACTTGGTGACATGATCTCACTACATAAACACAAGGTGTTGTCTGCTGGCTTCAAAAAGTTTTAAGTTTTTGAAGCTATTCTTTTGCTTCCATTGCCAGTGAATCCTGCATGATAGAACACTGTTCTGTTAGATTTAGGGTAAACGTCTTTTTTTTCCCTTCTTTTCAAAAGGCAGGAGTTTCTAAGTAGAACTATGACCCTTTATCCCAAGGCATGGCCTTTTTAACTGATCAATGAGTGAAAACCTCATTGATGTTCAGTTTAGGTAGTGTAAATTAAAAATGCATACCTCCTACATGTGGTAAGGAGGAGATAGAGTTTAATAATATGATTTTATGAGTTCCAAAGCATGATGTATAGCAAGGAGTTGGTCTTACAGCTCCGGGAAATTAATTATTTTCATAACAGTAAGTAATAACATTGCTTAATGTTTTAGCAGAGACTAGAATGAATCTATCTTCTGAAGTCATATTCTACTCCATGCACTTTGGTTTTGATCAATGTCCTCAAATAGTGAAAAGTAGTTAAAATGGGACAAACTAATGCTACATTGCTTTCTAATGGGATGTTCTAAAACTTTTATTACAGATACTCCATTCCAGTGGGATGGAGAGCGTATATGGGCTTACATGCTATTAACAAAAAGAACAATTGTTTAGCAATGAGATCAATCATAAAGATTATTGTACACCCACAGTACGACCAATTTATCTCACACTATGACATTGCCCTGTTGGAGATGGAGATGCCTGTACTCTTCAGTGAGCTGGTACAGCCCATTTGTTTACCCAGTACCTCTAGAGTATTTCTTTATGGAACTGTCTGCTATGTAACTGGGGAGCCATAAAAGAAAATAGTATGTTCTTTTCCTGGATATACTTTTTTTGCAAGTTTGGCTTAGTTTTAAACTCTAACAATAAAATGTTTATACTTGTAAGCAAAAGAAAACAACCCATGTCGTTTACTTAGTGTGTCTGTAAAAATCCAGAAAAGATCTCCTTAGCTACAGTCTGTGAATTCTGAATGATTGTTTGGGTGGCAGGTGGTAAGTGACAAAATGCATACTCAGGTATCAGAGATCATTGAAAAGCAAATTATTATAGATTTATAAAAATGTGCCCATTTTCATGCTCATGATTCATTTTATCTGGTGAACAGGACTGTGCAGGTAAAGAGATCAGTAACTTGTAACTATTGCAAAGAAAGAATTTGTTTTGGATTGACAATACAGAGTCATAAGCAGCAATAACTGCAAAAAAATGTGGAGGATCTTTTTTTATCTCTGTCTTAAATAAAGGAAGTTTAAAGTCTGTCTCGTGAAGAGGTCTGCCTCTGTGTAGCTTGGAGCAGCTGCAATGGGGAGGAAGGAAAAAAACACACTAAGAGGGGTGGCAGGGGAGCCTGTGGGATCCTTGCCCTGTCTCAGCATTAAACAGCTTGAAACCTAGGCTTGGGCAGGGTCTCTGCACATCAGTGGCGTCAGGATATTTAGCTCACAAGGGCCCCTTATGTCAATACCATAGTACAGAATTAAGCTCTTAGCATCATTTCTGAGTTACAGACTGTTCTTTGGGTTTTTTAAAAAGTTATTTGCTTTTCCACACTCAGCTTTATTCCTCAGTTTCTTCCCTAGAACTGAGAGGATGGAAAACAAGATAGAAATTGCATTTTGTAGGACTTGGATGTTGTCTGGAGCACAACCACCGTGTAAATAATAACAAAAAGCTTCAGGTATAATTTGAAATGGCATTCAAATTTAGTCACCATGTGTGCAGTCTTACCTTATAATTTGCATGGGATTTTTACTACTTTCTGACAGAATAAGGTCGTTAGGATAATGTCTAGGGAAAAGAAAATATGGTGCATTGGAACATCTATGGCTATAGTGTAGTGTGGAAAACAGCTTTCAAAAACTAGGGCAGACACCACTTGAAGGGAAGGGAATTGCTCTGCTGTCAATAGCTGGGTAAATTTTGAATTTGAAGCAATTATCTTTCGTTTGGATAATTGGTATCTCTGTAAGAAATTTATGTCACCTTAACCTCTGCAATACCATTTGTATTTTTTTCTAGGTCATCTTGCCAAAACGCTGCAGGAAGATCGAGTGAGAATGATTAACCAAAGTGTTTGCAACAAGCTCTGTCATGATCTTATTACTTCACATGTGCTGTGTGCTGGGAATATTAATGGAGGTGTTGATGCATGCCAGGTAATCTGGTACTGGTAGGAAAACTACAAAGAAATGTTAGCTTTCATTGGAAAAATCTTCAGAGTTTTAGGTTGTTTATTTAGTGGGGTTTTTTTGTTTGGTTTTTGATTTTTTTAATGGAGATGACTTGAGTGTGTGAGTTTATGGTTAATTTAACAGGGCAACCAAAGCCCACCTTCTTTCTCCTAGTACACTAGTCGTGTACTTCATTGGTGTTCAAACTTCTGATAAATATCAACTTTACAAACATGATTTTTTGTTACAGTTAACCATGTAAAGGGGATAGAAATTTGTTACTGATTGTTAAATTGAGGCAATTTGCTACAATTTTTGTGTAATATATAAATTTTATTTTAATGCAATAGGGTAACTTTTGCAAGATTGTAGTTTATTAAGGTCAAACTCCTTTAACAAAATAGACTATTTATAGAAGTTTCTTGCAGTATCTAAGATCTAGCTAAATTAATTATTACTTTTGTTAACAATATGTAGAGTTTGTCTGCAAACTTTGACCTTGGAATTTTTTGCTAAAATATGTTACTTTGGAGGGGTGATATTCTTCAAAAAAAATGTGCTGCTTAAGAAATGCCTTTGAATTTCCAGATGGGCATTTTTAACCAGTTCAGCTGTATATCATACTGGCCAATTTCCAGCATGATACACTCTGTTTGAGTTGTAGCATGTTGGCCCCCTGGGTCTGAAATTTCTTAGTCTGGGTAGCATCTTTGCTTTTTCTTTTTACTTTTTTCTTTCTGTCACTAGTATATATTATGTAATATATAGTATGTGTTTCCTGCACAGTGCTAGTAGAGGAATGACACTCAGAGTTCAGGAAACCCCTACAGCAGCCTAAGCCCCCTTTACTATGCTTTCAGACTTGTGAGTGTCCCATTTGGTTTTACTTCTTACTGGACATGTATGTGGTGCATATATTGCACAAGTTATGTTAAGCTTACAAATACCTTTTGTCTTTAGAGGATATGATAAAAATGGTACCCTTTCAGACTATTTTCTTATCACTTTAGGATGTTCTCTGATCTTGGTTCTTCTGCTTAGGATCCTTCCTCTCCCCACTGGCATACAACTCCTTTGGTCCTTCAGAACTGGCTGAGTAATTGGCTGGACTGTGCAGCCGCCTTTCTCAAGTCACTTTGACATCAGTCTCTTGGATTAGCAATATTTCTAGTATGACAGCAAGTTGAGAGAGGAAGAACTCTGGCTTCTTCTCTTATCTCTAGATAATTTTGTACCACCATAATAGATATTTCTGTTTGGCTGGGTGATGAAAGTTTTCTGTTATTACTCTTTAATCAGTATGTGGCTTACTCCTGACCTCTTACATGTTTTGGCTCCAGCTGGGGGTTCAAACAAACCCCAGGGTCAATTTGAAGGCTGCTTGACTGCCTTGTGTGCATTAGAAACAACTGCAGAGAGGAGCTGCACTGTAGTTGCCCAGAGTTCTGTGAACAGACCAATTCACAGAAGACATACAAAGTTAAAGCAATGAAAAGCAAAAAAGCGTTGATGAGCCCAAATGCATTTTGATCCCGTGAACTGAATTGAATGGGAATTTTAAGTTTTCTACATTGCTTTGCAAACCTGCCTGTTCCATTTGAGAAGCCAACTCTTATTTACGTATTCGTTAGTCTTTGTTCCTTCTTCTGCCTCTACAAAGTAATCTACTTGATTATAAAACTGATGAAAAATACTTAATTGTGCCTGGTTGGTTTGTTTGGTTTGGATTTGTTTTGGTTTGTTAGCTTTTTTTGATTTGATTTTTTACCACACAGTATAAGAGATCTGCCTTCAACCTGTGAACAATTTATGTTCAAATTGTATAAAAATTCCCTATTTCTATCCCTGTCTTTTTCCTCCTTTTTTGAGATGTGGCGAGTTATTCTATGAATCCTGTAATGGGACATTATCAAGGAGTAATTTTATAAACTGCTTCTTGCCATTGGCTTTATACTGAAAAGTGTGCTACAGCCATAAGTTAAATAATTGAATAAATATGACATCTGGTTGGATACATTATATCCAGAAGTAAGTTTTAATTGATATTAAGTTTTAATTTGAGAAAAAGAGAGACTGGTATCTACTGTTCTTAAATAACCTATTTTTTGTTACAGTGCTCTCTATACATGCATTAATGGCTGGACTTCATTTTAGGGAGATTCTGGAGGTCCCTTGGCCTGCACAGGGAAGGGCAATAGGTGGTACCTTGCTGGCATTGTGAGTTGGGATGAAGGATGTGCTCGGCACAATCGTCCTGGTGTGTTCACCAAGGTGACAGCACTTTATGACTGGATCTGTTGGAATACAAACTGATGAACCAAGGAGAAAATGCAGATCACCTCTGTGTGAAAGCTGCTTCCTACTGTAGTTAATTTGATGATACAACATGAAGATGCCATTGACTGTTCCTTCGTGAAAGAATACACTTTTTTAATGAAGAAACTATCAGTTGTGGTTCACCTAGCAATAGCTGTTCGGCCCCAGAGGAACTTCAGATTCCTTATGGATTCATCTTCCTTATGCCTATTTGCAGAAACAGCACTACCTTAAAAAAAATAAAATAGATTAGAACCTGTAACAAAAATCCAGCCGTACCTCATTTGTAACCCTTCCCCTCTCCTTCCTCGTCCCTTGTTATCTATATTTGTCTCCACACATGCATATCTGGATAAAAATGGCCATATGCCATATATATTCAACTCTGTAAGTATGTTACAGGATTCTAAACATAAATAATTATTTCAAAGTTCTCAAAAACAGGAATAGTGTACTGTGTACAAAGCTGAGATTTATTCTAGTTATGTGCAACGGCATGATTTTTATTTTCTGAGCTGTACCTTGTGGGGTCTCTACTGTGTTTTCTTAAAAACACCAGATATATAGCTCAAAAACGTTAGGATGCAAGAAATTTTTATTAAAGAACTGGAAGGGCACAATTTAGGTTCTTTGGGATGATGTCTAAATAAAAGGAAGGAATTAACGAGCTGTAATACATTAAACAATAGGAAACTATAATGCTTTCTTAAATTCTCTTTAGAATTTGAACTAACTGTAGGGTTTAATGTTTGCAATATGTTACAGGTGTATTTCTCCAGCTCTGGGACGTCTTACACCAGAAAATGTCATGCATTGTGAATTTTTAGCATATTCCTGGTAGGTTAGGAATGTTTTTACTGCTGTCCTTGGTCCACAGTAAGCAGAGTTTCAGGCTCAGGAATTTTTTTTTGTGTATCTTTCTGGGCTGTGCCCACAAGGCCATACTAAATTGAAATGGACATATAAGAAAAATGGATTTATGTGATTGGATACATCCTTGGGCTCAAATAAAGTAAAAGAAGAAATTACAGCAATGTTCCTTTAAACCTGGTAGTAAATCTAGGTTTTAAAATTTTAATCTCCTGATGAGCTTATCACTCCAAATCTAGCCAGTTTAAGGTTTCCAAAGCTGTTTATGTGACCTCAGAATACCACTTACCTTAAAAAAAGAATTGTTTAGATGGCCTTAAGACCATTTAGATGATAATCTAATCTGCTCAATATTTGAAAGTGTTTAGCTTTCACCTTTAATATATATATTTAAAAAATTCAGCTGCCAGTTTGAACACCTTTTATTGCTGTCCACACAGCATACTCACTTTGCAGTACATAAGTGTGATCTTTGTTTAATCTTAGACCCACCTTGGCAGTGTGTGTGGGAAATGTTGAAAAGAACTAGTACTGTAATCTGCATGTAGAAAGATTCCTCTTTCTAACCTTGCTATTGCTTTTCCTTCCTTTCTCCTGTTGGGCATCTTGCCCTGACTCATGTCAAACTTAGAGCATAAGCGATATTCAAAGCCTGTATGGCAGAGCCTGTTAGGAGGTTTGTTTCTTTAGTAGCTACTCAGTTATTCACATCTTCCTTTTTAATAAACACGTGCTAAAACCACAAGGGGCTATGTTTTATTTGTTTGGATACACCTTTGAAACTCTAAACCCCAGGTACAATCAGAACTGCATTGGTGCCTTGGACTTTTCTGTTTTTGTAAAGCTGAGCTTAATGTGCTCCTGTTACTAAAGTGCACATTTAAGGGCATAAGTTCATTTTCCTTTTGCTGAAACCAGAAATATCCTGCCTAGGGAAGAAAACAGCTTTCCTGCTGTTCTGTTTTTGACAAAAGCCTAGCCTAGAAAGTTCAGCTCATGTCTTGACTTCCCATTTTCTCTGAGTTTCTCACCAGCATGTCAGAAGGGTCAGTATTCCACATAGAAGAAATGCACCAAGTGTGGAAGTTAGATCCCCCCAATGAAAGCAAGACTTTAAGGAGCTTCTTCACAAATATATAAAATAAAATATAATAAGGACTTTGGCCTTTGCATGGTGCGATCTCTAAAATCATTTACTCTTTGACTTAGAGGAACAGTTTTGGTTTCAGACAATCCAGTAGGAAGGTCCACTGTGAATGGAAATTAAATAAATGAACCCGATATCCAGCAGGAGTAGTGAAAACCAGATAAAGGCTTTTCTAGTGTAAGATGTCCCAAGTAAGATTTTGTAGATCAGATACACGTTCTGATCTTGATGACTGCTCAGCTTCACCTTCAGTCCTCCAGAACTTGGACCACAGTAAGCAGAGTTTCAGGGATATATAATTTGTATATCCTTTTACTTACAGAATAAACCTAAGATGTGCTCACTTTCATGGAGAGCCTTTGTCTTGATGGGTGTGAGATGACATCAGGAATGCAAACCCTGGGTGTGCTTCAGGCAGCAGAACCAAGGTGAGTTGCACAAAGAAAAAATGGAAGTAGTGGGGCCAGGGGAGAGCACCCTGAGCTGTTGGCATGAAAAAAGAGTGATGTTGTGAGTGGATACCTAGGCAACTGGAAAGGGGGTTGGGGAGAGAGGATGTGTTTGGTTCCTAATGCATGATAGTCTCTGTGCTGGGACAAGAGTGAGCAAGGGTGATTCAGAAGGGAGAGAGATGCTCTGTGGGGAAGAAGGAGAAACATGGGGATGGAATGTGAACAGGAGCAATAAGAGGAAGTAAGATCAAGGATATTGGGAAGGCTCGTAATCAGTCCCTGGCTACAGCAAGCTGTTGTGAATGACTTTGAGTCCGCATGAGAGCTCATGTGGAAAGCTAATGCAGACCAAATCACCACAGTTGTTTCATAAAAGCATGGCCTGTAGAGCATAGATTGAAATTCAAGGCCATCTTTCTCTTCTCTTTAGCTATGTCCTTTGGGGTTTTTTTTACCTGAAAACAGCTTCTCAGGTTTAGGTTGGATAGTATATTAAAGCACATAAACAGTTCTTTAACACCAGACAAGATTTTAGGCAGCATAATAGGTACAGGGAGAACAATTTACAGCACAAAGGTCAGTAGCGCTCATTTCTTTATTTACTATAGAGGGAGACTAGAATTACAAGTGTTAACAGAGTCCCAGCCTAAGCAAACAACATGATCTATGAACTTTAACTCAGTTTGTGCTGTTCAGCACACTCATCTGTTTAGCTGCATGGATAACAGTAATAACATTTTACTGTTTTGGCTGACAGCAGCAGAGAAAGCACTCTGGTTCCTTTCAAAACAGTCCCAGCAAATGACAGCGTTGCTGAAGGTTTAGTCACTTGCTTGTCAAGGGCTGGTTCTGGAAGGTAGGCAAACTGGAAAACCTGGTATTGCATAGCTGGGAGCCAGAGTTCTCATGGCTATGCAAATTCATACTTCCGCCACCTTCCCTTTCTCTGCAGCTAGGACAGTCGACTTTATTTGTTCTTCCAAGGAATTTCCCTAATTTAACGGTATTTTGAGACCTCTCTCGTGAAAACTATCCCCACCCTCCCTGTTTCCAGCCTCGTATCAGGACTATTACTGACCATTACTGCAGCTGAAACAAGAAGGAAATGAGCTGGTTCCGTGCTCACTTCAGAGACAGAGGTCCTCGCAGAGGCCGTTCTTCAGAGACAGAAGCAATGAAAAGGCAGAGTTCTGCTCAGGAGCAGGAGATTATTGAATTATGGGAACATAATGTGGAGAAAAGTGAGACTGATTACGACAAGCCTCTAAATGATCAAACAGAAAAGGTAGGAATTTCACTTGCTCATTTGATTAGGACAGTGGGGGAAATACTACACAGCAAGAGAAATGACACTTGAAGGAACGTTTTGTAGGGGTGATTTGTTGTTTGAGGTAGAGAGAGAGGCTAAAAATCTGTCAAATGTATCTCTTTTTCCTCATCAATGAAGTGTTCTAATATGAGAATTGGATTTTAAGCTTTAATTTAGGAACTGAAACTGTAATTAGTTCTCTGAGTTCTGCTTTTTCTTTTAATGTGCTATCAGTGAGATTGGGCTCAAAACCAGAAAATAGTTGAAATAAGTTTTAAAACCAGGCTTTCCTTCAGTAGAAGTTAACCAGGAAGCAGTGCTGCCAAGCAAAAATAAGATGTCCTCGAACAGAGCATTCTGGATTCTCTTTACCTCAGAGTAATTTTCAGCTTCTAACCATTAATGTATTTGTATTAATAGAATGCTCCAAAACCTCAGTTAATACCATCAGCATGTGAATCCTAAGGGAGGGAACTCCTAGTCCCTAGTTTAAAGCTATGGAACAGGCTAATCCTGGCAGAAGAATACCATATTCACACGTGACTGCTGTACAGTGAATTACACTACTTGCTGCAGGAATATTTGTGGTGGAGTGAAGATGTTTCCCGCTTTTCTGTGGGCACGGCTGACCCTGCTGGGAGCTTGTCTGCACCGCCCGGCCCTTCCCGCTCCCGTGAACGGCGCCGCTTCCTTGGGCAAGCCCCGCTGATATCCCGTGGGGCTGCTCCATTCCGCTGAGCAGGCAAAGCCCCCCTTGGTTGTGTTGTGTCAGAGGTCGGTTGCCTCTCCTGTGCTCTGGTAAGCTGAATCAGCTCGCTGCAGGGTCAGACGCGTTCCAGGAGGTGCAAAGAGGAACAGGAGAGGGGGGAGGAGAGGCAGGGGTCAGCTAGATGTGCTTGACTATCTTGAGAAACTTCACCCTTTCCAGGTTTATCCTTCCCCTTTCCAGAACGGAGTTTTCATTTGAGATCTCTTTATGATGATTATAGTAACTGGCTTCCCGTCCTGTGCAGACTGCTGGGAAGTGACTGTGCTCTGCTTTCTGCTCGGGTGGCAGGTTAATCAGAGCTGCCCTGCCCACCGGGCGGCTGCCGTTGCTTCCTCCCGGCCAATGGGCAAAGTTCAGAAGATGCTGGACTAGTTGTGGAGCTGAATGTTTTCTTGGGATCAAGCCAGTTTGCTATGATTAAGAATTGAGTCTTGTGATAGTCTAAACGTGGTGGCTCGATCAGAACTTGGGCTTGACAGCTGCCTGTTTCAACTGATGAGGCTATGGCTGATTTCATGGTCGCTTTCTAGGCAGTAGCTACTGGCTTTTAATTTTTTTTAAATACAAAACGATATGCTAGTGTTAAGTATTACATTGAAATTCCTGCTTCTAAAATATTTTTTAAATACTAAAACAAAGTAAATGTGATCACAGCTGAAAGCATGCTATAAACAAAACCATACTCAGTGTCTGCCTTTCATTCTCCAGCAGAGCTAAGTGCTGTGTGCAGAGGTGTACAGAGAGTGTTTCTCTTTTTCTGCCTCTGCTCCTGGAGGAATCCCTTGTAAGATCTTTCTCAGTCTGTCTGTTTTCTCTCCCTGTTCCCCTGCTGCCCACAAAAGTTTTAGCCAACTTCCCGATTCAGTTAAATTCAGTGAAAGCCTCTCTGGTGTTCTGTGTTCTTAGAAAGTACAAAAATTAAAGGAAGGAATTAGTGCCTCCAGCAGCAGTTGGTTCCTGCCAATCTTCATGTGTGTGGCCCAGACAACCTACAGCATGTGCTTTTCCTTTCCTGGTACTGATGTCAAAAAAGGCATGGAGTTTACCACTACCTTTGTGGTGGATGGAAAGGGAGGGAGAAGTGATTAAAAAGACAACATGGTCTGCTTATGAATTCAAGCCCTTGCTTCAGTCTTCTGACTCTTCTGGCTGTGGAACAAAACAGATGAAATTATCTGTTTTGCTGTCACTTAAGCTTGCACTTTTGGCTTGGTTTTTTGTTTGTTTGTTTTTTAATATTTCTCCTGCTGGATGAACATGTTAAAAGACTAATTTTTGTCATGGTTTTTAATCTTATTAAAAATTAAATAACAGGCTATCCTTTCTCTCCCATGTGAATGTGCATACATGCACAATTGCTTAGAGTGAGGTTTTCTTTTGACCTCATAGAACAGGTGAGATTTGCATTAAATTCTCTGTTAAATACCCTCAATAGCCTTCAAGATTCCAATCTTCTGAAGAAAAAGTAAGCCAGCTATGAAAGTCTCAATTATTTTATGGAGATTTTAATACAATAGTATCTATTGAATAGCATTGCCTTTGCTTTGGGTGCTGGCACCCAGAAGATACGCAGGTTGACATCGTCAATGCTGCAGAGGTGAATGATTTTGAAAATACCTCCAGAGGCACCTTTTTATTTGGGAGAGATGACAAATATTAAAAGGCAAGCTTGTGGAATACGTAAATTTAATTCACATAGTTAAAAAAACCATGAAGCCAAGAAATCACCTTTGTACTACTTTAGCTTTATGGATGTGGTGGGTTTAGAACTAGCTAAACTCACCAGTACACTTACTCATTTTTTTTGTTGTGAGATATGATTTTTGGAGAAGGAAGAACAGACTCAAACTTAAAGACCATAAAGAAAGTTTTATTAACAAAATTAAAAGAATGGAAAAAAAGGAAAATCAGAATGAAACTTCCTGAACACTTTCTCTTCCCTGTCCTCTTCTTTCCCACCTGACAACATAAAACAAAACCTGGGATTTTTAAATCAGTTATCACTTCTACAATAATCTTTCTTCAATTCTCATAGGGTGAGGAGTTTTATTCCTCGACACCATGGAGAAATCTCCACAAGAATACAGTCTTGTGGCTTTGCATCTTCACAAAACAGCAGCTGCCTGGTTTGGAAAAAACTCTGCTGTTGTGAAATTCCTCCTATTTTCACAACTGAGTCAATGGGTCATTGTCAACTTATGGGGTGTCATTTCTAAGGATGAGCTGTTCAAAGGAAAGACTCTCTTCA
>VWYI01006211.1:0-10173 GCA_013399455.1 Anthoscopus minutus | reverse complement strand
CAGGGTTAACATTTCACCCAGGCCAGCAGGCAGTGGTGGGCAGTGGCTGAAGCAGTCACGGTGATGGATTGGATTGCAGCCAAGCTGGGTTGCTCTCTCACCCTCCCTCCTGCCCGGCAGCTGCTAGAAAAGGCCGGAGTGAACTGGTGGGGAGCTGGCCCAGCCCAGAGCCCAGGGAGATCCCAGCTTGGCACAGGCTGGGGTGGGGGCTGGAAGCAGGGCCTGGTGTTACCGAGATCTCAGCAGCCGTGACTGGGCCCAGCTCCGGCTGGGGCCCCCCTGGCCTCCCATTCCTGCCCGGGAGCCGCAGGGATCGGCCCGGCCCGGCCCCGCCAGGCCCCGCAGGCCGTGGCCCAGCAAGGCCGGGCCTCTCCTGCTGCAGCTTTGATACCTTCAGAAGCCGGAATCCAAAAAGGGATGTTTGGAGCTTCACAGCTTTTAAAATAGAATATTCACGTAGGCGAACCTAGCTTCTCAATAGCTTACAAAGCTGTCAATTCTTAGAACTGGACAGCTATTGGCCGTTTCTAAACACGGAGGAAGCTCCCGAGAGCCTCTCTCAGGGAAACTATTTCCATAAATGCTTTTCTTCCTTCCTCCTCAATATTAACTAACATCAAATTAACACAATGGGCCATTCAGGAGTTGGACCTTTTGCACAAAGGTGAATTATCTCTCTCAAGTGAAATGTCCTTTACCTTCTCTAGGTCTGCATTTTCTCTGGCAGTAGTAGTCAAGGCTTAGAACCCCTGATGTAGGGCATTGCTTAACAGTGAGACTCTCCCATCTATGTGGGGTTTTGTTTCTAAATCTGACAGAAGAAACATTAGTAGTTAATCTGACATGCTTCAATATTTTTTTTTCCTGCCTTATTAGATTAATCAATATGCCCTTCTCTTTTATGCTTAGGAGAGAGATCCCTGGAAATCTTGCAGGAATGTGGTTTTCTGGAAGTGTAAACTATGGATGGTTATAACTACGCTATTTCTAGTGATCTTCCTGGTCATTCTCATCAGCCTAATTCTTTACTCTAGTAAGTTTCTGACTGTTGATTATACTAATACAAGCGTGCAATATGTAGCACACAAATGCAACAGTAACATCCTCTAATTTCCTTCGGCAAACTGCTGAAGGAAATGGGATACTGACTGAAGAGGGTGGTGGTGTAGTTCAGTACTTGTTGTGAATGCTTTTATCTTAGCAGGCAGCAAGCAACTTGTATCTTGATCAGGTGGCAACTCAAGTTTGTTGCTAAGTGAAAAAATATCACAAGAAGAAATTTCCATATGAGGATGGAATTGTTATTTGTAATGTTGGAATAAGTGCCATGGATGACTTAGGTCCCATGGTGCCATTGCCTGTCAGGCTCTCAGAACAGATGACTCTTGCTAATGGAGGTGGGTAATTGACCTCCATGTGCTATCACTTTTTTCAGGTTACTTGCCCTTGCTTTCTGTCTTTCCAAGTCAGTCCTTACCTAGGAAAATGTGAGAAAGCCACCCTGGATAAAGCCAAGAGGTTTTCTTTTTTTAATACTTCAGCTAACTGAAACTTTTTTCTCCCCTATCTCCTTTTAATTTTTAGATGTTTACATGGATGAGGATGACTACTGGGATCCTGATGAACTACTAAGCAGTGGAAATTTTCACAATTTTTCAGGAACATTGGAGTTAATGTGTGGTGTCTCAAACTTCTCCTCTAAGGACATTACTGAGAGGGTAAATGTTTATTTGATTCTTCACAAAGTTGATTCTGCTTAGAACACAGTTTCAGTGTTTTGCCTTCTAAGAAGTGTGTAGCAACTCAGTCATTTGCAAGTCCACAAGTAAAATGTGCTGTACTTTTTAAAGTCACGATCTAGGAAAAAGAAAATTGCCTGCTTTTAAGCACAAAAAAGGATTGATTTTTTTTCCCTTAATGTAACCATTTGTTATGACACAGTCTTCACCTTTTTCATAGAATCATTGAATAATTTAGGAGAGGCCTGTGAAAGTCATCTAAGCATAATATGGGCTAAACATCCTTTGTGTTGCATTCTCTTATGAGTACATGATTGCAGCCTGGGTTTATAGCTGTGATGTCTGCTGAGCCAAAATAATTCTGAGTTTCAGCTGAAATAAGCTCAGCATACATGGCAGTGACCATTTGGAAATGGTGGAAAGGCAGTCTCAGGGCAAAGACCCTCCCCTCCATGAAATAAGAGTTAGAAGAGCCTTTTGATTCTAATTAAATCCCAAACCTAACAAGATCAGTTGCACATGGCAACATTAACACATACTTTTAGTTCAGCCTGAGTGCCTCCACTGTGTTAAGGTTACATAGCAATTACTCAAATGCACACTTAAGTTGTCTGTCAAATTTAAATTACTCTCTACTTTTCCAGGGCAGATACTTGCTCTTATTTGACCTTCAGCACCTGTTTTTATGCTCCTTAAAGCACTTTGTAAGAATGATTTGCTGTGCGCTTTTTTTCTCAGTGAGGGATAAAAAAGAGATTGACTAGAAGAAACTTTTTTTCTCTCCCTTTCTCTCAGCTAACAGAGGTCTACAGTTCATCGCCAGCTTTAGGACGTTACTTTAGGTCAGCTCAGGTGATTTCTTTCAGGTAAGCAATTTCTGTCACCAAAGTTATCTGAAAATTACAGGCTTTTAATGAGACACATGTGCTTATTTAAATATGTGCAATATTTAAATCTGTGAAAAATAGGATTTTGGGGAAAATTACTGTCTAGGCAGTGAAAACTGGTCAAAGGATCCGCTGGTGTAAATGGTAAATGCTACTAAAATTATATAATGACAGGAATATATTGTTGCTCTGAAGTATCATCTCCGTTATCTTTAGTTCCAATTGCAGCCCTTAATAAACATATTCAAAGATATTTATTAAAAGGAAAATTAATTGCTGGAGACGCTTAAGATTGATATTGTTTAAATAAACTTAAATAAATAAAACAGGGTTCATGAGGAGGAGAGAATAATTTTGTTCCCTAAAGAGATAAAGGCAAGAAGAATATACATGTCTACTGTCATGGAGAAATAGCAGAGAGGCAAGGGAAGAGAGAGAGCTTCCCCAAGGACTTGTGACGCTTACAAAAGAAATTAGACAGGAGCAGATCAAGGGAAGTAGTTTTGCAAAGTCACAGGTCCTTTGAGATAGCAAGGACAGAGGAATAGCCAAGTTGGAATGTGGCAAGGGGCAGTCATGAGGGCACTTTGCTCCCTTGAGGAATACACTCCCTTGCCCTGTCAGCCTTGGGCAGGCCAGCTTTGTTCAACAGTGAACTGTAGCTCCTTAGCCCTATGGGTACTAGTTATGGTTCAGACCATCAAGTACAAAGCTGTACACCTGCACTTATATTGACTAGCCAATAACTCTCTCTCTCTGCCTCTTTGATGTTTCTCCCTTGCTGTCTCCCTCTCTTCATTTTCCCCCACTCAAGTATTTTTTGAAAATCTTTTGAATTCTGTGAGTACAAAAGTACTTGAATTGCAGTGAGTTTTGGTAGACCACAAAAAACAAAATCTCCAGAGATGGCCTCCAGTTCACTGGTTTGTGTAATCCATACCTGGGCTGAGCCAGGAGCACAGCTGGATGGTCCCCGGTACTGCTAGCAGGAAAACAAATCTTCCTACAGGTTCCTAGCTAAACTGTGCACAGGATATTGCAACACCTCTTATCAGTAGCTTCTTTTGAAGCACCAGTGCTGAAAACCACATCCCATCAGAACACGTGTCCAGCTGCCCCTCATGCATTTGAAAATATGTCTCTGGCTGGCTTCAAGTATGTACTCAGTTTCAAGAACTGTTGTCAGAAGGGAGGGGGAGGCAAAAACTGGTATCTTTGGCAGTTTTCTTTCATAATGCTTTTCTTTGGGAAATGTTTTTTTTTTTTAAAAATCCATTCCAACTTTGATATGAAAAGCCAGTCTTCTCAAAAAAATACATTCTGTTGAAACCTGAAGACATTCATCCTTGACTTTGTTTTTCAGTCACGAAAGCTCCACTGTAATTTATCAGCTAGTGTTTTCTGTACCACCATCAACAGAGGGATTTATGGAAAACAGTATGAACCCAGATTTTATAAGGAATATTTTACGTCAAAATATTTATGATGATGATACCCTTAATCCTGGGACATCTGAATGTGACAGGTTAAAGTTCAACCCAACTTCTCTCACATGTAAGTGCTGTACATTAAAGAAACCTTTTCTTTACAAATAGCAGAGATATTTATGGGAAAGGAGGGAAATATTTGTAGAAAGATATTGAGATTCATTAGTATATATATAATTTGCATAACAGTATTAAGAACATTTAAAAATAGCTTTCAGAAAGTCTTGATCTGCTTAATTGAAAACCTGAGACTCACTGTTTGGTTCTCTAATGAGAGAGGGAATAGTAATGAGACTGGTTAGCTGTGGGCTCTAACAAAACTTTTCTGATCTAAAATTGCATTTTATCTATACAAAAAAATTCTCCTCATATGTGTATGTACCATAATGGGGAGACAAATAATTAACAATATTTCTCCTAACAAAACAAATATTAATCCAAGGGATGAAAAATACTCCTGATTTTTTTATTTCTGTAGTTTTTTGGAAAATTTATTATGCACAGAAACGCCTTTAAAGGAAACAAATGTTCATTCTTCCAGGTTTTCTTGTCAGTGATTCCAATGACTACCAGTGACTAGGTAGTGATTCTAATGCATTTATATTTGTCCTGATAGAAATGCCCATATAAACATCCTGTGAGCTTTGATGTTACATTGAAAATAATGCACGGAGCCACCTCCCCCCAGTCCTAATTTACTGAATCACACTTACATGCTTTTAGAATAATCTTAGGCTAACAATTCAGCATTGCAGTGTAGGTAAGTAAGGTTTGCAATTAACTCATATTGGTTTTTCTTGGGACTCTTACCAAGGGACAAGAGATCAACAAGTCATGAGTCTCAATTTTTAGAAGCATTTTATTCCTTATATATTGGCAGGAATCTTAGAAAAAGTAGTGTAAAAAGAGACAGAAAATATGTTGAAATAACTATTTAAAGTTTCATTTTAATATTAATATTGTACTGTTTTAACTTTCAGAGAAATTATGGAAAGATTCCTCATCTTCATCACCACCTCGAAGAGATGGGATTCCCTATCTATAAGTAATCCCAGGGCACAGAACTATTCATTGGGTAGAAACAGTTCTACAATTGTTGTCCAATAAATACTGCCTGTGATACAATATCGTAAATGGAAAATGTGGTATATTTATGACAGTGTTGTATTGCTACAGCACCAATACCTCCTTCTTCTGTATCTCAATAATCCATTTCACCCTTGAGAAAATCATGCATTTGATACATGCTCTGTTGATTTTGAAAGCTCTGCTTTGTTTTGCCTTAGGATTAAATCTGAATGCTCTGCATGAGCTTTAAAAGCAGTCTTGCACATTGCTCCTTTCTTTTTCCCTTGGCTTATGCAAAATTATCTGTACAGCTTTATCCTCAATGCTCACTTCCACTCAAACTCATATCTGTTATTTTTTTTCCCTCCAAACTTCATATGCAATGTTTCCTTGTTGTCCTTTCCTTGTAAAACAGCCTGAAAACCGACATATATATATATATTGTGTGAATATATATTTGTGTTTTTTACTTACATGTAAGGCCTTTGCACTAGCTTCTTAAGAAGGCTTTAACTCTCATAATTTCCTTATTCTTCCTACAGTCTCCTTGGATAAGATGCTCTTTGCTCTATTTTTCTCTTCTCCATGTGAAATATGAAAGAAGAAAGCAACAGCATGACGAGACATGTCTTGTTCACTAATGCACCTGAATGTCACAGGACTCTTTAAAAGGTCGAATTAGCAGTGTGCTTTTACAGTTAGCTACTGCTACTAGTGGGTAGATTGATACTTGACCTGTTTTTGTAAACCTGAAGACTAGTCTATACCCTTAATTATAGTTCCTGCCCAGCACTAGGGGTAAAAATGAACAGATGTAAGGTATTTGCCTTAATAGGGCAGTAAATAGTTGTTCTTGTTGATGAGAGACCAGATGAGATGAATCAGTGCCAAGAGGAAGGTGCTGAAGCAGACTATGTAGGCCAGTGTGGCATGAAAGTTACAGTCAGTAACTGGCTATAACATAAAACTTAAGCATTAACTTTATGCAGAATGGAACACATTCACTACTATGTGAGTGCAGTATATCTTGTCATTTATTTATAACTTTATAAATATTAGTACTGTTGGATAGACACATTTATTTTAAGAAGCATTTTGTATTGTAAGAAATATGTCATGGAAAATTGTTTTTCTCTTTCTAATATTACTAGTTTATTTAAGGAGTGATCTGACAATGTTATTGTACATTAAATTATTTATTTTTATTCTTAAAGCGACTGTTCTCATTCTTTGGCAGCTTTAGCCTTTCAGCAGTGTGAGTTGGAAAATAGCCACTGGAATTCTAAATGCTGAACTGTATGAAACACATCTGACAGAGCTGTACACTCAAACCCACAGTTGTTGCATTTGTTTAAACTGAGCTTGGGAAACATTCTGGACCAAATTAGGAGTTTGCATGGCTCTCATATTTGTGGCTAATTCTGATTGCCTCTTGGTTTTTAAGATAGAGCATTGACTGTAAGAAATAGAATTTCTCTTGCTGTAATAGTCTATGCAGCATAGATCTAGAAGAGAGATTCCTTTTGATTCTTAGGATGGGGAAGGACCAACTTCATGGCTTGTATGGCTTGGCCCAAAAGCAACAGGCTATGTGAAAGTACAAGCAGCAAAGAAATAAATTGCTGTTAAGATGCTGCTCAATCTTACTGCTCTCACCAAGGCACCTGATCCCTTCCTTGAACACTTCTTTATATTGATGCTAGGAACTGAAAAATAATGTAATTATTAGACTTCTTTACGGTGACACCCATGTGGCATTAAGAGTTTGAGAAAGAAGTCATGCATTCATTTTTTTCCCATCCATCCTCCTCTACATCTGTACCTTTACCCCAGAACCTCACAAGAAAGAAGGTGGAACTGTAGTAAGATGTGGCATTCTACAGAAAATGTCTGACTTAACAGACTGCATCCAGTTAGGTTTTGAACTCTCACTGAAGGAAGTGTCAAAAAAAAAGTGATTTCTGGTTATATATTAAATTGATCATGTAAAAGAAATTTAAATTGATCATGTAAAAGAAAATTAAAAAGTGAATTAATTATGTCTCAATCCATTAGGGATACAACAGTGTGAAAACACATAATCACATCAAGTTAGATATTTTGTGTGAATGATCAATATTAGAAGGAACGAACATAATGCTTTAATCACTGAGATGACTGAGACATTGTTAAAAAGCAGCTTGTGGAGTGTAAAATCAGCCCTTTAAAATCCTATGGCAGGTGTCATCTGTGTAGCTGCAGCAGCCAGTATGAGTTTGGGGCAGGCTCAGCTGCCTGCCACAGCAGTGATACCTGCACATGCTGGCAGTGTGTCCATCCACTACTCCCTGCACTTGCCCATGGGACTCTCCCCAGCGTGGAGATGGCAGTGGGAACCACAAAGGCACTGCACTCTAAAGCCAGGGCTACAGACAGCAATCACACATTAGAGAAGACTTACATTTCAACATCTTCTTCTATACTGTTTTGTTACAAAAATGGAGGGAGCAAAAAAAACATGCTTGAGCAAGAACACAGGCACATAATCACTTTATGAGCTCTGGTAAACACTTGAAACCTGGTTTCAGTCCTTTGCACATGTCCAGAAATGATTCTTACAGAGAGGTGCTGGGCTGTGAGGAAGTGACACTCTAGCATTGCAGAAAGCCAAACTGGAGGCTCCAGCAGGAGTGAGCTGTGGAATAATTGTATCATTGAAGCAGGACCTGGACTTCTGTTACTGAGAGATAGCCACTACCTGGGCAGCATCAGTATTGACTGTTTTCTTGTGGAAGTAATAATTTGTTTTGCATGCAGTTTATTGTTTTGGGGCTTTTTATTTAATTCCAAGTTTAAGATATCACACTAAGTAGTATGACATTAAAAGGGGAAGGGGGGAATTTGAGAAGTGAGTTCTTTATAAAAATTGTTCATTGTATAATCAAGCATGTCAGAGAAATTTTGGACAAGAGTAAGTGCACATAATACAAGGTTTATGCTTACATTTAAAACATGAAACATTCCCCAAACAAACAGAAAGGCCATGTTATTGCATTGTTTGAGATTTATAGCAGTAGTTCTTTAAGACTCTTTTAAAAAAAGAAATATTCTAAAAATCCAGAAAAATGTACAGCCTCAGTTGCTTAAAATATTGTAGCTCCTAATTTTCTATAGAGGAACATTGTCTTATGATGGCAGTTGCTACAGATTCCTCCTGGTTTAATTTCCAAGTCCTGTACCCATGTTTCCTTCTCTGATCAGCTGTTCATGGGCAGGTTTATCTCATAGTAAATGATTAGTAGACGTAGCCTAATGAGTGCACTTAGTAACAAGAGAGAGATTTGTTTGAAGACCCAACAGCAGAGATACAATGGTTGTCATGGCTGCACCCACTCATGCAAAAGAGTGCCTTCTAAGTTACCAGGACATCATCATATTCACTATGCTCTTCAGGGCTGGTGATATTTGCCTTCCTCTTGGCCACACTGATAAGTGCATATTCTGTCTGATTATTGCTGTCAATCACAGAGACTTCATGTTCTACATCATGGCTGACAGTCAAGTACCACAGTTCACTGGAATTCATAGAATCTTTTCTGGCAACATGTTCCTGAAGGGGAAAAGGGGGAAGAGAGAAAGGTCAAAGCTTCAGTATGATTATACCCTGAAGAAGTTGGGAGATGTGAGCAGATCAGGTATAGCCTGTATGCTCATGCAGTGCTGTTGACTAACACAGTGTTAGGTTTGTAAATCCACAGTCATTTCCCAACTGCCCAGGCTGTGGCTGCACACTTGGAGTGCCCAACAACCCACGGCCCCACTTAGTGGTTCTGACACAGTGAAAGCTCATCACCACATGAAAAAGCACAGCAGCAAAAATGGAGCCGGGCAGCCTGAATCACCCCGGGCCTCGGCTTCCCCCAGGGCTGTCCCGAGAGACATCATCCCTGTGACATCCACCCAAGCAGAGAATGTGCGCTGATGGGCAAGAAGGGAAAGTTACAGGGGACATTTTATCGATGCATGTGAAAGGAGAGCATTTGGAATTTGAACAAGATATGGGGTGTTGAGGCAATGAACTGAAGGAAAGGGGCCAGGGTGACTTGAATAAAAAGCATAAGACAACAGAGGAAGAAAGGGAGGGACAGGAGTCACAGCAAGCTGCCAGAGGGACTGTAGAGTCTGGGAGGCAATTGTGTGTGTGTGTGTGTGTGGCTGTCCAGGAGATGCACAGAGCCATTAGAGAAGGAGGAGGTAAAATTGCGTGGGCAAATGCCTTCCCAGCTCTGTTTAGACTTGTCCCTCCTTATGCCTCCTGAAGATGTTTGCTAACGGGCTGTGAGTGATAGTGCATTAAATACTCAGCAGGATGACTCATTAAATCTAAAGGACCAATGTGCACTGATTAAGTACTGGGAGCCAGAAGCTAAAAATTTGTTTGCCCTTATGTTCTTGATTAGAATGCACTGGGCACTGAAGCCGGTGAGTAACTACAGGTTTTATAGCAGAATCCTCTGTTGTCTGCAGTATTTTGAGTGAGTATTGTTGGGTTCATGGAAACATTTGTAGCTACCTTCCACACTCTGTAAGGGGAACTGAGCTCTCTGTTTCATGGGTTAAAAACTCCAAAGGGTTCACTTTTACTTTTCAAGCCTAGAAGAAGGAGAGTGTTAGAACAAAATTCATGCAGAATTTGCCTTGGATTTTTCAAGTTTATGCAAATCATACTGTCTGTTTAGATTCTGCTTTGTGTGGAAGATCTCCTGACCTTGAGAACACTTCAGTGAAAATAAATTCTGATTTTTGATTCGAGATTTTATAAAATTTTGAGATATAGGAATTCCAGAAATTTTAAGGAGCAAAACAGTCAGGGTGGACTTGCTTAACGTCAAGTTCATGGCTCTCTCCTCCCCTAGCCATGATTGCAAAGATGGAAGTGATTTATTAAAATATGAATATCGGTCTAATATCGATATTCAACTGAGACAGACAAAAGACTCTCTAACAGTTGAA
>VWYI01006203.1:0-15158 GCA_013399455.1 Anthoscopus minutus | reverse complement strand
AAAAAAACAGAGATCACCCATAAATAACTGGTGGTAGAGACGGAAAACCTGTATATTGAGAAGTTACTTAGCAGGAACCTCCTGTACCTCAGGACTGATGTACCATGATAAGATGCAAGAGAAAGATGAGGGAACATTTATTAGAATTGCAATGCAGTGATGTAAGAGTAACACATACTAACAAATCAGCTGATCATCTAAATCATTCAGGATAAGATATGCACACATTTTTGCTTGTGGAACAAACTTACAAGACTGTCTGTTTGGTGGGGTTTTTTTTTGACAGAACTACAGACTTTTCAATTTCCAGTCCAAAAAGAGACCATCTTCCCTTCTTTTACTTATCTAGCAATTTACTTATCTAGAAACTGCATTAATTCTCTGTCAGTCATATCCCTGTCATGTTAGCCAAAGCTGGAAGGAATTATTCAGATGTCACTGATCCCCACTGAGAGCCTACTGCTGAAATGTCTCAGATTGCTCTTAAAAATAATAATCTTTTATGAGGCCTATGTGAATAAGAAGCAAACAAGAAAAATGAGACATAAAAGAAAAAAGCAGAAAATAAAATGCAAAGGCATTCGATCAGCATTTGGCTTCAGGATAGAGTCAGCTGATATTCAAAGACAGTAAATTATCTAATCCTATATGATTCTTATCCCTGGTCCAGTTTAAAAATTAATAATATGAAGTTTCAAGGTGATCATCTGAAGATGAGGCTACTGAACACATGCCACATGGCTGAGTGTTGCATAAATAACATGGAAGGACAGGGGCAATATATTTTTAAAAAGGGGGGTTGCTGAGATTCATTCCCACATAAATGAAACAAAATCAAGTAGGATTATATTTCCTGCACTGGAATAATTTCTGAATGGCACAAAAGAGTTGGTACAATTGAGATATAAATGAAATGGACTGGAAAAACAATTCTCTTACCTGCACCAAACACACATAGGCTGTAAATTCAAAAATTACCCCAAGAAACAACTTGGGAAGGACTTATGCAATAGCATTTTCAGTTTTGTTTACAAAGCAAAAGCAGGTGCAAGTCCAGCTTGACAAATACAATAAAAATTCTGCATGTTTGCAATTTGTCAGTACTGCAGTACTGAAGCACCCAACTGTTCAGGCCTTGAAGATTTCAGCTGGATAGATCATCACATTTATGATCTATTAATATGGAATGAAGGTTGTCAGCAATACACAAGACTAATACTAACATTCAATGAAGCATGAAATCCACAGCTGACAAGAGCAAGATGTCAAACTGGACAGAAAGAATTGAAGCTCAGAGACTACAAGTTCAGTATTCATGGATAAGGCATGGGATTGCAAAAACAAGGATGATCTCAACCTTGGTACATCACATCACAGCCAACCTATTCTTTTGAGCACTCAGCAGTGCAGCAGATGTTGGAATCTACTTACCACTTTCTGACTGTTCAGAATGGAGCACTTCCACTCATAACACAATGTTGCAAGCTTGCGTTCTAAATTCATTGTCTGATTTGATGTAATACAGAAAAGTTCCATCAGCTGCAAATCAGAAGTGCCATAACTAGCCCAAGATGTTGCTTTATGACTTAGCTTTGTTGTATTTTTCAAAAGATTGATGAGAGAGGTCTGACTGATGTCATTCAAGACATGCTGCAAATACTGAGATTTTAATATGAAAATTCTATAATGAAGCTCTGGCCAGATGTTATTTATTAGAAATAGATTGTTATTTTCTTCATTTGTGTGTTTTTATTTGGCAGCTTTTATAACCTTTCCTGTAAGTAAAAAGTAAAAATTCCATGTCTTTAAATCATAGATGTCTGGAATAGCTGCAGTCAGTGCAGTGAGTTTGCACAGTACATGAAAGGGTGCTTGTAAATGTGAACTGAGGAAGAAATCCTCTGTGCACAGCCTCCCAGGAACAACAGCAAGTGTGTCAGAGACAGTACAGAAAACATTTTCCATGACTGTGTCTGGAGTTCTCACCAGTCTAACATAACAGTACCTGCAAATTACAGTACTCAAGAAATTTGAAGGCAATAAAGAGGTCATGCAAATGGAAAGATATTTAAAGACTTCTGAATAAGGTTTCTGTTTCTCCTTAACCGATTAATTAAACCAGCTTTGCAGCAAGGCAGAAAGGCTTTGCCCGCAAGAAAATTGTGCCTGTGACAAATAAATGAATAATGAGGAAAGCTTTGTTAGGTGATTTGTTTGATCTATAGAGATTATAAAAGGTATATCAAACTCATAATTCAAATTCCTAGTGTTCACTGGTTTTACTTCTGTCTTTGTGTTAGAGAATAAATCAGGAAGCTACTTCTCTCATAGCACGTTTCAACTGGTATCAGTCACTACTTGACTGGCCTGTGTATTTCATGAAAGGAGGTACTATGAGGTGTATTTTTTTCCTACTCACTGTAAGCAGCTGAGCCTGAGATTTTTTAAATGACATTGAAGAGACATAAACATCAAGCATGGTACTGAGGAACAAGAATTGAAGACCAACTGCCTAGAAAACCTAAACAAATGTTTCCATTAGTAAAATGGGTAAAACAGTTTCAGAAACATGATGCAATTAACAGTTGTTTATGAATGTGCAATGGTTTACTACAGTTCTTCTCAAATCAGTACTTTGAATTTTCTTGCAATTTTGGGAGTCAGGTCACATATCTTCTTGGCAGATAGTGTGTGGGTATCTTAGCAATGATTGCATTTCCTGGAGCGTACCATGAACTCACTGCAACATAGCACAAGTGTGAAAGAGGGTTATTATCAGGCTTAAATCAGTAACTCCTGTGGGTGGAACCATTATAAAAATGAGCCATTTAACACTTTACAACATTACTGCACATCCAGCTTCGTTTTCCTGCCAGTTTCTCTACTACAATGCACCATTATTGCTGTTTTGGTCAGAAACTGTGCTTTCCAGTTGTTGAACATCTATGATTACATGTACATTTATGTCTTCCATAGCAGGTTGCAAAATGCTTAGCCCTTCATCTGTTAAACTGTGGTTGCAGAGCTGCCTTATCAGCTAGGTAAGAAATAATCCTCCCTTCCAAATGACTATTGATTTCAGGCCAAAGCAAAATATATTTAATCTCCCTACAATACATGTTCTGCTTTTTTTTTGTTGGATCAGCTGATTTTCTTTAATACTTTATTTCCAATAGGGTTGAACATTTATGGTTGATGTCACAATTTTCTGGCCTAAATGTGAGTAAAAAAAAGGATTTATATTTCTGTGTCTTCCCACAACTCATTTAGCTTGCATTTTTCTTCCTTTTTGTTTGAAAGTAGAGTTCTCTGTCTTATACACCCCCTTCCTCCTTTCACTCACAGCACATATTGTTGTCAGAGAAGGCAATCCTTGTAGTTATGGCCACAGGAATGAGGCTTACCAGCCTGTACCCTTGGGCATGCCAGTCTTCCTCCAGCAGTTCAACCCAAATACTGGCATGAGAAAGCTCAGCAGAATTGTTCTTACCACTAGGAAACCTGCTCACCTTGCTGAAAAATATGTTGTTCTCCAAAGAGGGGGTTGAGGCACTTAATTTGTTCTGGTGCTTCTGTGTCATGCCAAAGGTAAGGTAGCAAAGGAAAAGTCTGACAAAAGGGCCAGTTGAGACCTGTATCAACTACCTACAAAGAAAATGATGGTGTTTGATCCACTGTTTTCATCTTGAGATGTATCACTGTGAAAGGAGTGTCTCTATGGAAGAATAGCAGAGCTGTTTTTCTCTTCTTTATTAAGGACGTGAAGGAAAGGAATAGGAGACTTCACAGCAAGTTGGCTAGCTGAGGATCTGCATCAGGAGACAAACCTTGCAGAAGGCATCAGAAGTAGAAGGAGAACTAGTTCCCTTTTCTTTTATCAAGTTAAAACAGTTTTGTAGAATCCTAACTCCTGGACCCATGTGATTACAGATGCCTCAGGAAAAGCTGAGGGAGCTGGGCCTGTTCAGCCTTGAGAAGTGACTGAGAGGGGACCTCATCAATGTCCATCAGTATCTGAAGGGGGATGTTAAGAGGATGGAGTCAGGCTCTGCTCAGTGATACCCAGCAACAGGACAAGAGGCAATGGGCAGAAACTGATGCACAGGGAGTTCCACCTGAACATGAGTCAGAACTTCTGTACTGTGCAGGTGACTGAGCACTGGAACAGGTTGCCCAAAATGCTTGTGAAGTCTCTCTCATTGGAGATATCCAAGAACTACCTGGACACAATCCTGTGTTGTGTGCTCTAGGACCACCCTGCTTGAGCAGAGGGGTTGAATCAGATGATCCATTGTGGTCTCTTCCTGCCTGACCCATCCTGCGATTCTGTGATTCTCTTGCCAGTGAAATTTCTGTGTCAGTGAGAACAAGCTTATCTCTCCCACTTCATGCCCCCTCAGACACACTTCTGGTCACACAGATATGTGTCTCTTAAGGATTAATGTCTTCCTTCACAATGGAGGAAAGGTGGCTTCAGACACAGTACACCACACCTCTTCAAGGTTTCTACTTGAACAGGAAAAGATAATGGCCCAGCAGAGGTGTGAGGAACAGAGAAGTGTTCTAGTGGAAGAAAATTCCTGGGCTGTATACCTGCACTCAGCTCTGTGCCAGGCATAGTGGGACTATTCCTGAGCTCAGAATTTCAACCTGTGTTAGAGACAAAGGATTTCAATTTTCCTTTAGGTAAATCCTACCCTTAATGAGTATGGATGTGATTTCTTCTATGGAGAAAGGCGTTTTCACAGCACCAGTATGTTGAGCTGAGCTTTCAAAGTGATTAAAATGAATTGTTTTTCTAAAACTAAAAAAGCAGAACCAAATCAAACCAAAAAAGCTAAAATTTTGAAATCAGATAAGATTCTGCCTTCAGAAATTAAAATGGTTCATAAATATATTTACAGACATTAAAAAAGAATGCCCAATAGATGGGAGAGTTGTCTTCAACCTAAATCTACTAATTGTTGTTGTTGTTGTTGTTTTTTAATTTGGTTAATATTTCCTCTAAGTGAATATACTTTGGGGCCAAAACAAAATGTTACAAAATTCAGACCCATAATAAAAAATAAGTTATTTATACTCTTTCATGATTCTTTTCTCAAGTCTGACTGGCATGGTATTTTGAGCTCACAACATTACCAGGTAGAACAATATTGCAGCAGTACATATTATCTCTCAGATAATTTCTTAATTTTCTGGTATTCCCTCTTCCCCCATGACCCTTTTGCTCTTTCTTGGCTACCTCCCAAAATAATTCTTTTCTGTTTTCTTTTTTGCTGACAGTTTCCATTTAAAAGACCTTGGTTTCTGCCCCTTTGTATTCATTACAGAATATAAATCAGAAGATCTCTGATTAGCTTACTTCCTTGTTTTTTGTAGCCAGGATAATGTCAGTACAGCTTAGTGAATGAAGATTATTGGTTACATTGCGGGCTGTCTGCTAGCCAAGTCAAGAGAAGCTCAGTGTTCAAAAGAATGGAAACTTGACGTAAACAACTATAATTTATATTGCTAGGAATCATGGTGAAAAAGAAAATTTGCATGCTAGATGTGAATGTGTTTTGTGATCAAGCATGGGTCAAGCAAGAAGTAAAATTTAGTTAAAAGGTCGCAGCTCCCGTTTTATTCTGCAGGAACCAACCTCTGGTGTACTTAATAACTCATTTGTTGAAAGGTGTGTTTGGAAATACTCTCAGAACTATTACTTAAAACATTGACATGTTCTGTCTTTTTCTTGATAAAACAACTTATTTAATATTCACAAGGTTCACAAACCCTAGGGAGGATTTAGCATTGTCACAAGGACTGGCTCTTTAGTGGAGTGCTTGGTGGCATTCAGGTTCCCACAAAAGATAGCTTGAGAGTATTCTCAATGCTTTTTCTTATCCATCTTATATGGTTTATATTATGTAGCAGATATATTTAACATTAGCCAAAAGAGTGATAGTATTTAACAGCAAGATTAATCTTTATCATCTGAAAAGTCCAATTTGCTGTTTAAAGTCAAAGTCACATTCCATTAGGAAAAGTCACATCAAGTCATATCCCAACTGCTGTATTTATTTATTGAGAAAATATCTCCTCACCTTATTTCTCAAACCATTCTGATCAGTTTATTTTAAAATGAAGTACTCTAACAATGAAGAAACATAGATTGCATTTCCCCAAAAATGAAATAAAATTTCTTTCCTCTCAGGGCTGCGCCAACTGTTGGCACTCCAAACCAGATTTAAGACAGTGAATCTTAGCCTTGCTTGTATGATTTCAGGGTCTGACCCAAGGCCCTGAGAAAGCCAGTTTATTTTTGTATTTCCCCCAGATCTTGGTGCCAGCCCCTCACACTGAGGGAAGGGTGGTTTTGGCAGGGCTGGGGGCCAGATGACCATGGTGCCTGGGATGTGCCCCTGTGCAACTCACCAGATGTGGACCTCTGTGCACTAGTGAAGTCTCTACTGTCCAGCTACAGTGGGCAGAGGGAACAGCTGTGAACAGCTTTCTCTCTCCAAAAATATTACTGTGGCCTACATACCCATTTCCTGGTAAAAAAATAGCAATCTGTACAGACAGGCAAATAAACCAAAACAAACCTGTGACACTGAGTTGCAGCAAACCTCCTGACATAAGGCAGTTTATTTAACTCACCTTGAAGTGATGAGGTGTTGCAGTGAGCTTTCACACCTGCATTTGGAAAGGATCTCAAGCCCCCTTGTCAGGGCTGTGGTCCTGACAAGTGCTCTGTGCAAAGGTTTTACACTAAATATGTTAGGGTCTGAAGGCTACTTGCTCATGGCTGCAGGTCTTCAAAGATACATTTCATCTTTAAATGGCTGAGATTCTGCAAACATTTTAGTAAAGAGGAAACAATAAAATAATATTCAGTGGCTTTTCACTTTGCTGGTAGTTATTAGAATTTTTGTTATTTGAAATTTTGTTATTTGGAATTACAATGGAAAGAAATATTATACTAATTTTTCCCCTGTTTGAATAAGGACAAATTGAAAGCTGACTTATTTTTCCCCTGAAAACAGTCATTCTACTTTGAGACCTAAATCTGAAGATTTCTGAAAATGGCTTATTTTTCTGGGTCATGACTCCTCTATAAATGCAGTTAATGTATCTGATGTCTGACTGAGATACTTGAAAGTTGAGAAGAAACTTTGGGGCTACAAGAATTTTTGCATGATTCAGCTCAGAGAGCCACCAAGTATTTTCTTTTAGTTTAGGAGTACACGAAATCAGAATACTTTCGCCCGAACTAATTGCACTGACTGGCTTCTCATTTCTGAGTCTCAAGTGAGCAGAACTCTGTCTGTAGAATGCCACAGATTTTGTCTGGCTTTTATTTTGTAAAAGCAAATTTAGAGTAATTATCCATTTAATAAAGTAGAATTTTTTTTTCATTACCTGTAGACAGAATTAGTGTTGAGGACCTTATTATATAATTAATAAATAGCAAAAGATTAAATTTAGAGAAACATGCATGGTTATTCATAGATATGCATCATTTGGAAATAAAGAGTCAAACACTCTTTTTTGTTCTCCACCCTTACATACAATGCCAAAATTCCACAGGCCTTTAATTCTTAGCACACAGAAGACAGGACATACTACATGAACTAAATCCCAACTCACACAGAGGATTTTGTAATAATTTTCTATCAGGCAACCAAGAATGTTAGCACAGAAGCATTCAGGCCAAAAGAAAGAGAAACCACCTCTTACTCAAACTCTGAATTTCAATGCAAATCTGTTGTAAGTACTCAAGGCCAAACTGTATGAGGCTTTGGGGAAGCTGGTCTAATGCAAGATATCTGTGCCCATGGCAGGGGGATTCAACTAGATGGTTCTTAAGGTCCTTTCCGACTCAAACCGTTCTATGGTGTTATAATAATCACTCAAAAAAACCCAATAATCATAGAATCATTGGAAAACCTCTTAGGTCATTGGTTCCAACCATTAGTCTAGCATCTGACACATTCTGTGTGGTTATTCCCAGCTACAATGCATTACAGGGCAGGAAAATTTCACTTTTTGTATGAGTAAAAAACAAACTCCTCAACTGATGAAGGCAACTTAGAATTTGGGGTGTGAAGGGCTGAGGACTTTGCCAGCTGAAGCATGTCAGCTTCTCTAGGCTAATATATTGAAATGGCCTTATCTTGGTATGGAAATGAAAATTACTAAATACTGCTCAAAATCACCTGTGGGAATACCTACATGGCTGCAACAGGCTGGGCAGTCTGAATTTCTCCTTGCAGCAGGGGAGCTGATCAGTCCCTGCAGGGCAAGGACAAGGCATGTAGGCAGGCCAGAGGAATGTAAATGTGCTCTACAGGAAGCCTGTTTTGAAACCTTTGCCTTCCTCTGACACCAGGCTGACACGTCCCCTGGGCACACAGACTTACATGGCAAGAACTGTGTGGATCTGGACTTATAAACAGACCCAAGGGCTCCTAGGCCCCACCATTTACAGGTTAGTCTGTTGAAAACATGCTTGTAGGAGATTAAAGCCTTAAGCTACCTATGTTGTCAAAAAAGCTATCATGAGTTTTCCAAGTTAAACATAAACATTCACCTCACTGTAAATGCTGTGGTCAATTATGCTAAATCCTCCAAATACTTTTCTGTAAACAAGCATTTTGTTAGCAAAATCAGAAGTCATCACTGCTGATAGATAGGGATAGATCATTAGTTGTGATAAAATCAGAACTTAGCCATAAGTTTCATTCTCTCTTATTAAATTTTAAAATTAAAATTTTCAAAATTAAAATTTTCGAAGCAACTCTTTAGTAATATCTGTATTTTCTCAGTCACTAAGATTTCTTCAAATTTCCATGTACCAGGGCAAATGATTTAACCTAAGGGATGAGAAGACAATTAATAGAAGGAAACCTTGATGCCACATCAATGAATTAAAAACACATTATGAAAATGCATGAACACAAACTGGAATGTAACTTTTCTTTCTTCTTCCATCTATAGTTCCTTTCAAAAAGGAAACAGAAAAATGATTGATGAAAAATATAATTACAATATTTATTTTACATCATCATACCAGCTGCAAAGTCTTATGAACACTTTGGTTTTCTGACCCAGAGATCTTAAAGATACAGTGAAATACACTAATTACTATTTAGCACAGCATTGGTCAAAATACTAAACTAAGATTTGATTTTCAGTTAAATTTTGGACATTTTTTTAAAATGTTATTAAACAGGAGGGTTAATTTCTCTGGTAACTGTGCAGTTTAGAGAAATTATCAAGCTACTCGTTCTTAAAGGCTCAAATTTCTGCATTAAGTTTCTCAGACTGGCCCTTAAGGATACAACTTTCTTATTGATCTAACAATCCACACATCAAATCCATCTCTCTGCAATATGCAGAAAAGGATATTGTGGGCGACCATGTCAAAGGCTTTACAGGAGTCCAGATAAATGACATCTCTAGCTCTTCTCCACTGATGGAATCCCTCCAGCTCTGAAAGCCTCTAGGTTGGTCAGGCAGGTCTTGTCCATGGTGAAACAGTGATGAGTGTCCTACATCTTTTCCCTGCCCTTCATGTGCCTTAAAATAGCTTTTAGGAGAATCTGTTCCATGATCTTTCCAGACACAGAAGGAAGGCTGACAGGTTGGTAGTTCCCAAGGCCCTCCCTTTCTATGGGTTCCATGTTTCCCCTTGTCCAGTCACCTGGGTTTTCCCCTGACTGCCATTACTTATCACAGAGAGTGACTTGGCAACTACATCAGCCAATTCTTTTAGGACTCTGGGACGTCTCATCATCATCAGGCCTCATGGACTTGTGCACTGAATAATTTTAATATTGTGATTGATTCTAAGTGATTTAGGAGTTCCCCAAAAATACCTCTGAGTCACCAGGCCTTTTTGCTAATAATTACCAAAAACAGTCTGGAGCCTAATTTGTGCACACCTCAGTCTGTCTACTCATACAAAATTCTGAAGTAAAAACTATCCGCCACCTTCTTTCTGAAAGGTTTTACTCTTTTTATGCGCTTTTGCCATTGCTATTTGCTACACTCCGTGTTTCCACCTTTGCTCAAACCCCTCCATGTGCAGGGTCTGCTGAGGAAAGGATTAGCATTCCAATCTAGTCCAAAGAGCTGGAGCAAACAAAAAAATAGTTAGCATTGTCACTAGCTTCTTGATGATCTTTTGACATGCTTGGAATAGTTTACTTAGGCCATGTAGATAAGCAAATAATCTACCAGGTAGTGCATGGAGTTTGAGTGTGTAACAAAAAGAAACGATTGATTGTGCGTCTGATTAAAGGCAAGGAGATAATATCACTGAGAAAGGAGAGTGAGATTCAAGAAGGTGATTTCATTTGAAAAGAAGACTAGCTGTGCATTCCAGCATGATTTTATATTTTGGATGCAAAAATATTAAATTTGCTTTGCATGCTTACTAGATGTTGTCTATGGCTTGTTGTCATTGCTAAACCAAACAGCTTAGCAATACAACATCTTTTTCATAATGGAAGATTAGTTTATAAGATATAAATTGCATGAAACTATAAGAGAAATTGTAAGGGTTTCCAATGTTTAGCACACTGGAGACAGCTTATTTTATGCGGCTTTTAGTGCACATATGAGTGTACGTATTGTGTTTTCTTAAGGAGCTCATAATACAATTTATTTGGTTTTCTCATGTATTGAAAAACAGGTCTTTAGTGCTAAGGATTGCTAATATTTCAATTTGGAGTTTATTTGTTTAGTTTGTTTTTGTTTGTTTTTTTTTCTAATAATCTTTCAACAGAAAAATCTCAGCTCTTATAGGATATACTAGCCTGTGCCTTCACAGTGCTAATTGTTAATTACGGCTTTATGGGTTGTGTGCAATTTTCTGTATAAAGATTTATTGTATGGTCCCAGTGAGCCACTTCACATAGATTAAAAGAGGCATGTTAGGGGTGGATATGATATGAGTCCAGTTTGCTTTTGAAAACCTGTAGCTTCAGTGGAATTTGTGTTGGTATTTGAATGGAAGAGTCCACTCTTATGAATCTGAGAAACAGCAGGAGTTAAAAGGAGACTGGCAGACATGTACACTAAGCCATGACCTGAACTACAATTTAAGGATTTTTTCTCATTTAATGTAAGCTGCATAACCCAAAATCCATCTGTATTCTGAGCTCAGTGAAAGTTTCTTTCACCATTTTTTTAAATTATTATTTTATTTTATTTTGGGTAGATAGGCAGATTTAGTGAAATCAAAACATTTCAAGAATGTGTTTTACCAAATCTTTCCTTGACAAATGTAAACATTCCAAAAATTCCTTGTGACTGACTTTGACACATTTTTAAAATTATATATTGCCAGTTGAGAACTGGAATGATTTCACATTTTAGAAAAACACTTAGTTTTATTTATTATTATTAGAGAAAAAATATAGCCTCAAACTCAAACCAAGACAGTGTGATTTTCTGGACTTCATGGGATTTCACAAGAACTTTTTTATTTGCTTAATTAAAAAAAACCCAAACAATTCACACAACATTTGGGCTTTTCTATGTGCAAACATCTAGTAAGCCAAAGGAATAATGTTTTCATCCTGCTTGACAACTAATTAGCAGTTCCACTTCCCCTTCCTCCATGGGCAGGCATAAAATGTAGGTGTCAGACCAGAGGAGTTCCTTCAGAGCTCTCTGAAACATGATCATGGGATAATTGACCTTGAAAGAAAGAGCCTTTGACTAAGCAGTGATATAGCTGTGGAAATCTCAAGCTGGTGAGACAATTGCATACAAGGATGAGCAGATGCAGTAGCAGCTCCTTTTATTTTTTTTTTCTGGGAGGCCCTTTATTAATGTGATAATTGAAGATTGAAATGTTGTATTTTCATATTTTTTCCTTCCTCTTGTATTCAGTAACTGCTGCTCCTCCTCTACTCCACTCACCCCCCTGAAAAAAAAAATCAACCAAAAAAAAGGAAAGATAGTTAAAGTTATGCTAGGTTTCTGGGTTTCTGTGCCATGGATAAAATCCAGGCCCCTCCTCTGCAGCTTCAAAGGGGCCATTTGCAGTGGAATGAGTGTCATTTGGTGGTGGAAGCAGGAAGCTATTTGAGCAAGGAGCATGACATAAATGAGACAAGAGGCGGGGGAGCAGGACCTGAGGACTGGTGCAGAAGGACTTCCACCCATGAGAGCACACAGGTTGTTTCAGCTGCTGGGATACAGGAGGCAACTGCAGGGCACTTGCTGCCATCCTGGGAGGGTATTCACTTCTCTTGGCTCTGTGCCCTCTTTCCCTGCAACCACCTAAGAGCTGAGCTTGGCCACAAGAGCTGATGTTCCAGTTCAATGACACACAGAGGACCACCACATTTAAATTATGAGTAGCCTAAAGTTCTCTTTCTTGGGAAAATCTGACTTCACCTTCTGCCTTAACTCATACAATTCTGAAATAAATCACAAAGCCTCACTTGTGCTCTATATAGTTTAATGAGCCAAAAAGAAAAATGCCTTTCCTTCCCCCCAAGAAGTGGACCTTTACTTTCAGAAAGACAGAGGCACCTAGTCCTATCACATTCATTGCTGCATGCAAAAAACCTCACCATATAACCCTTTTCCATCCTCACTCTTTTGCTTGTGTGCAGCTTTTTTTGGGTATAACTTATCAAATTTTGCTTGCCTTATATTCCTGCAGGCCTCATTTGGATACAATGTGTACATGCCTTACTTCAGTTCCTGTAGACAGGGATGTATTTGATCTGCTGGCCTGAGATATGCATTTCTTTCAGAAACCCTATGTAAACACTGGAAGTGGTTTATGGCTGTGAATCAGCATCCAATGGCCATGATGATTTAAAACTATGAAGAAGTGACATAAAAAAACCCAAACCCTGCATTCCAACTCAGAGTCTTAAGATGATTCTCTATTTCATTCTTGAAGCTACAATTAGAAATACTATAAAAAAGAGCATTCTGGGTTTCCTCTTTTATTTTTCTTGTCTTTTACTTTCCTTTTCTCTTTTTTTCAGTTTTGGTCAAGCACAGGGAAGTATTTTTCTGCTGTGCTGACTTCTTTTTTTGTATAGCATACTTGGAGCTGAAACAAAGTCTTGCTGACAGGATTTAATATGAGGAAGTTTTGCAATATGCTTTACAGCTGGTGTAAAACTTCTTACTGAATGTCAGAAGGTAACTTCTGTGATAAACTAGTTAGGTATTGTTTAGCATAGTATTTGAAGAAGATGCTTTCTCCTCAAACAAACACTGTTTGGTACAGGGTTCTTTCAAGATGTCCACCCTAATTGTTAAAATCTACAATTAGCCAGCAAAGTTAGTTTATGTGCACTTTAAAGAAGTGGCAGAGGCAGTCCTTGAGAATTGCAATCTGTTACCAGTGCTCATCTGAAAATAACAGGTAATCCATTGTTTATTTTTTTTTAAAATGACTTTGTCCTAAAAGTCTGAAACAGTTAAGAGTGATACTGAGCAATTAGAAAAAAGGAGTGTTAGTGTTTTGCTTTGTTTTCAAAAGGATTTGAAGAGGGAAACCTACTTTTGTACATCTTGTTAGCACATTTCACTGTAGTTGGCAGTTTGTCAAAGATGAAAAAAATATGTTTGTTTTAGCTGGCAAAGCTGCTCAGTTTATTGGCCTGAGCAGAGTTCTGAGCATTTGGACACCTGAGGTTTATTCGCAGCTGTGC
Source organism: Anthoscopus minutus (assembly GCA_013399455.1). Lineage (NCBI taxonomy): Eukaryota > Metazoa > Chordata > Aves > Passeriformes > Paridae > Anthoscopus > Anthoscopus minutus. The sequence goes on along the minus strand of VWYI01006203.1, from coordinate 1,482 downwards.
CACTACTTTGTTGAGTGACTGAGCAAGCACCTCTTTGCCGCTTGCTGCTTGCTTCCCTCTCATGTAGTTTCTTGTGTCTAGTCAGCTGGTGAATGCTTGGAGCAAACACTTTCAAGAGATTTTTATCTGTACAGCACCTTACACAGCTGACTCCTATCTCACTTGGGATCTGCAGGTGCTTCAGTCATGCAAGTAGTAGTACCGAAATTAATAACGTCTAATAAAGTCTTGTTTCACTGCCTTTATGAGATGAGAATGCAGTAAAAGATAAATTAAAATATTTCCTTTGGGTTTCTTTCTTTTGTTTTTTCTTTGTTTGTTTTTTGTTGGTTTGTTTTTTGGGTTTGTTTATGTGCGTGTGTGTCTGTGTGTGTGTTCTCAGAGTCCTTGCAGTTGCCAGAGTCAAAACAAAAGTAAGACTTTTTTTCTCCCTCCTAGACAGATGGACACAGCTGAAGAATAAGGAGTAATAAGCAGTAAATAGTTAGTGATTGTTTCAATTTCTCTGTAGTTCTTGGTACTCCTATAGATGCTCCTGGCTGTACATGACTAAACAGTTCCTTGTGCACATCTGAGGGGCAAACTGCTACTAGTATGGAAAAGTTAGACCCACCCCCAAACCTAAGAGGCACTGCTAATGTTATACAGATAATCAGTAAGGTCTTTCCATGTTATAGACAGCACACTGTCTATTTTCTTTACTTACTCATCCTCAAATGGGTCAAAATGTGCTGTTTTGACAACAGTTTTACTGCATTGACCGAAGCAAAGTTATTCCTTCACACGCGTATGAAGGAAAGTCAAACCTGGCCAGGAGCTAAGCTTGTGGATACAATTATAAGTGATCAGCAGTGTTTTCATAATCTGCTTCTTTTTGCTGCTCTTTTGAGCACCACAAGTGTTTGAGATTTGCTGTATGGTCAGTGCTGGCAGATGGATGCGTTTGCCTCCTGTGCAGCATCCTTGTGGCAGTGCTAATCCCGCTTTAGCGCTTCCTATGACACGCTGACTTTGCTGGACAGCAGGTTTATACTTCTGCAGCTCAGAGTGAGTGTGACTGTGAAGAATGGGTGGCACCTCACACAAAATGAAAACTGTTTCATGACCTGAGTTAAATCCTGAAAACTTGGGAAGGTTATTTCTTCAGCTCATCCTAATCACGTGCTTTTCTGAGCTGCAGTCTTAACTTAGATACCAAAATAAACAATTATTGCTCCAAAGGTGTTATGTTGTAATGATTCCAACAGGATCTGCTGGTTCACTATCTCAAATTAAGCGATAAGAGCTTGGAAAGCTAACTCTAGGCAATTATTCCAGAAAATTTTGGACAACATCCTGTAACATTAATTATTCAGAATTAACAATCAACTACTCAGCGCAAATTTGGGTGATATGTAGTAACATTGAATGAGTACCAAAGGACAGTATTTGTAGAAATATTCTTAAATGTTCTTAAAAATGTATTAACAGAAGCAAATGAAA
>VWYI01006202.1:3523-17801 GCA_013399455.1 Anthoscopus minutus | reverse complement strand
CAGAAGAGTCCTCTGAGACACCAGCCAAGTCCAAGTTAGACAGGTGCTTGATTTCCTCTGCCTCTGGGGAAGTCATACAAAAGGCCTCTTGGATCTCTGAAATATCACCTCCTTCAACAATCTATGCCAAGGATGCATGGAGCCTCTGGTCCAGGCACACTAGAGTGCTTTTGCCTCTAATTCCCAGTCGGACTAATCTTAGCCTCCAACAGAGTCAACTGCTTGGACTGCCCTGTCACTCCAGTAATAAAAATTGATTCTGCCCCTATGTAGCTTGATGGCATTAGGGTACACTGTGCACTGCACCAGTGTCTACCAGAGCCTTGTAATCTTGTGGGGTTGCTGTGCCAGGCAATTGAATCCATACAGATCAGTAAACCCAGCAATCCCTCTCTCTCCTCTCCTCTCCTCTGGCTAGAGGCAGGGCCCCTCTAATCCTGATTTCAAGGCTCCCCACTAACTTCTTGTAGAAATGGACTAGAACTTCTCTCCCTAAGGTCAGTAATATGACCAGACTTTCTAGTCTGCCTGGAAAACTGTCTGCTGGAGGCTGGAGCAGCAACCTCCCTGGAAAAAAAATTGCACTGTGTTTGTTTTCCCCTGTAATTCCCGCATCTGTGCATCTAGGGTCAAGGTGGATTGTTCATCCCACTTCCTCATATCCTCTCCATGGTCCTGCCGGTAAAACCACAGGGTACCCTGTGGTGTGTACCTTCTATATCCTCTCTCTTGAGCAAGAGGACACCTGCTGTTGTCCTCTTGTTATAGAAATAGGGGACCTTACAGGTGAGGTGTTAGACATATTCCCTCTGAAATGCTGAAAATCCTGAGTCAGTTTATCTACCAGTTTATCTGATAACTTTTCCACAGCCTCAGTGATGGGGGTAGAGATACTGTCTTTGTACTCCTGGATGTGAATACAGGTTGTGAGCAATTGCATTGCAGATAGTTTGTTTTCTTTTTATTATCATTATTATTTCCCATTATTATTGTATTTTACTTTATTTTCAATTATTAAACTTCTCTTATTTCAACATATGAATTTTACTCTGATCCTTCTCCCCATTACACTGGGTTGGATGTAGAGAAGAGGGGGTGGAGTTAAGCAAGCAGTTGTGTTGTGCTTAATTTCCATTTGGCCTTGAACCATGACAGTGCTTTTGGCATCTGAGAATTGACACAAAGGTTGATATAAGGATAGGTCTGACCAAAGTGTGTTAAGGGAAAATTTTTATAAACATTCTTTGTAGTAGTTTAGTGGTTGCTAGCTACAATATGGACTTATTTGCTCTCATGTTTATGACATTTTGGCTGTATTGTATCAGTGATATATTATTTGCAGTACTTGTTCTCTGTGGTGTATTTTGTAGGATGGGACTATGATATGACAGTGCTGCTGGCCAGGACACCAATCAGGAGTATATTTAGCAGTGCAGGCACCTCTGTCCTCAGAGGAACAACCTACGGGGGGACACATTCATATTTTCTTGCCCTCTCCTTTTTTTTTGGCCCTTCAGGCTGGTTATGGTACTTTTAGTATAGAATTCTTAATATTTTGAATATCCTTTGACTACCTTTGAAACTCAACTGATCGTTTTTACTAGGAGCCAGCATGTCGTTGCCAATGGTTCAAGTCTTCTTTAAGGTCAGATAAAAAATTGAGAACATTATGCAGAGATGTGCCTGAAAGTTGAACAGTTTGGTGGGAAAGAGAGCTGAATTGAAATTTGTATGTTGACATAAGAACAATTTGATAATTGAAAATAAAATAATATAACAATGATAACAAAAAGGGAAAAAAACAAGTAATGCACAATGCAATCACCTACCACCCACTGACTGATGCCAGACTCCGGTTTTGAAACCCAGAATGGTAACTGCCCCCAGTTTAAGTACTGGGCATGACATTCTATGGTGCGGAATATCCCTTTGGTCAGTTATGGTCATCTGTAACTGTAACTATGCTCCCTCCCAGTGTGGGAGAGCATGAGAAAAGGAGAGAATAAATGTCCTTGAATTTGAATAAATAGTACTTAGCAAAAACCAAAAAATCAGTATGTTATCAACACCCTTCTCATCCAAACACAACACTGACTGCTACTGAGAAGAAATGAACTCTATCCCAGCTGAAACCAGAACAACATGATAGAAATATTGTGCTGAATCTCTGTACAGAGTAAAATCGAAGAGGAACTGCTGGTTTGTTCCTTCATCTCTGTTAAATGTAGCAATGAACTTAATTTATTTTGTATCTAATAATAAATTAAAATCTAAAAATTGTTGAAGAAGGTATACAGAAAAAGCGGTGCTTGCTTTCATGAAGTAATCTTAGGGACAATGCAAAGATGCTTACGAAGTGAGAGACCGCAGCTTCGGTGTATTGCTGCCCCAAAATATAGTCTGGCTCCTGCAAGAGTGGAAGAGGGAAGAATAAGTTGCAGTGGTAGAAGCAGAGAATGAAGCTAAGCACAAATACAGTGGTGCTGATTATTAGAAAAGACGATTATATCTGGAAATGCACAAGGCAGTCGTATACAAGAGGATCTAAACCTGTGTGTGCAGTTTCATGGTCTAATAGGTCTTGACCTTCTGCCTCATTTTGATCAGTCCTTTTCCAAGCCAAATATTTGAGTTACGCAAATATGAAGCCAAAAGACGGATCTGTTTTCCCTTGTTGTCCACATTCCTTGCAATCAAGATTAATTTAATGACATGATAGCATAGTGGAAATCAATGCAATGGAGGTGCAGTCCTGGCAGAGGACAGAGCTGTATCTTTCAGTGGCAATGGTGTTTAGTCTATGTAACACTTCTGGCCTGGTACCAAGTGGCTGGAGAAGTCAGATGTATCATACAACCTGCTGGAAATGAGCCATTTTGCCGGCTCATTTTGGAGCTCCCTCTTCTCTAGACATGTCACCCCTTTGAAAATAATCAGATGCAGACATAAATTCATAGAATGCAGCAAAAATGTGCTGGGCAGAAATACTGCAGTCACATTCCTGTGATAAAGATAGAAAATGCTCAGATGTCTTTAGAAAGCTGTCAGCACTGGAGTGACACCTCATCACCAGAGGCTACTAAGCATTTCTAGACTATCATGGTAGTTCTAAATTATGTCTGTCTTCTGGGCATCAATATTCATAGGCTGCTGAGAGTTACAGTAGTATAGGCCTAGTATAGCCAGTGTAGGTTAAATTGACTTGAGAGAGAAATGTCTGCATGAATAAGTATTGCTGGTACTGGGTAATGGTGAGATCATTTTGGGGAAAAGGGTTGCAAGGTATTAGGATCTTGGAGAAGATTCAGTGTGTCTTTCTCATGACCGTGCTGAGGCTCTGACTGAGGCACAAGCATGTGCATGACTGGGTGTCCCTACAGAATCATAGAATCGTTAAAGTTGGAAAAGACCATTAAGATCATTGTTCTGTTGGACCTGAGCTGAACTTTGCTCAAAACTCTGTAGGGGATACCTCCCCAAATGACCAAGAGTGACCACTAGAGACCCCCAAATAGGCCCATGCAGGTGTGACACATCATAAGGCTGCACAAACTAAATGGCTATACATGAGGTAGGTGGTAACTAGATATTAGATAGATGGGTTTATGTAAAATGTTATGTATAAATGCACTTGGTTTTTACTCCTTGGTGTGCTTGATTTGTAGGAAAACTTGCACCTTGCACCCTCTCTACAATAAGCAACATCTCCTTTCTAAACCTAAATGTTTGTCTGTATTCCTAGAACGCCCAAGTTCCAAACTTGATGAGTGTGGACCTTATCCTCTCATTCAGGTATTGATGAAGAAATTAAACAGGGATGGCCCAAATACTCACCCTGGGGAGCACCACTAGTGACCAGCTGCCAGCTGGATTTAACTCCATTCACCAGCCATCCAGCCAGTGCCTTAGCCACCATGAGCTGAAAGTTTCTTCAGGAGAATATTGTGGGAGGTAGTGTCAAAGGTACTGAAGTCTAGGCAGACAGCATCCACAGCCTTTCCCTTGTTCTCTAGTTGTGTCACCTTGCTATAAAAGGACATTTGGTTGGCCAGCAGGACTTGTCATCCACAAACCCATTCTGGCTGGGCCTGAAGTCCTGGTGGTCCTGTCTTATGTCCAGAGCAACCATTTCAGGCTTTAAGCTTCATCCCAACAACTTTTAAACAAGCCAGCAAACTAACAGCTGGCAAAGCCCTGCTAGAAAGTGAGAGAACTTTTATTTATGGTTATTATTTATGCTGAAATGGTGGTGAACGGCACTGGGTGGGGAGAGGGCAGATGCAACAACATTGGCAGCAGTTGCCAGGCAGCTGGAACCTGACAGCTGCCTGTGGGCAGAAGACATGTTTAGAACTCCATCTTTGTCAGTGTTCAAGGTCAAGTTTGATAGGGCTTTCAGCAACCTGGTGTAGTGAGTGGCATCCTTGCCCAAAGTGGTGGGGTTAGAACTAGAACACATTTAAAGTCCTTTCTGATCTAAACTATTCTATCTCCTTTTCCCCTCTTTTTCCTTTTTCTCTCCTTTTCCCCATTTTTCCTCTTTTTCCTCTTTTCTTTTTTCCTTTTTTTCCTCCCTCCCTTTTCTTCCTTCCATTTTCCCTTCTTTTTTTTTTCCCCTTTCCCCTCCTCCCCTCCCTCTTCCCGCTTTATTTTTTGTTTTCTTTTCTTCCCTTCTATTTTTTCGGCAGTGCTGTGACCAGCAGGTTCCCGAAGTAGCTCGAGCCCGCACCCAGCGTCGCTGTCGGGCGCTGCGGGCGGCTACGAGCAGCAGGGTCTGGCCGAGAGCCGGGGCGGTGCCGCGCGGGCTGCGGGCGGATCGGCCCCGGCCCCTCCCCGGGGCGGAGGGAGCCGAGCCGAGCAGAGCCCGCTGGAATCGCGCTGCCTGCCCGCTTATCCCTTCCGTCTCCCCCGGGGCTTCGGTATGTCATTGGGCGGCAGCCTGAACACCATGCAGCGGCTGGTGGAGCAGCTGAAGCTGGAGGCGGCCGTGGAGAGGATCAAGGTGAGCCAGAGCGAGGTGCGGGGTCCCCGGGACCTGGGTGAAGCGCGGGATGCCGCGGCCGTTCCGGCGGGGCGAGAGAGAGGGGCATCGCCTTTTCCTCCGCACTGGTCCGCGCCTCCCGCCCTGGGAAGGAAGGGGGCGAGGGGTGCATGTGCGCGGCGGGCTTGGAGCCCTGGCTGCACGGGAGTGATGGAGCGAGTGCCGTTCCCTGGTGGAAGGAGCCGTGATAAATAATACAGCAGCTCCTCGTTACTTCTGCACCAGCAAACAGATAATCGGGAGTGGTTCCTCTTAGCGGAGCTAGCCCGACTCCTCCCGACTTCGGAGCGCTGGCAGGATCTGCAGGGGGAGGCAGAGCGGGGTGGTACCCGCTGGCGCACTTGGGGGAGGCGGGCGCATGTATGAATCTTCTCGTGCTTGCACATTTCCAGACAAAGGCAGCATGATGAGGCGGTCCTGCCGTCTGCCAGCTCCTCAGGTTGAGTGACCTGACCGAGACGGCTCTTGGTTTTCAGTAGATGTGGGGGGTTCATCCCCTCACACAAAATCCAGCATAGTCTGTGAAAGGCTGGAGCTCAGATTAATATCCTGAACTTTCCTCTTTGCTCTCCTTGCATTCGCCATTTTTTCGGGCCTGTCACAAAAGACCAGCTTCCTCAGTCTGACGACAGTGCCAACACATTGAGCTGCAGGAACTTAGATAATTGATTTGAAAAAAAGAAGTCAAAATAATTATTCTCACTGTCCTGTCCTGTGCTGGTGAAAATTTGAAGTACTTGTTGCAAGGTGAAACTACTCTGGCTTTTGGATTTCATCCTAATCAATTTGTTAATGTTAGTACATGTTATTAGCAAAACAGAATCAGCAGATGCTTGATTCACTAAAAGTGACTGTGCTTATCACTGCAGTAAGGTGTGGGAATATGTGAATAGCAGGATGTTTCAGAGTAGAAATGTAGACCCTAGAGGCAAGAGGAGTGTTGTCAAACACAGAACCCATTGCCTGTCAGTTATTGTTGGTGCCTGGATCTCTATTCCTACATGTTTTGAGTCATAAACTCAAAATACTCATATATTCCTCCACACTATTTTTAATGGGTGAGGTGTGGCTATAAAATACAAGGTTTATAGTTTCCAGTTGTTACGTTGTGGCAGTAACATATTCTGGAGCTGGACTTCTGTAGACTGCATATTTTTTATGAGTTCACTCTCATAATCCAAGGAGGCTTGTCTTTGATGGACCTCAGGCTCTTCTTTCTTTAGCATTGTGGACAGCAGTCTCTTTCCAGGTATGCTGTTCTAGAAGCCTGTTCATAGTTTTGAAATGACACACAATTAAAAACATGTCATGTAAATTGTGTCATCTGGGTTTTCTTACATACAGTATAAAAATAACGTGAAATACACTCAGCTGATGAAAAACTGCTTGGTTCAGTTTTAGCAAGCACTGAAATGGAAGAAAACATTGTTTCAGCTACTTTGAATAGACAATGTGTTTCCAGACGGAAGCTGGTTATGAAAGGATTTAAAAACTACATTCCATACTGCCAGGTTCCAATGCTGATTTTGTTTACCCTGCTGGCTAAAAAAGCAGACAGGAACAATATTTTCAGAAAGAGGAAACTGAGTAGGAAAGAAGTACCCCTACACATCTTGCATGCAGGAGGCTGCTGAAGGAAGCGTGTTTGTCATGTGATGGAATGCTGCAGGAACTTTCTGTGTGAACAGGAGAAAAGAAGAATGTTATGCGGCACAGGTAGGACTAAGAGTAGGCAGTTCTAGTTTGTATCTTTTGAGGATATACCAGGATATACATTGCTCATGTGTTGGGGGGTTTGGCAGCAAAGTGCAAGGAGATGCTGTAGGCACTGCTAACTCCCAAAGGAAAAAGCTCCACATGGCCTTGGCCTGACCAGTGTTGGCTCATGGCATCTCTGCCTGGTAGCCATGTGGTGCACAGTCAGGGCAGGCGCTGTGGTTGAGGCAAGGGTGCTAATGCTGCAGGAGGTCCAAGGGACTGGGCAGGGCAGGAGACCTCTGCAGTCCGCAGAAAGGGCTTCTCCTCAGGTAAGGAAAGACTGACAAAGCCTGCTGACTTAGCAGGAATTCTTGCTGCAGATGCTTCTCGCTGTACTCTGCTCAAGAGGACCTGGGAAGCTGAGGGAAAAAAGCTCATAACAGCTCCCTGAAGTGCCAACAACTGCTGGCTAAATTCAGGTAGTTACTAGGATGAGTGTCCTGGAGGAGAGCCTGGAGGAGAGTTGGAAGACAGTGAACAGGAGAGCAGCAAAATAGCAAACAAAAATCTGTGCTAGATTTCCCATGTATTTCCAGATGCTGTTAGATAACATCAAAATTTCACTGGGGCTCTGGGGTGGTTCCTTTAGACAAGAGGTTGGGAAGTATGGATGGTCCTTCTGGTTATTGTTTTCGCAACACTGTAGAATTGTGTAGGAAGAAAAGTCAGTATTTCAGGAGTCCTGTAACAAAGACAGAGGGGAGGTCAGAGGGGAACTTATAGTTCTATCAATATATTATTTCCTTTTATAAAATATGTATCAGAGAGCATGGATTTTGACAGTTCTCTGCAGCTGTTCCTAATGTGTGTCTGGGAAACTGGAAATTCCTCTACATTTTTCTTCAAAAATGTAGACACATGACTGACTTGCCATCCACAAGGAGAGAAGGGGAGTTCGGTGCTGAAGACATTTTGGCTTTGGGATCCTGGGCTTATTCTGCAGCTCTGGACTCTCCTTTTAGGGGACCAAAGTATGGATTTCAAGTTCACACTTCTCTGCTGGGGGAGGATAACGATTTGGACTTCAAAAGCTTTCCATCCTTATCTTTTTGCTTTCACTTCTTGTTATACTCTATGTTGTTTAGAAGTTTGGAATGAAAATCCTTTTAATAAATTATCAGAGGATATAAGAGTTCAAATACAAACCTGCAAACACCACGGTAGACTGGAAAATGGTCATGGTTATGAGCATTTTAATGGGAATAAATTGCATCACACAGGCACCTTAGTCCTCTACATTCTTCTGGCTTATCGCTGGCATAGTATTTCATGTGTGCTTCATCAGAGCTTCGTAAATTGTGCTTCTATGCTAATTTACTTGGTGTTCTAGAATCTAAGAGGTGATTTAGCTGCACTCCAACTCTGTTTGATAATAGCTCTTCAAGAGGAAATGCTTAATAGATGCTTGTGAATGAATTTGTTTCCTTCTGGAATTTTTTTCCTTTCCAGGTCTCTCAGGCAGCTGCAGAACTCCAGCAGTACTGTATGCAAAATGCCTGCAAAGATGCCTTGCTTGTTGGGGTTCCTGCAGGGAGCAATCCCTTCCGAGAACCCCGATCCTGTTCTCTGCTCTGAAATCAGGTAATAAAGTCACAGGTGCCATGACAACCAATCTAATTTGATACTCAAGCCTTTGGAGGGACAAAGACAAATGGTGATAGTTGTTTAAGTGTTGAGTTTGAATAATTTCTGTGCTAACTCTGCAAATGGATTTCTGCATTTTTTAGGTGTGGCAGTTGAAGCATGTCTCTTTTCTACAGCTTTTTCTAGAGGTGTTTTCTTTATGAGTTGGATTTTTTTTTTGTTGGGATAGTTGTGTTTTTGTATTTGTGCAGAAATGGCTAATTAGCAGTATCCAAACGAATTAAAATTCTCTAAGACACACAGCAGTGTTTGATGCAGCCATACAGTAGACAGTCACATACCCAGCTTGGAGAAGTAAGACAAAGCTGTGGCAATTTCATATGTTCTGATGACTCTGATAGCTCACAGCTTAAGCAAGAATCATGTTAAAAATACATGTAGGTCTTTAATGTCATATTGCAGATAATTTTGCTGTGTCTGTCCTTAGGCTCTTCCTGTTCTTGCTGTTGGTACCGCACCAAAATCAGTGGAAGCATAGAGGAATGAGGCAATCTGTAACCACATTCTTCATAACTTTTTTCAGCACAGATCTAAAGGATGAGCTACTTCCTGAATTTTGCCTTAGTGCTCTGCATTGCCTGTACCCCTGTAAAACCTGCAGAGTAGGTGGATGGGTGGCTAGCCAACATTTGCAAACCTTTGGGATCCAGTTCCATGATTCCCAGCTTAGCCTCTCCCATTTGTCACAGGGGTTATTAGTGATTGCAGCAGGAGAAAGAAAGGCCATGCATGCCAGTAGTCTTGGGTAGAACCACACCATAACTTGGAAAATCTGCTTCTTTTGCCTGACACACAAATGTGGAAGTAGGATATTCAGAAGGGGTTACTCCTCCTTAAAAGAAAAAAATATAAATCGTTCCTGCTAAAGAGCTCTCTACAGAGAGAGGAAGAAACACGGAAGTCTGTTCTTTCGATGAGAGTGTGATTAAAGAAAAAATTAATGTTTTCTCTAAGAGCAGAATTTAAGCTGGAACATAAAGTACTCCTAAAATCTTCCTCTTGCTGCTGCCAACTATTCCTGAGGTTTCACTTGAGCTTTTGCCTCATCAATAGCATGGCTTGGATTGTTGCTACTCAGGTTTAACAAAATAAGATTGAACCTGAAGAAAGGGAACAACTGAACATGAGATGCTCATCTTGAAAAAATTTGGAGAGGGTGAAGCAAAAGCAGATTTTCTTAATACTACCTGTAATTCTTCCTGCAAATAAGAAAATTTTTAATGACCATTGCATATGTTCTTCTGTTATTTAAGCAACATTTCTACTTTTTGGTTTTTTAGAGGTCTGTGTGTGTACATATTCTAAGGACATCACATCATACAGATACATTATAAAATATTTTCTCAGAAGAACCTGATGATTAATTTAAAATACTTTTAAAATTGAATGGCTCAGCCCAAGATGTCATTTGGTATTTTTGCCTGATAGATCAAATATTTAGTTTATTATTTATGTGTTACCTTAGGATCATAAAAAATTCAGAGCAAAGTAAAAAAGCCAGTTAAAAATTTTATGATATTGTGAGGATACCAACATTCAGCAAAGGAAAAGTCATTATTTAGTTTTTCTCAGTGCAAAGGAGCTTTTCTGTTGTAATTTGTAAGAGAAATTACATCTATCAGCTTAAGAAGATGGCATTTAATAAGCCTTTTTTTTCTTCTTGCAGGGAAGGTCATTGGAGAATTGCCTTCAAGCATGACATGAATAACAACTGCCTTTCCTTCACAAGAAAAGTCTCTGTCTTTTATGTAGCTAAAACAACATCCTAGATATCTGTCTGTGTGTTCTTGTGAATCCGTATTCCATTATATTTTAGTAATGTTCTTGAAGCTTTTTAATGAAATTATTTTCATAATTATCACCACTTTTACTAAACTATACTAACTATACAAATATTACTTGAGCAGTTTACATTTTAGAAATGAAAAAAAATTGAATTTTTAACCAAATTACTGTCTTGATAAACTGTAACACCATAATAACAAAAATTATTCAAGGGGATTTTTTTTTCCAAAATAAAACAATGCTGAAGTGAATAATTAAAGTGTAAAGCTAAATGCTTTTAGTGCTGAATGTCCTCAGGGGACATTTTGCTTCCCTTAGCAAGACCTGGAACCAACTTTAATTTTTTTCCAAGTGTATCTCAGTGCATAAATGACACGTTTTAGTAATTGCTGAACGCAGTATGTAGCAGAGGCTTGATTCCTAAAGCATATTTCTTGCAATACTTCTAATCTGTAAGCCTTCTTCTACTTTGTATTTGTAACAGTATTTGTAACAGTACTGCCATGGAATTTTCTTGATGTATTTAAAATGTTTCTAAACAGACACTAAGAATCTGAACACCCAAAGATAATTGCATGCATCACTGTCACGGTTTGCAATACACAGAATTGACTAAAATATGCCTGGTCATTTGCCTTCACTTTTTTGATAGAGCACTATTACAAGAACAACTTTTTAAATAGGTTTTTAATTTTGTCTACTTTTTATTGTTTGTATTAACCTTTTAGAAGTTTGGAAATAAAATTCCTATCCCTCTTGGCTTTGAACTCATGTAAATGTAATTAAGAGCAGGTAGTGTAAGGAAGACGATACTTGGATTTTGCAGTGGGAGGGAAGGCCTCAAGATCTTTCCTTTTTTGGAAGAGAATGTTGGATTTTTAGAAACAGTGTTTTATTAGTATAAAGATCCCACTCATATCGATTGACCATGTTTGTAAATACTAAAAATGTTATGAGGCTCACACATTTTGAAGCTGTAAGGGAAGACTCTGCAGTCTAAGTACTTAATGTGCATGAAATGGGGCAACAGTGTCCTCCAGGCAGTTCAGTCTTTGTCAAGCATTTTCATATTGCTGTCCTGCAGAAAGACACCAATATGAGAACTGTAATACTGCCAGTATGTATTGTGCCTTTAAAAGCAGAAGAGAACATTCTTCCTTCAGAGTTTTTCTTCACTCTGACTTCCTTTCACTGTAGGCCATTTAAGTGTGGCAGTTTTTCTGTTAGTACTGGACACAGGTGTGGAAGTCTAAGAAAACCAAACCACTCTTGCACCAAGGCCATCAGAGGCCATCAGGCTTGGTTTGAGGCCAAAATGTCAAAGATAGTGAGGAGTATATACATTAGAAGCCTTTGGACAGCCAGCATATGGCTGCTGCCTACTTCCTCTCAAGCAAGCCCTTCATATTTCTTTTACCTCATGATAAAACCTCCCATCATCCCCACACTTGTTTCTTTCCTCAGAACCCCTCTTGTGTACACTTTCAGGCTCAGCAATGTCAGTTGGAGCTTGGGTTTTGAAGTGGCTGCTGAGCTGGCATAAGGAGTAGCCAAATCACAGTGTGGAGCAGAGAGCCACCACTGCTAGACCACTGTTGTCTCTTGGCTGCCCTGCCCAGCTCCATCTGGTCTCTTGCAGCTGCAGCACCAGGTCAACACAGTTGGAGTAGCACTGTGAGCATGCAGCAGGACCTGGATGCGTCAGTGTCTTGCACCAGAAAGGACTAGAAAGATCTGTGCAGCAGTTGTGAGATGGATTTGGAACACTTCGCTCCACGCTGAGCATTGTAGTTATTCCCCAGACATGGAGTCCAGCCTCTTTGGAGGAGTATGGTTGCTGCACTTTGCTGTAAACGTGTATCTGAGCTGCTGAGTAGAAGCAGGGAAAGAAGTGACAGCAATGCTACCTCTGCCCTCCCAGGGCATGTTCTGTGAGAGAAGTTGAGTGCCAGAACAAACTTCACAATACTGGTTGGCACTGAGGCTCTTTGGTTCCTATTGGCAATCAGTTAGGTGAAGTGCGCCACTGATGGTTATTTTGTGCTGGCTGGGGGAAGTTGCCACATCTCAGCCACTCAGCACTGCAGGTTCCCTTTCCTTGGCATAACCAAAGAACCTGACAAACAAGCCTGGGCAGCTGACTGTTCTGTAGGCAGGAAAATGTGTCATCCCTTACCTACTCAGTCTACAGGGCACTGTCTTTTCTACAGCTGCAAGTGTACCTGGGTTTGCACAACTGTTGAACTGAACTCAGCAATGGCTTAGACCAGGGCAAGCATCACATTTTGCCACTTCTGCTCCAAAAGGTGTGATCTGCAGTGAGGTGGGCAACTATGGGCAGCATCTTAGCTTTCTTTACCAAAGGCTATCCAAGAAGGCTATCTGCTGCGCAGAGGCCTTCAATATCATCTGATGGCAACAGGGCCTACAGGATGCCCACAGTAAAGATTGAGTGAGTGTGCACATTTGCCTGCCCAGTGCCTCACATGAGCCACAAGCCCCCTTTTCTCACAGTTATCTCTCCCAGCTGATCAGCAGGACTCTTCTCCATCTACAGCTGGCTCCTGCCTACTCAGCAAAATGTTCATAAACTTGTTCCAGGAATAGAATGTCCTACCTTTTGATGTGACTGGAGATTAGATTTTGTACTGTGCCTTTTTGTCTAAGAATTAGTTGCTAATTAACTAGTAACAGGTAATTTTGCGAGGGCAAGGAGGGGCTAGAAGGGAGAGGGGAGTGGGGAAGGACATCACTGTAGTTCAGTAGTAATTTTACTCCACATTAAACAGACAAAGGGAGAGGGAAGAATGTAATATTTTATAAATTTGTCAATGTATACATATCTGTGAGAGGCTGAGATTTGTCATAAACAAATACAGTAAAAAACAATTAGTCATTGCAAGCCCTTTCCCTTATTTTCCACTACCTTATCAGTCATTTAACTCTACACTGACACTTTTTCTACCTAATCGATACTTAATACAGACAGAACTTGAACTTTTAAATTTAATGTAGACAATATGCCTTTAAATGAAATTATGCCTTTACATTAAATTTAATGTAGACAATATCCAAAGATATCTACAGATTATCTATGCTACACTTTCACAACTGTTCATGTGTAGATTCTGGTGTCAGCCGTTGCCTGTGGAAGAGAAGAACATAAACACATAGCTTGGCACTGGCAGTTTTAATTTTCTCAAACTGTGGTCCTCTGTGACTGAGGCTTTGTAGAGCCATACTTCAAAAAAAAGCCAGATTCCTGGTTCTGGAAATCTGGGAGGTAGTTCTGAACAACATAACCCATGATGCAAGAAAAATAAAATGGTTAGGTCAGGTTACCACAAAAATGGGCCATGGATAGTAAGCAAATTGCAACTTTTACTTCAGTCTTTCTCTTATTCTAGGAAACACTGGATTTGAAATTTTACCAGAAATCTTTTTATGTTACCACTTGTGAAAGGTATTTTCTCAAATCTTGCAATCAATCAGTGTACAAATAATTCAGGGATATTACTGTGAACTAAAATTGCAGCTAGTGCTGTCACAGCTCTTAAGAATTCAGTCAAAAATGAGCATTCTGTTTTCTCTGCGAGACCAAATCTTTCTTGCCTAAGTGCTACTTTCATTTACTTATACAGTGAATATGTAATTAATGAAGGCTTAATGTCCAATAAGTATTGAAATGCAAGCATAAACCCTAAACTTGGTTTTCTTTTACAACTTTCCTGCCCCCTCTCTCCCTTCCCCCACCTTTCTGTTACTGCATCAAATGTAAAAAGATTAGTGTGTTTGAAACCTGAATCATTTCAGCTGAAGGCCCCCGAACAGAGAGACATTCTGGAGCTGGCTGGCATGCCTGTACAAACCATTTATGCATTCCTTGAGCAGAATGGAGTTACTGTCTACCATTGCTCCCACAAATATTTCCAGTTCTGTTCCCAAATCTTTTGATGGAAAGTGAGGGTTTGGGTACTATTCTATCCTGTTCTTAAGACTACAACTGAGATAGATTTTTTTTTAAATTCAATATTTTACCCCTTCTAATTG
>VWYI01006164.1:3721-17153 GCA_013399455.1 Anthoscopus minutus | reverse complement strand
GTCCTGGAATAGACACAGAAATACTTGTTTCTGCGTGCATCTGTTGGATGGGCTGGGGGAGCTAGCAGGACCTGGAAGTGGTAGTTGTTAATCTTTGTCCTAGAGGGACGACAGTTTTGGTCACTTCCCTTCATTTTCCTGGTGCTGAAGGAGACCTTTTGCCAACAGAGCCTCCACAAGCCATAGAGACTGTTGAGAGCCACTAAAGTCTGCTCTTGGGCCACATAGAAAAGGTTTGGGCTTTTAACTGTTTCAATAATTGAATAGCATGAGTTTTAGAAGACACTCTATCAGTATCCTGCAGATAGCTCATAACTATGTTGAATGGAAAGAATTAAAGCACTAAGGTAAGAATTTTTACTGTGATTTAGTTACCAGAGATGAAGAATTAAGGGGAAGCAGAAAACTTTCTTTCACAAAAAAAACTTGTAGGTGGTTTTTTTTCCCCTTGCCATTTTGAAATTAGTGTTTTAAAATACTAACTTTTTTTTCTAGGATGACTGTGAGCGAAAGAAGGGACTAGCACTAATCACCCAAATGTCTACTGCCACTGAAAAGCCACTTTTTCTTTGGAAAAGCCTTAATCCCAGAAGGATTAATGTGACAGAGAAATGGTGAAAAGTAACAGAGAGAGTCTATACATTTGGATTTCTTCATACAAGAACCTCATTTGATGAATAGTAAGGAGGCTAAATGTCAATTAAAACATCTATGAATTATGACTGTTGCATACCTTGCAACATGAATTACAATATCATAGAGGCTTTGAAAATGTGAAATAATTTCTAATTCACTGATACTAAGATACTGGCATAGCAGCCCTATAAAGAAAGGTAGGAGGCCTAAAGTAAGCAGATGACTTTTTTCTCTGATTATAGCAATATAAATCCCAGCTGTCATCAGAATGAAAGTTGAATATTTTCTTTGTATTGTTAAAATTCTTTCCAAAGCTCACAGGAAGGCTTTTTGCATTGAAAGGTACTTGTATTTAGAAGCTATAAACTCAGTGGAGTTGATCATGGCATGTACTACCTACCCTGTAAAGAGATCTCTGATGGTATTTGGTTCTTGATAGCAAATGACCTAGTTGAAAGCTGCAGTTGGCAAAGTTCAGATTCAAAAGAAGGTGCAGTTTGTCAATGGTAACATTATTTTGTTTATCAAATTACCTAGAAAAGTGTTGTTCTATAAATAATATCTTGGGTCAGTGAAGTAAAAGAGTAAAACTCAGGGGTGATAGAGCTCAAAACAGTATTCAGGAGTGTAGATCTCATTTGATTATTGTTTGCTGTATGGCACATGAAGTGCAGGTTAAATTAGATGGTTTTCATTCTCCTCTTTAGCTTTAGCATTTCTGACTTTATAAAAGGTGGCCAGACTGGCAGCCCTGGAGCATGAGTGTTTTGTTTCCATTTGCACAACAGGGACCACACAATGAGCTCCAGTGCACACATCCCTTGTAATAACCCCAAATACTTCCTGCAGGGTCCAATTCTGTGGAAAAGAGGGCGATTCCTTGAGATATGTCCATCCTGCAGGGGGACAAAAAGGTGGAGTCATGCCAAACAAATCTGGAATATTGTCTATCTGTGAAAGGGAATAATTTTACTAGGATTTAGACAGAGGACTAATTCATATAGCCACTAATAGTCAACAGATGGTAATTACTACTGGCTACTAAAAGCTAGGTCAGATTTGAGCCCAATGACCCAGAACTAAAATGCTCCATATGCCATCACTGTGCTGTCTGGTATACTCACTAGCTGTGAACCTCCCACTGAAATAAGGCCTTTCCCTTCAAGCAGGAAGCTTTAATGTTCTCAGTTAGATGAAACAACTGCCTTGACATTTCTGCTCCACTGTTGGTTTTAGCTCTTGCTACATACTGTTTATAACAGTTTGGTTTTAACCTTGGGGTGACCAGGGAAAACAAGACACTGTGAAAGAGAGGAAGTCATGGAAATATCCTCTTAGAAGNGAAAGAGAGGAAGTCATGGAAATATCCTCTTAGAAGTGGACATCTCTCTAAATCCTGGTCAGCCTGTGAACTAAAAATTAGGTTAGAGTTTTTTTCCTTCTCACTGTGCTCTTCACAATCTTTTCCAAGGCCTCAGGTGTTAACCAATTGTTAGCTGATATCAGTCATCTTGAGTGGTACATGTAATTGCATATCTTTCAGTTAATTTATACTGAAACTGTCTGGATTTAATCAGTTAGGTATAGCCTGATAAAAGTCTAGCTGGGAGTTGTTCATCAGCCACATAGCGATGAGCAAAACAGCTTGCTGTGTCTGGAAAAATATGAGTATTGCTTACTCTTAGGACATGCAGGACACATAGAAAATTTATATACCCAGTCATTTATATGTTCTTCACCACTACAACATCTTATGTTTTATACATGTACATAAAAACTCAGTGTTCTCAAAAATTAATTTTCTGTAGATTAAAAGTTTGAAGAAGTTGCTGTGTAGTAAGGATTGAAATGTTGCTACTTCAAGTGACAATTAATAGGGAGGGAAGTTTTCTGTGTGTAGGAGATGAACCATGCCTCCTCTGTTTTTAAGTTTCCTGTCTAACAAAACACAGTCTCTGCTGCCTACTGTAACAGCCACAAGGTTTTTAGAAGTCCTGACCTAGGCTTAAAAGTCCCTATTAATTACACTACACTACCAAGGTCATGCATTTATTAATGCAAGGGTTCTTTTCAGTCTTCTCAGGAAATGGCCCTGAACTGTTACTGTATTTATGATATGCCATATACATGATTAAGAATTTCCCTGGTAGGAAACCACATGACAGCTGCACATACAGGATTTACTTGGAATCAGATCTGCTGAACGTGGACTTTCTGAAAAACATACATTGAACCTTTTATATAACTTTGTTTCTTCTAGTTATTACAGTTAAGGAAATACCTGAAAATGCATACAGTGTTTTCAGGACATTGCTTCCTTTGACTGCTGCAGGGTAAGCACTTCCATTTTCATTACTGTGGCCTATTTCATTATAGTATAAACCTCAACCTCTTGAAGAAAAACTTGTTAGCGATTACATAACAGCAACAATGCTGTCTTTTATTTTTCTGATTTATTATGTGTCAATCCTGTAGCTATGTGTTAATACTTCCCTGTGTCTGTGTGGCAGCTAAATAGATAATGTGAAATTTCTTTTTTGTTTTTTCCTTATGAAGATCATAAAATATGAACTAAAAGGCCAATATATGCATTAATAGTGAAACAGCGTAATGCTGTATCAGCAGGTCTTATTTCAAAAATTAAAACAAAGGAAACAATCTAAACAAAACTCTTGTAATGCCAGATCATTTTTAGATAATGCTAACACATGAGCTAGAGCAAGCAAACTGCAAAATCTGCAGTTTTATATATGAGGAAGTCAGCAATAGGATAATAAGGTACAGAAATATTAAAAAAAAAAAAAGAAAAAAGAAAATAATGAAAAACCCCCGAAACATTTTTAAAAGTATATAACTCTAATAGCAAGAAGATGCAAAAGTATTTAGAGTTTCCAGAAAAGTACCATAGATACATATTGGATCATACAGAAACCAGAAAACTCAAAGGTATTTGTGACTGTCAAACTGAAGTGTTGAAATTCCGTCTTCTTGAGAACCACTGCAAGGAATGTGCTATATTAGTTACCCTTGACTTATTTTTTTTCCACAAAAGAACCCATTACCAACCTGTACTCATTAGCAAACAAATTAGAATTAGTGGCTAAAGGATGTATAATTAAATGTTTCTTCTATTCAATTATTTTCAAGTGGTTTTAGTTGATATCTATAAGTATGGAGAGGGTCTGTGCTGTCACACTGCTATGAAATTTTGTCCACCTGCTCAGTGGTAAAATATCTAGGATAAAACCCTTGGCCCACTGGCATCAAGTAGATACGCTTTTGAGGATATGACTAAGGTTTGCTTCTCTTCTCATTTGAAACTCCCTTTGTTTTATAATTTTAGATACTTAGGAATTTAGAGCATTCTGTATTTAGCATGAAAAGATCCTGCTGGGTTTTCTTTTGTTGAAGAAAGGAAAACTCTTGAATAAGACAGACGCATATGTCTGATTATAATTCTTTATTGTGGCTTATCACAACTACTCTGAATACACCATCCCAGAAACTGCTCAGACAATACAGTAATTGCATATGTGTTTTTGTGTAAGTTAGAGGCTGTTGAAATGCAACTCACTTTTTTACCAGAGTTATTTACACCTTTCTCCTGTTAGAGTATTTAGATATTATTCCCATCAATCATTAACCAACTTCAGTTTTTCACAGCACTAAATGCTCCTCCTGCTATCTGTGGCATCACTCAGTATCTTGTTATAAGGTATCTTGAGGGTTGTCTCAAGCACGGCAATTGTCAACAGTTACCACTAGCCAAAAAATCTTAAGAGCAGTAAAAGAAAGGGTTTGATTCTTTGAAGAAAATTGAAACATGCAGTCACTCAGGAAAGAATAGAGTAATTAGAATATGTTAAAAAACTCTCCACCACCCAACCCCACATATATGTCACTCTGAATGACACACAAAATATTTTACTAAGAATTTGCCTTTCCTGCCTTTTTTTCCCACCTTTTATTTTTTTTATAAAGCAACATTTT
The DNA here is from genome assembly GCA_013399455.1 of Anthoscopus minutus. Taxonomy (NCBI): domain Eukaryota; kingdom Metazoa; phylum Chordata; class Aves; order Passeriformes; family Paridae; genus Anthoscopus; species Anthoscopus minutus. Next base: position 12,527 of record VWYI01006164.1, on the reverse strand, counting down.
AAGTAACATCAATTAATAAGAATGTCAAAGTAATAATTTTCTATCTGTGCATACCAAACATCAAGTGAATCACAAAGGACTTGGCTGTCAATCAGCACAACTAAAACACTAATGGATATCATAATGCACAGCATAATCTTCATGTGCTACAGCTGGGTCTTGTGCATGGGCACAAATTGATGGTTAAGTTAATGCTAGATTTCCAGTCTTTCACTGATGGCTTAATTCCTTATGCAGACTGAGGGATAATTACTCTTTTGCATGTCAGCTCATTCCAAAGTTGTCCTGAATTCTGGAACTGGATGAAACAGAGGGAGAAAAAGGAGAGGGGGGTGGTGTGTACCGTGGCTTCTCTGAAACTGCAAAGGTGCTGAGTTGAAATTGGGCATCCACAATGGAAAAAATATGAACAGAGAATAATTAAAGATGGCATTTTGGGGTTACAACTGTAGAGTGTCTGTTCTAACCAAAATAAAATTAAATTAAAGCTGAAAGAAACAGCTGCACATTAAGCCCTATTTAATATTGATGCTAACTGAAGTATGGATTTGAGTGAGTCCTTCCTCAAGGTCTTTGCCTTGTATCATTGCCTTATTGTACAGTAAAAAGGATTTCTACTTAAAAAACCGTAGTGATCACCCATGTAATGTCCTCACTGTACTTTGAGAAGGAAAAAATATTTTTCCCGTTTTAAGGATCTTTCAATGATGCTAAAATAGTTAGAAAGGCTCTGTCAAAAATTAAAGTATAATCCCCACACGCAAAACACCCTCTGTTCTTAAGTGGGGGAATTAATCTATGTAGTTTACTTATATCTGATACTTTAAAAATAAAGAATTATGTTGAAATCCTTTTAAGCAAATCTGTTTTCTCAGACATATTAATTTGTTCAGACATATATTAGATTTTTATAAAGACCCTGTTCTTTTTCCTTTGGTCAGTTAATATACTTAGATGGTGAAGGATCTTGTCCTGACAGCTTTTCTTATTGGAAATCTGATATCCAGGTTATTAAGAAGTATCTTGTCCAGTAGTTACTTGGTACTGAGTGGTATGTATTTAAATCAGAAGCTGTTGCTTTGCAGAGTTCTGCATGTACTCCTTAAAAGAAATAAAGCAGAAAACACATTGTGCTGAAAATAATGAGAGGACCTTCCTCCTTACAGCAACAATAGTAAAGGAACTTTTAATTTAGATTTATTGATATTAGTGTTTTAGTTGGTATTTTCTGTTGCTTTCCCATACTCCCTGTGTTGGTCATCTGGTAAGACAGTACTTTTCCCAGCACAGTTTCAGGTCTGACTTGGATTTCTCTTTTACTAGATTAGTTGTCTTTGTAATGATGATGAAGAAACAATTTTACCTGCTGTAGCAGTTGTGCTTAGATTAGCATTGTATTTTCAAACCTTGTCTCTTGATCAGCCACACAGTCTGTGTGCTATTACACCAGGGAAAGGTGAATGACTGCATAAATCTGATCCCTTCATAGGAAAATGTGCCTCAAGTCCTTCAGGGCAAACCCAGCACACTCAAATTACAGAGCGTTCAATCTGCAACACCAGCTGCAGCCCAAAGGTGTGTAGCTGAAATTAGCACCAGCTCAGTGCCATTAGCACCAGCTCTGTTGCTCTCCAGACCAGCCCTGATGAGCTGCGCCTGCTGTTAGTGTGACGTGGCTGTTGCTGGCTTGTCAGCAGCCTAGGCAGACCAGATAGAGCTGCCAAGTGAGAGGCAGAAAGATGCCCTTGATCAGTGAACTGCTGATGATCTATCTGGTATAGCAAGGTGGGTGAAAACATCATGGCAACGTGTGCATTTTTTTCACATTATCAAAAGGAACAATAGCAAACAGTTATTTCAAATTCAGATTAAACATTCATTATTAGGTTAAACTAGAGGAGATCATGATGACAATGTTTTTGGTTGGCATTAATGACAGGGTGTGGCCTTTGGATATTTTCAGGAAAGTCAAGCAGACTTTGGATTAAGGTTAAGAAATACTGCCCTTGAAAGTGCTTCTGGACAACTGTCAGTCGCATCCTTCCCTGTTCAACATGACTGTGAAATCACTTTGATGATTATTAAGGATGACATTGGCTGAATTTACTGGGAAAGTAAGACAGTATATGGATTAAAATAAACTCTGAGGGTTAACTGCCTTAGGCTCTACCTAAAGTACATTTCAGTACTTTTGGTACATTGGAGAAAGGAAAATAAGAAGAGATTTGTATGAGTTCCTATGAGAGAAGGAAATGAACATATTATGGTGGTACAGGTTCAGGGCACACACATCACCACATGCCTGTACAGTTACAGTAGTACATGAGTGTATTTTACCATTCACAGCTGGTGAAAAAAATACAAGTTTCCTGTACTAATTAATTTCGTGGCAAATATTTCTGTTTGGGTAGCTTCAGCAGAAGAATGCACCTACTTTACCTACTTAGCCTGTCTCTAAGTTTCACTGACAAATTTTTCTGCATAATCCTTCTGCCTCCTATATCTGCAAGGATGGCAGTCCTGCAATGCCAGGACTAACAATGATATGTTTGGCTTTTTTTCTTTAAGGAAGGAAATGTCACTAATGAATGTTAAAGTATGCAGGGCTACTGTGTCACCAAATACATTGTTTTAACAATTTTCTAAAATTTTCTGGCTTTGAAGGAAATTATCTTCTGCTTTGTGTTTTGTTTTCCAAGACATCTAGATTTACATATATTTAAAGACCTAATGAAACTAAGAAAGAGATGAAGTAATGAAAAGCATTTTTTCTGGTTTTGTCTTTTACTGTCCTTGAATTCCATTATTCCATTTTCTAGCAGTGCCCTGGTTTTTTGGCACTCGTATCCAAATTTTATAAATCAAATAAATAACCCAATGAAACAATGAAAACTCTCAGTTATGGAACTAAGGGTAGTCTCCTGACAGAGGAGACTGATAGAGGCTGGTAGGCTAGCACCTACTTTCACTGTGAAAATCCATTTATTATGTAAAATAAATGGAATCTTGATCCTCTCTGCTCGGCTGGCTGTCTCATATTGATATGTAAAGGAGTGTTTATAAGCATTTCCTCAAACATTTCAGGGAAAATAATATGGGTTAGTATAAAATACTTATTTAAATTGTGAAGACTAACCCAGCCGATTTTGGCTGAGGAAATCCAAAACTATTCAAGCGTAGGGATGGAATCTTCAACAGCAGACTGGCAGACAACTACTGGAGAGGAATGCCAGTAATCTATACACTGGGAATCATGGGGAATTTATATAGTAAGTAAAAATATCAATATTAGTGTGAGATATTTAGTATAAGCTATGGTTTGTGCCATACCACTATTCTTTTATTATTTGTATTTTATTATTTTCTATCTAAACTCTGAGGTTGATTAGACTTGGGAGATATTTCTTTTCATTGAAGGTGGCTAAAATGTCCCAGTCCTCATGTTTTCTTTTTAGTCATCTTCCATTGGAAAAACAATTTTTCTGAAGTTCTAAAGTTCGTGTTTGCTGTTTAAACCTTTTAGAACCCTTCAGAAATCTGATGTTTTACAGAGCTCTCCATACACACACATTTAAAAGAGGTGTGGTGATTTAGGTACAGCTTCCATTTGTGGGATACACAGATGAAACCTGTTACTGAAAGGAATCCAGGTGGATATCTGCACTTTCATGAGAGAAAGAGGGATTTGCTATATGGGACACTTAAGACCCTCAGAAATCTATTATAAGCCCTTTCAACTTCCTCAGCCTCAAGCTGCCATTTTACAGGTAAATGTACTTCAAAGTGACAATGAGGTCAAACAAGTGCTAGAAGCTAAAACTCCCTCAGATGTGATTCTGCCACTGCTTGAAATTTACTGCATGAAATTCAGTGAGTCGTTCGTCTGTGCTTGGAGTTATTCATCCTTACCACAGAGATAAGAAAACATACAACTTCCAGATGATGGAAATATTCCAAGACTTAATTAATTGTGCAGTCTTTTTATGAGAAAAATTGCCTTTGCATAAAACTCTAAGACCCTATTCCCACCTAGAATTAGTCAGAGATGCTTACAGGAATACTTTCAAGGTAAATCAAACTAAGAGTAAGCCTCTTCTATTCCAAATAACTGAGCTTTGAACTACTTTTATGTGTAGACAAGTAATATAAACATCAGTGTTTTGTGTTCTATTATTGTAAAATGAGCTGTAATCAGTTATTTATATTCAGAAATCTACATATGATTAAGAAACAGGCACTGAACAGTAATATTGTAAAATCATGTTAAGGGTGTTCAATGAGATTCCTGGAATTACATATATGTAAGCTAAGCAGTATTCAGTCTTTTTTCAGAAATTACTAAGCAGCAACTGAAGGGTCCTTTGGACTTTTGTGTGTGTAACGTACTTGTATACACTGTGCTTTCATTACCAAATATTTTAAACAAAAACTGTTAGCCTGTCCTTTCCTGAGAAAGAGGTGCCAGCAGACTAACTATGACATTTCCCTCATTAAATAATCCAGACCAGTTGGTAGTTACATAGGATTCAGATTTTCTTCCTCTCTCTGCATTTTAGAATAGTAATAAATTTTGGTGAGTGGTACAATATATAAGGTATGGCCTGCCACTGTTGGACTCCTGAAAGCCTTTTCTGTGATAAACTGAACATTGTATCATATCTCAGCACAGTCAATCTATTTCACAATCAGCAATGTTTTGGTTTATCATTTATCTGATTTTACTGTGGTGCTTTAGGTCCTAAGATACTCTGTGATTCTTTGTTGACATTAGTAAAGAGTATATTGAGCATTAATTCAATTGAACTCTCTCCTATATGCATGTTTTGAGACATTGTAATTACAAACTTGGAAATTCCCAGAGTATGTTGCACATTTTCTGCTCCTGTCCCCTCCACATTTTAGAAAATTTAGAAAGCAGCCATTTACCTGGAGTTTTAAATATATGAAAAAAGACTTGCAAGGCTTTTTTACTAGCTACAGGATTAATTGATTAATTTACTTAAAGTAGTATTGTTCTAGGACAATGTTCTCAAACAGTTTGGGAACTAGGAGAAGTACTTTTTCTTTTTCCCTGACTGATTTGAACCTTGAGCTTTGAAATGCAAATCAGATTTTATATTTTAGGTGGTAGAGGCAAATTTGGGTTGTTTTTTGTTGCTCGTCTTTCACGACAAGCCAGCATAATGATGGTATTTGGAAGTAGTAGCACACCATAGATGAAACTGGGCTCCAGGGCAAGGAATGAGACGTTGTAATCTTTTCAAGAGGGCTTGATGCTGATCTTCTGCCATCTTCATAAGCTGGCAGCTGGCTCTGGCCTGTTAGCCCTCAGAGAGCAGTTGTACCACATATAAGAGGACTCATTTCTGTAGGTTAGTGTGAAGGGGAAGGAAAGGTATAAAATGCATTTGAGCATGTTTTTCCCTCTTAAAGATTTTTCCTTAAGATTTAAGAGGCAGGAGAAGGAAATCTTTAACTGGTATTAATTATGATGGCTATAATGGCTGTTCTTCTCCAGTAAGTGGTTGCAGCAAACACTGGGTTGCCACAGATCAAAGAATAAGAGTGGTACAAGAACACAAATGACAGGGAGAAAACAAAATCCTTCTCAGAAATTAGCTGCAGATTCCTTTGTGAAACAATATATATACTCAGACAGTTTTTTGCATACTGTGTTTTTGAGTCACTTATAATTTTTCTCTGCATGAACCTAGTCAGCCCCTTGGTTCTTGGTGCTGCTAGCAATTATGGTTTCTTTTACAGCAGCAACGAGAATTGTTGCAACACTATCAGATTAAATATTAGCATTCCCTTCCTTGGAGAGTTTATGTTTGGTTTTGATGTGAAGACAAAGACTATTGCTGATCCATGATGTCTTTACAAAGACTCCAGTGAAGGCTTTGAATGTCAGTAGACTACAGTGGGAGAGACTATAAAGAATTCATGACACAGAGCCCTGATTGTTTTAGTTAATCTAAACAGATACGTTTCAATAACATTGTATGTTTTTTCCTTTCTATCACTGCTGTGTGGAAAAGGTAGGACTCAGTATCTCCTAAGTATGTAAAAGTACAGCAAGGTTCAATCTCAGCAACAAAGTTGAATTGTCCAATTTCAGCTCTTGCAGATGAAGGTGTCTGCTGTGCATCATAAAGAGGACTGTCCTTTCAGGAACGTGAGCAGAAAGCAGTTGCTCTGAGAGTTTTGTTCATTAGCATTTGCCTGTGGGTAGTGATCAAAAGTGACTAACATGCCAGAATGGATATTTTCTGCACCAATTTTTTGGTTTTTTGCACTTCAGGCATTTTGGAATATTTCTTCAAATGTCCTGAAAACTGGATTTTCTGTTGCACTGAAGTGAACTCAGCGGTGCAGATGCTGAAGGGGTAAATATATATACTTCATGGTTGCTCTGAAACTGATGATAACACGCTATAAAGTTGAAGATAACAGATAATATTTCCAGGGGACTGTCAGCCTTGAATAAGCAGAAAAAGGTATGCCCCAATCTCCTTACTTTCTAGCTAACATTTCTGCAGTTAAGAACTGCCACACAGAAATTGCTATCTGGGAAATTTGGATCTACAAGGTGTCTCATTCTGTATCAGGGAAAGAAAATAAAGATCCTTCATTATCTCTTTTCCTCTCTCTACACCAGCAAACACAAACAAATCTCAAAGAAAGAAAAAAAGAAACAGGGAAAGAAAGACTAAAAGAAAATCACCAGTCATTTCCCATGTTTTCTTTAGATTGCTTCTTTTCCCACTCTCCAGTCAGGTGCACAGTGAAAAAAACAACATAGGGCTGTAGTGAAAATTAGGTTAGGAGTTCCTGTCCTGACAGCAGTCATTATAGGGCACAGGCTAATTTCTCATTTCCAGGTCATAATGATGCTGCCTGCCCAGCTGATGTGGTATAACAGTTATTCTCTTCTGCTTGGCTGTGGAGACCTTGCTGTAGAAAGCTGGCCACCCAAAATATGCTCTAGTTGTGGAGAGATCTGTCTCTTTGTGCCAATTCTGCATATGAAAATATATCTGCAGTGCCTGTTTTAGAAATAAGTCTTTCCTCCTAACAAATGCAGCTGTATTTGTCATAATTTTGACAGAAAAGCTGAAATATTTGTCAAATGACAACTCAGCATTGATGCTAATTAAAGCAGAGAATATGATTAGAAATTCTTGTTACTGTTTTGTCTTATAACATCAAATCTTTACATTAAGTTACCCAGGACAAATTTTTCTACAGCAAGAAAACTTTTTGAAATGCAGGCATAATGCCAGGGTTTTTACTATCATCCAGGGAGGCGCCTGTGTAAAACAGTACAACACATAGTAGAAAAAGCTTTTCCCTGATAACCTCACTTGACCACTGCATCTTCACAATTGATCTTCAGCCTGGCTCTTGTGGGCTGATTAAAAGGGGCCGTTTCTCAGTTTTACATTGATTTATTCTGTCAGGAAAGAAAAAAAAAGTCATCTGTCCCAGGAAGGTGAAATGAAACATGGATTATTCTGCTGTTCCCTTATATTATAAAATGTGGATCACCATCATTTTGCTCAGCTATATTTTCCTCCTGAGCAATTTGTTGGGTTTTTTTCTGTTCCTTTGAAAAAGTTTTGAAAATTGCTTTCAATACCTAGGATATGAAGGATCATAGGAAGAACTTTAGGAAGGTTTTTCTCTCTAGTGGTATAAAGAAAATTCTTGCCACAATCTTTGCTGAATCTTATTTAGGAGTTGTAAATGTAGAAAGACTGATCTGTTTGAAAAATTGGACAAATAGTCATGAGGTTTTATCATGGGTAATATTGATACTAGAAGCAGGCTTTTTTGTTATTCATAGAAAACAGAAATCCTGTGCATTTGTCTGGTGAACCATGTTATGTTAGTTCCAGACAGCAAGTGGTGCAGTGAGCGTCTCTTTTACATTTCCATTGATATGTAGGACAATGTTTGTGTGAATATTAGTAGGTGGAGGATTTCTATTTTATATCTGCCATGACCTCTCGGGATACATGTTGAATCATCTTGAATATATGATTACATGTTGAATATAAGATTAGGCTTATCAGAAAAAAATAATTGAGGTTCAAATTAATATTTTCATAATGCCTATAATTTACCAAGGTAGATATCTGTGTTCCCAAAATGAAACAACACAGCAGTTAATTCATGACCAACACAGATTCTATGACAAAGACCTATTGAATACATTGTTACAGTGAAATGCAGCTAATAAGTATAAATTACTTGTTTGCTAAAAAAAAGAGAAATAGGATTTTCAGAAGGATTAATTTCTCAATCTCAGTGAAAATCCTTGTAAATCACCTACCCAGAGAACAGAAGTTTCAATCCATGAGTGTTCTGGAAATTATCTATGATGCACAGTTNAGTGTTCTGTAAATTATCTATGATGCACAGTTTTTCTAGACATAGGGAGATTCTTAGCAAGAAAATGTCACCATAGATATTCTGGATATTAGATGCCAATTTTCTATTATTAAGGCAGTAATTTTATGTCTGTCTTAAAATTTCATATCTATATTGGTTTTCAGATATAAATACATACAAGAATTTTATTAAAATAAAATACATATAACATTTTATGAAAATATATCTGTGACATAAAACTTCTCTGAAAAATGCTTCAGAGATCTTTTACAGATTTTATCATCTCGGCATTTTTGTTGAGCATTCCATCACATATCCTCACTTTCTAAAAAAGACTTTGTTTTCAGTCTGTAACAGTAACCAATCAGTAAATAATGAAAAATAGGAAAGAAAGAAAGCTTTGATGAAGAAA
>VWYI01006129.1:639-40002 GCA_013399455.1 Anthoscopus minutus | reverse complement strand
AGGAAGGAAGGAAGGAAGGAAGGAAGGTGCTCTAATTGTCTCATCAATAATCAGGTAGTTTGGACATATTTTTGCAGAGACCATTAGATCTTACTCTAAACGAATGTAAAAACATATATTTTATATATAAAAAAAGAGAATATTCTGATGCTAAGATTCCAAATACTGTGATCTTACACAAGCAATTGACCAAGGGGACTTTTCTGTCCTGAGCTGGAGGACCATGACTGTGAATCATTAACCCACACTCAATCCTGAAATTGTATGTGATCTTCTGTTCCAGCTCCCTACAAATCTATGGGGCCTGATGGGATTCGTCCAAGCATACTCAAACTCCTGGCTGATGTCATCACAAAGCTTCTCCCAATTTTTAAGCAGTCTTGGGCATCCCGAGAGGTCCCAGCTGACTGGACATTGGCAAAGATTCTCCCAGTTTTCAAGACGGGCCAGAAGGACCCAGAAACTAGGAGGCCTGTCAGGAGCCTCCTGTCAGCTCACTGTCTGGTAAAGTTACGAAGATTATTCTTGGAGGTACTGAAATCACCTAAAGGGCAACACAATCATTGGTCACAGCCAGCAAAGCTTTATGAAAGTCCTACTTACCAAACTTGATATCCTTTCATGGCAAGGCAACCTACCCAGCTGACCAAGAGGATCCAGTTGTTGCGATGTTTTTTCATTTCAGCAAAGCTTTTGACACTGTCTTTCACAGAGTCTTTCCAGACAATGTGTCCAGCCCACAGCTGGATAAACGCTTCCTGTGCTGGGTAGCAGCTGGCTCATGGGTGGGGCACAAAGGGGTACAGTGACGGGGGTGACATCATGCTGGTGACCTGTCATTGGTGGGGTTCTACTTCTTAGATTCTGTGCTCTTCAACATATTCATAAATGACTTGGACACAGGACTGGGTGGATACTGAGCATGTTTACAGAGGATAAAAAATTGGGAGGAGATGTTGGCTCCCTTGAGGGCAGGGAGGTCCTGCAGAGAGACCTCAACAACTTAGAAAGGTGGGCAATCACCAACCATAGGAAGTTCAACAAGGGCTTGTGCCAGATTCTGCGCCTGGTTTGGGGCAGCTCTGGAGGTGCAGACAGACTGGGGAATGAGAGCTGTGCCATGGAAAGGCCCCTGGGGCTCTGGTCCATGGCAAGCTGAACATGAGGCAGCAGTGCCCTGGCAGCCAGGAGGGCCAGCCCTGTCCTGGGGACATCAGGGACAGCACGGCCAGCTGGGCAAGGGAGGGGATTGTCCTGCTCTGCTCTGCTCTGCTCTGCACTGGGGCAGCCTCAGCTCCAGTGCTGGGGGTTAGTTCTGTGTGCCACAACATAAAAAAGTCATGAAACAATTAAAGAGTGTCCAAAAGCAGGCCACAAGGATGGTAAAAGATCTGGAGGGGAAGCCAGGTGAGGAGTGGCTGAGGTCACTCGGTCTGTTCAGCCTAGAGGAGACTGAGGGGACACCTCACTGCAGTTGCAGCTTCCTTGTGAGGAAAAGAGGAGGTGCAGGCACTGATCTCTGCTCTTTGTGACCAAGGGAATGGCCTGGAGTTGTGTCAGGGGATGTTTAGGTTGCGTGTCAGGAAAAGGTTCTTCACCCAAAGGGTGGCTAGGCACTGGTACAGGCTCCCCAAAGAAGTGATCACAGCACCAAGACAGAGTTCAAGAACTGTTTGGACAATGTTTTCAGGTTCATGGAAAGATTCTTGGGGTGTCCTGTAAAGCGCTGGGAGATGGACTTGATATTCCTTGTGGGTCCCTTCCATCTCAGGATGTTCTGCGATTCTGTGAAGTCTAGATTCTCTGATGCAAAACATTGGAAAAAAATTAAAAATTAAAAGGAGCACATTTTCAAAACTTGCTCAGCTTTATCTACAGTTTCTGCTCTGCAGAAACTCTGAGTGTAAAGTTTAGATTACAAACGTGCATGTTTTCAATAGCACATTGCCTTCCCAAGCTTACAGGAAAAGGACAGGCTGAAAAAAGGTTCCAAACTCAGCCCCCTTTTTAGCAGGAAGGGGGGTATGCAGTAAATTATCACTCTTACACAAGAAAAATTTGTGTTTATGGTGATGTAGCATACGAGGACTGAGTGACACTCCAGACGTGATTTGTGTACCTGAACCAAGAGAAGAACTTTGGTTTTTTCATTTAGTCCAAAACTAAGCGCCATCAAGTGCCATGAATTAGAAGTTAAGTCTTGGAGGGAAAAACTCAGTATATAGGACTGTCTCATATAAGATTATCCTTAGGGATAAACCTTGTTTATGTGTTTTGTGCAAGAACAGATAATAATGAATCACTAGCTGAATATGACTCAACAAAGTAAAGCTCTTGCCAAAAAAACAGACAAAGCCACACTCAGATGTTTATCCACAAGTATTGCTTTCTGCTTTACTGATCTTAAGTCAGGCCTTTGATGGAATGGTGTATTCAGTTCCCTGAACTGCACTTCAAAAACTGAGTTAACTGCACAGAATCCACACAAAAGGAAATAATACTATCATACCCATAGAAAGAATTAATAGGAGAAAGGACAGGAATGTTTAGCCTGCAGGTAAGAACAATCTTTAAACATATACCAATTTGCTGCAAAAAGAAAAGGCTTGTTTCAATGGCCAAAATACATTAAAAAAAGTAGTCATTTTTTTTGTGAGAAAGATTACTGTTAAATATTGGAAAATATTCCTTACACTGAAGAAAAGAAAGTGTTGCAATAATTTCCACAAGGGCAGATAGACATTTTTGTTGGTTGCAGCTTTTAAAAACACATGTTTTTCAGGAACACTGGAGAAACTCTCTTTGAGGTTCCCATCACCTCTTCTTGTTAGCTGTTGCAAACTGTATAACAAATCCTGAGAAAAGGGTTCAAAATTCAAGTTATTTCTCTTTCTTTGTAGCAAAGTGATACTTGGCTGCAAAACAAGAAACCCTTTTGTTACCTGAATCTTGATTTTTTGATGGGCTGTGGGTGAGCTGAAATGTTCTCACACGCTGCTAAGGGGTAAGAATTGTGGATTTGTCTTTTTCTGCAAAAGAAAGCTATAGGATGTCCCACACTATGTAGAAGCACTACTTGTAGCCTGATGCAAACATCTTTAATAGTTTTTCACAAAAGCCATTATCCTAAAGCACTCATGTGATGCCAGGCTGTAGCACACTTCCCTGAAGCCCAGCACGATGCTTTCTATTTTAATAGCCAGTCTGCAGCAGAAATCATCTCTGTCATGCACAGAGCAGATACCAAATTATTCCTGTTCCTGTCAGGGAAAACAAATGTTAATAAAACCCCTTTTATTCCAGTATCTCAGTCTGGTTTTATGTTGCTTTACATTACAGAATGGGTTGGGAGTTCCCAGGAGTAAGAGTGGGTCAGGAAACAGTGTCCCCTTGAACTTTCCTACCATTGTTGCTTCTTCTAGTGGAAAACTTCAGCTTTGGTGCTGGTGTGCATGGCCTTCATCCATAGATCCCTCATTCTATCATCCACTTCTGATGGAAGAAAGGAAGCAGCACATGCTGCAGTTGGCCTGCTCCTTCCACAGGCAAAAATGAGTGGCTGAAAGGAGCTAATTACATCCTGGTACCCATACTGAACATCTTTATAACATCTGGCACTGTCTAGACTTTACAAGCTTCTCACTCTTAGCCTTGTCATGCTTAATCAAAGACAAGAAAAATAAAATTTGCAATGTTTTTATTTGATCAACTGTCTTCTGTTTTATTAGCTGGTTAGAGGCTGGTCTCACGTTTCCTCAGATGTGTCATGTTAATTCTTGCCATTCTAGATTGCACAAATCATGCTGGGTTGCTGGATCAGACACAAAGGGAAGTGACTGCCCTAGTTATTTGTAATATCTACATGGTCTTCCAGACATTTAACAGACGGAGAACTTCAGCAACAGTGCAATGCTGCCAGAACCATGGAGAAAAAAACATTACAGAATGCTTTGAGGTTTTCTTTGAATCAGTGACAATTTCAGGGATAATAAAGGAAGCTGGAGTCCCTTCAAGTTTTAGCTTTATTTTAACTACTTCCACAGGAAGATATTCTTTTCAAAACTGCAGATATAGGGACCATCTTCAGCAAAGAACCTTGCTGCTTTGCAGATGGCACTCTGTCATAAACCCATCCCAGCGTTTATTCTGTACTGCTGTGTATACCTATATTGCTCTGCAGTTTTGGGCATGGTTACTTGGCTCTCTCTGACAGAATTCATTCTGTTGTTCTCTCCCAGAATAAGCTGGATCTCCAGCGCTGACCTGTCATGAGTTTTGAGTCACGTACTGCAGCTAACTCCCTTTCTGCATCTTGCTGTGTTTCACAGCATTTTCCACAAGCAAAGCCATTTTACTTGTCCTCTGTCCTGCTTCTTGGGCTTTGCTCCAGCAATGACCAGATAAATCAGCTTTAGATACAGTCACACAAAAGTTATTTGCAGATAACACTTCAATAATCATTGCATCCCATATTTAAAGATATTGAACTGGCCTTAAAAGCAGATAAAAGTCTAAGCCCAGCAGCATTTGTTTACAAAGCTAGGGAGTACAGTCCTCAGCCCAACATGGTCTGGTTTACAAACTGGAGAGAGCAACCTTTTCAAAAGTTTGAATCAAATGAGTCAGCAGGGCAGGTCATTATGAGATATACAAAGAACATCTTCCAGCTGAGACGAGCAAAGCAGTGACTCAAATACTGTACTCAATAACAGTGCCTGCTGCATACAGCAGAATATCTCAGTCCGATACAGCAGGTTCAAGAGGATCAATAACAGAAGTAAAAATAAAAATAATTCCTAATGGATTATGAGAGCTAAACTAGAAGCTCACTAGTATGTTCCAGCAAGAAAATAATTTAATAAGGTCACTCTTCCCTAGAGCAGACTTTCTAGAAGCGACAAAGAAGTTATGGCTTATGAACCATACACGAGGAGAACCTCTGCAGGCAATGAGTCCACAAAGGATTCTGAGGCTCAAGCAGCATTTAGAGAGAACAGAGGTTACATGACAGAGAATCACACAATCACACGCACAAGCACTAGGATGAAAGAGACCTTCGAGATCATGGAGTGCAACCCAGCCCTAGCACCTCAACTAAACCATGGCACCAAGTGCCACATCCAGTCTTTTTGTAACTCATGGAGAACTTTTTGTTTAACACAGCTTGAAAACTTAAAGATTTTATACTTCATTTTCAGGGGAAGAGAAATTAACACGCACATACACTGTTGATGTATGTATGTTATATATCTTCTAGATATATATTTTCCAGATACATAATATAAGCTTAAGGACGTACATATTATAATGAGGCTGCAGGAAGACACTGACTGCATAATGAAAAAAATGCACATCTCTTAGCCACAATCAATCAGAAAGTTTTTACATTTTAAGTAAGAGGGAGTGTAAAATAGGCTTAATTAATAGGAAAATAAATGTGTTTGACCAATTTTTTGCAGAATCTGTCTTATTTTAGTATCATTTATTGAACTGACTCACATACTTAAAGTTGTGTATGTGCCAAATAGGGATTTCAATCACTGCAATTTCAAAATCCTGATTGACATCATTTGTGAGAGTTTCTATACTTATGCTCTCCAGAACCTGATATATTGTATTGATTCATTGTTCTTTGGCTGACTGTGTGGCCCAGACTTCAGCTGGGAAAAACATTACTCTTTCAAATATTTTCTTCTTCAAATGATTTCCCAACAGGGATAGATTCTCTGTTTCTTTCCTTTTCTGGGTTTCCCAAAGGTATCTTCTGCAGTTTAAACTTATTTCTCTTCTGTGTCTCTCTTAAGGGAGACTCAGCTTGCCTGTAATTGTGTTTAACATAAGTTAATAATTACTTTTCTGGTAAGTCTCCAGTGCTGATAGGACTAGGTCAAATGGCAGAATCCATTGCTAATGGAACAATTTTTTAAATAGCTCAGAGTGGAATTCAGGTGTTAAACAAGTGCACGGTCATATGGTCACATGTATGCCTATAAATTAAACAGTCCCAGTGGACAACACTGAAAGGATTCACTTTCCTATGCTGTTACTGTCTGGGTTGTTTCATGAAAGTTATTGCTGGATAACAGTCCTAACACTTCAGTGTTCTCACACACATCTATACAGCCACTAACTTACTCATTCCAACCACATATTGACATTACACTATTTAGCCTAAAAGCAAGGATTAAACTTGTAAATGAGCTGGATGTAAATTTGGGCACATAAACATTAAACAGTAAAGACATATCATCTACAATTTTATTTGTTGGTAGGACGGTTATTAATTAATAATTATTTAATGTTATTATTACCCACAAGATCTACATTGTCATTATTTAATAAATAACAAATGAGATTAAGCGTTATTTTTATACTTTTTGAGCAGACAGTAAAATTACTTAATGCCTTTCTACTACACTATAAATGACAAGGAGTTATGCAGCATTCAGAAGTATTTCAGAGTGCCCTGGAGACCACAGAAGAATTTCAGTGTTCACTGAGGAATATTGCGATTGAATTTTCAATTCATAAATCAATAACATTACAAATAAAGGAAGCAGATGTAGATGGAAATAACCCACTGTAAGAAATAATATGAAAAATAATATTCAATATTATTCATGTTAGTTCTTCTCCTGTATTAGGAAAATTAAAAAGAAAATGAAGTAGCTAGGAGAAGACAAATAAAATGGGCAGTTCAACAACACATTACAACCAGATTTAAATTCTGCCCCTCTCATCCCTAGTGAAAATCAGGAACTAAAGCACTGTTAGCTCTTCCAATTCACACTGAGGATGTTCTCATGCTTGACCCATCAGTAAAGCAGAGTTCTAAAACTGACTACAGTGGATGATGAATCAGTCTCAGTTCAGGAACAATGGTAATGATGTGTAAAGCACCATTCCATTTGTTTCTGTAGAGAAAAAAAAATGCACACACAAGGGCTAGAGGTTATCCAAGTCTCTTCTTACATTTCATGGTTTGTTCTGCTGGGAGAAAATTGTGATGTGCCCAAGGAGTTTTCCAGCCAAGCAAAACTATAACACAAGCATTACCACTTGTATGGGAGAACTGGTTCAGTACTCCTGTCTCTGAGGTCAGTGGATGATACAGCAGAAAATACCCCTGGCGTTTTATGCAACAGTGTCTCAGCTAGTTCAGGAATGATTGCAGCCAAAACCACATGTTCTACATTCTCAGCCAATGAAACATCGTAAGTGGAGCTGTGACATAAAGACAGACAGTGCTCAAGGATATAGGATATAGAAATAAGAACACTTGATTTTCCAAAGCGGTTTCTGACAATTAAGTTCTTGAAAAAAAGAAAACACTTAAAAAAATTTTAATTACTACAGGAGTCTGAGGAATAAGAACACAACAGAGCATGATATTTATTCTCACATTCTTGGGAAACAGGCACCATTTGAAGACTGGCTATCTAATGATTTTTTAGTGCAACTACAGTTATAAAGTGATTTAAAACATTAACTCATTAATAGAAACTACATTTGTAAAGGAATTACTTAAAATATTTGTGGAATAATTATTGTGAATTGGCACTAAGAACCTAGAAGTTGACCAACAGAACAGATAGAATTTAAACCTCAGCAATAAAATCCTCAGAAAACTTATTTTTGAAAACAAAATAGTGGAAAAAGTGAGATGATGCTGAATAAAATTCACGCCTAAGTAACGCTAACAAACCTAAGCAAGGTTAATATCTGAGGGGATCTCTCTGATGGAAAAAAAGTCTAAGGTCATGATAATTTTTCTCTAAGTGTACAGAAAGAGGAAAAATGAAGGAGCAGCATGAATGACAACCACAGGATTCTGGAAGAATGAGGGTTTGCTATTCTCATTAAGGTTTCTCTTACCTTGTGTAAAAAATTCATTGACTAAGAAAACAAAGACTGACATAAGAATCATTTACAGTACTTGAAGCTTGTTTGAACTGTGAAAGATAGGACAACCTAAATTCCAGATATTCTTTCCATCTACTTCAAGAACTGACTGAATAATATAAATTATTTTCATTAGAATCACAAAATAAAAAAATCACAGAATTTTGGAATCATAGATTAATCAAGTAGTAAGTCCAACTCCCCTGCAATTATATCTTCAACTAGATATGGTTGTTCATCTTGTCCTTTCAGTCCCACTGGAGTTTTAAGTCCTATATTAGCCAATATAACTTGCAGTCTGATTGTTAAACTGTGGTAATATTTCACTTCTACCTATTGAAATTTTTATAACTTGTTACATAAACAGATATACGTGTGGATGGATGGACGGACAGATGGATGGATGGATGGACAGAAAATTATATATTTCTGTCTGGAATTTTAAGTGAATAACATAAAGAAACGTCCATAGGGCAAGTTTTAGCTGTACTATGTAACCGGAGAGGTGTTTTCAGCCAAGTCACGACATCAGCATTTAGTCCACCTTGAAGTCCATCCTATATGAAAGCTTCCTATTCTTGTATTGTGTCTGCACTCTACATAAAGAGATGTGTCTGCTTAATAACAGGAGGTTGTTGCATAGAACAGATGTGTGTGTGAAGAAGCTTCTGCCACAAGTTATTGAAAGAGACTTTCAGAACTGAAAATCCTGGCAATCGAAAGACACAGACCATCTCCACAGTATAACAATACCTGCATATGTGACTCCATCCCAAAAACCACGAGGCAAGGAGGTTTAAAATAAACTGCTGGCTATTTGGCACGTACTAACAAGTTTTATGTGCCATTAAAATAATTAACACAATTAAATGAATACTCATAATTAAGCACTTAGGTTCTAAACTACTAAAATGAAACTCTGTTATTAACTATAATATTTATTAAACTAATTTTATCATTCAATAAATTAGAAATCTCTGATCCCAAATTTTTATTTATATTATGCTGATAATGATCCATGCTATCTAAAGCTATGAAAAAGTGAACACCATTTAATGGAAACTTCTCTTCTAAGTGCTATTTTTAATCCAAAGCATAGAGAGGTCATCAGAAGTCTTTCTGTTGCATTTAGTTAAATTAAAATTGAATACATAAAACTGAAACACATATTAAATAAAATAAATTAAATTAAAAGCACTCTTAAGTGCTTTCCTACTTTTGCAGCATCTTAATATAGCTGAAAATTCTTTACATGCAGTCCTACAAATTTCATTCTCAGAGGCATGTACTTATTTGATACAGGTCTTTCTTCCTTTTTACAGAAAATCTTTGGCTGCCCTTCACTGTAAACCCCAAAGAATTTGGATTCCTTGTGCACTAGGAATGAAAGAATTTCCTTCCTATATTACTCCAAGAACAGCTTGGAGTTCTTAGAAATAGCTCCTCAAATTTTCTGTGTAGACCTGTTTGGTCTGTTATGTTTTTTAATTAATTACTGGTTATTATTTCTCACTCTCTGTGGCCTCTGTTTCAAGAGTGATGAATCTCAGCTAAGATTCTATTTTAGCACATACCATTTCTTTTTCAGTTTCTCATAAGCAAAGTGTCTTTGGGTGGTCTATGGCTGACAGGGTACAGAGTAATAAATATATACAATGTCAAGCGATTTAAATTTTCCATAATTCTCCCTGTTATTGACTTCTGCCATGTATTTGCTTTTACATTCTTTTCAGCTGAGAAAAATGTAAATTAATGGTTCAAAAGAAGGGTTCTTATTATCTTTACCAAGACTAAATAAGTCCAAGTAAAAACATTGACATAAAAAACTTAATTACAATTAAAATTAGGAAAATATTGATTCTATATCTTTGTATAGCATGTTAATTATTGATTTAAATAAATTCATTTACTCAGTTAGAAAAACAAAATATTTTCAGATCACATACTGAACAAAGAGGAGATGCACTTCTTTAAGCTTTAAACACTTTTGTTGTATTATGAATAATTCATATATTTTACAGGGATAAATTTCTTTTATTTGGCATTACATCAATAATCTCTCATCTCTGAATCTCTCTGTTTCATTCCTAAGTGTCCCTAACACAAAACTCACTGTTGATAAAGCTATGAAATATAACTGGAACAAACAAAGAACAAGTCACAGGATCACAGGATGGGTCAGGTTGGTAGGACCTACTGTGGCTCATCTGGTACAGCCCCCCTGCACCAGCAGGGTCATTCCAGAGTACATGGCACAGGATTGCATCCAAACAAATAGGATATCTCCAGTGAGGGAAACTCCACAGCCTCTGTGGGCAATCTGTCCCAGGGCTCTGTCACTGCACATTAAAGAAGTTTTTTCTCATGCTCAGTGGAACTTCCTGTGCATCACTCACTGCCCATTGCCTCTTGTCCTGTTGCTCGGCCCCAGCGAGCAGAGCCCGGTCCCTCCTCTGACCCCTCCCTGCAGGCTCTGACAGACACTGATGAGGTCCCCTCTCAGCAGGCTCTGAGCCTGAACAGGCCCAGCTCCCTCAGCCTGTCCTCATCACAGAGATGCTCTGGTCCTTTGATCATCTTTGTCACCCTCCACTGGACTCACTCCAGGAGTTCCATGTTCCATGTTCCTTGTGTTAAGGAGCCCAGAATGGCACACAGCTCTCCAAATGCAATCTCACTAGGGCTAAGTTAAAATTATGTATGCGTATATACATGTGTGTATATATATATGCGTGTATGTATGTGTGTATATACATATATATATATATGTATATATATGTATATATGTACATTTCTCAATAATCCAGTAAAGAATTATTGCTTCTTTATTGCTGTTTATTGAGATAGACTGACTTGATCTTCTGTACTTGCAATCTCAGCTTTGGCTTTCAGGATTATTAACTGAACATTTTGAAGTTTAATTTTTAGAACTCTGGAGTATTAAAATCCAGCAAAGAGCTGACACGTAAATAGGTTGGATCATCTCCTTAGGCTCATTATGACTATTGTGACATATCACACAAATTAAGTTTAGTTAAAGTTTCATTCTCCCAGCTAACCATGCACTTCAGCCCACTAGTGAATTGTGTGCACTCATCTGGGGATCAAAATTTAAGAGAGAACCTGTAGGCAAAGTATTCACCTTAAAAGTGTGTGAATGATACGGGGATGGGCTGCAGCTTGGGCTGCAGGTTTTGATCATTCCTATTTGTTTACCATGTATGGTAACATGCTATGTGGAATCCTCCCTGAGGGACACCAACATTCTTCTTTCACCTGGCATGATCAGATGGGTCTCTTCTTGAAACATGGATTTCCCAATAGGAAACTCCATTCTCTTCCAAGAAGAGACTAGGATTACATGGAGGAATGGTAAATGCTATGAAATTGTCAAAAAGGGAGAAGGTAGTTTAAGAGAGTTCCTCTGCAGAGATGTGTTTGTCCACAGACACTACATATAACGCCACAGCTTTGACAGAGGCATGGCCCAGGACTTGGATCTTGCTCTGTCTGGTACCCAGCAGGGATAAATCTGACATTTAGATACATGCTGATACAGCCATAAGGCTTCCAAAGTGTCTCTTAATGTGAAGATAACAGCAGAAATAGTTGTTTTATTTCCATTCTCAGATACAGAGAGAGGTTGCAGTTCTATTCACCCTCTTTGAGGTTAGTTCTCCAATCAAGAAGAAATTACAGAGTGGGGTGTGTTTTAAGGTTAAGATGCCAGTGCTCCTCAGATATCAACTCTCAGCCTCCAGTGTATGCAGTCTTCATTGTTTTCTGATCAGGAGAGAGACCACACAGAAGTAATGGGATGAAGGGTACAGCAAATTGCACAATCAGGGAAAGACCTACTTGGTTACAACATTCCAAAGTTTTTTGGGATGGTAGGAGGAAATCACTTGCTCACATGAAAAAATTGTACAGGTAAAATCTTTGGGAATATATCAAATTAGAATCAATCTAAAACTGGAAGTACCACGTCCTTCATGCACTTGTAAAGAGAATGGTCAGTGAAGAACTGTCTACCAATTTATGTAAAAGTACCTGCCTGTTTTTCCATGCCTACACATGAAAAAGTTCTGGGAATATAGGCTTTTTACAGGTATTTTTTGCCTAGTTTTGAACAATATATCATCAACTATGTTCAATTTCACAATTCATTAGCAATGTAGCAAATTTTAGAACTCAATCTTCCTAATATTTCACTTCAGATTCAGTTTGTTCCTCTAATGCACCCTAACTGAGTTCCAAAGACTTATGCAAATGTTTAGTATTAAGCACAGGGTTCTATGATGCCTTGACTGAGCACTCACAGAAGCGATCAAACATTATAGGATATAAGTATGAAAACATTCAAATAAGCCATACCTAGTCAGGGAAGAAGGCAAATCTGCTCTGAGAATGTAAAAATTTAACTTCCTGTTCTGAATTCCAGTCTTCAGAACCTAGAAGGAAGTCTCAGGTAATTAAGAAAGAAAGAAAGAAACAAATAAACAAACAAACAAACAAAAAAGTTAAAATGTATTGTTTATTGAATGAGGGAGACATATAGGTTTTAACAAATGAATTCTTCATATCTATTTGAGTTTATAATCTCAGAACAGACTAGTCCAGGGACTCTTCAATTCCCCATATAATCCAAAGAAGCTGCATGGTAAATTCCTTATTACAGAATCACAGAATATTCAGAACTGGAAGGGACCCACAAGGATCATCAAGTCTATGGTGAACAAACCCACCGCCTGGATCATTATTAGCATGATGGTAATGCCAACTGAATGCTGGCATCTGTAGACAGAACATTCTGTTCAAGAATCGTATTCAACATTTATGGGAAAAGTCTTCTGTGAAGACAAAAGGGGCAAGATGACTACCACATCTCTTGTCAGTCACCATGATTCAAGCTGTTAAACAAGGAAAGTCTCTTGATCAAGAAAACAAAAATTTTACTTCTTTGGATTACCTACAAATCACTTAATAGAGATCAATCCTTCATTATGGGTGACAGAATATCTGGTACCTCTGGTTTCAGACCACTTTTGATAGATCTATAATTACCTGAGACAGAACTTGATCCAGGAATTGATCCATTCTTCATTATGAGAAACACTCCTATCTTCAATTTTCCCATGTCCATTTTGGACATGTTCAGTAAATTTTCCCTACCAGCATTCCGATTTCACCCAAGAAGAATTTTTTTACAGGATTACTTATCTTTTCCCCTCCACTTCTTCTCCTTTACTTTGTTAGCTGTTGAGCAGAACACCCTGTACGTGCTCTATCGTCATTTCACTTGTGGCTAAGGGCTCATTGTTTTCCACTCAGACATGGAATTATTTTACCAAAACAGTTTGGATTTTCAGGCTCTTCCAGTCTACTTTACTGTTAAAATTTCCCTTACTCACTGTCTTCATGTGGTTTCTCTCCTATAGGAATGACTCTTGCTGGGTCTCAGGAGAGCACAGTTGTGCCGCAGCACCTTTCTCAGCTTGCGTCACTAGAACATCATAGTCTGGAACCGCTTTTCCATCTTGCGGTTCACTCATTTTATTTCCCCTGCCCGCCCTGAATTCTCAAGGAGATTTTTTTTTCCTTTCTTAACTGTGGGGCTTAAGGGATCACAATGTTGCAGTTGTGGCTTGGCTTTCACTCTCTATTTCTCTCATCTTACAATGCTGCTCTCCTACCAGTTCAAACTTCTAAGGTGGTTTGTTCTCTCAAGACATAGAGCCAAGAAAAAGCAATTCTTTCTACTTCCTTCTGTTCTCTTTTAAAGGTATTGCAAGTGAAGTGTCATGGTACCATCTGGCATTTAGGGAGATGCTACTGTATTCTAATTACCTTTGTTATCTGTGTGCACACACAAAAATTTCAAAGGGACATGGGTGGCCCTTTCTGCCTTGGTCCAGTTTTCACGTTAAGGCTGCTAGTGCGTAAAGCTTTAGCTAGTGACATTTGTTCTAACCACTGAATTCAGTCTTTTGTCAACTGCATCATCTGTACAGGAAATTCTCAATGAAAGATACTAGGGAGGTAAATTTAAAGCAGGAAGTATTTCTATTCATCTTTACATACCATTGTTATTTTACTTGGATTACAGTTTTGCATTTCAGCATTTTAACAAGACCCTATTTAAAGACATTCACCAACTACTAAGGCAGAGGCAATTACTTTGCAAGGGATGGTGATACCCATCTATCCTGGATTTGGAGTAAATATGCCTTACTACAGAAATATGGTAATGGAAGAAGGTAATGGAAATTACCTTCCATAAGATAATGAGGACATTGAAAATTTCATGCATGTCATTTATTTAACAAAGGGATAGATTTACATTTAAAAATGTAGATATAACCCTTTAATTGAAAACTGATGATGCTTCTGAAAAGACATCTAGGTTCACACAGTTCCTGGAGACGATACTGCTGGGACTGATTCAGACTCAGTTGTTTTGGCAGATTTTCCGTCTGATTAAAAATGTTTATGTGGAAGCAGCATTAGGTGAGCATCAAGAGCATGGAAGGCTAAAGGAAACGCTAACTTCTGTAATACAAAGCATACTCAAAACAGTTTTCAATCTAATGATAAATAACTAGCCATGGAACTGCTTTTGTACAGATTGAAAGACCAAATAGCACCAACCCACATGAGTTTGTCTAGCTTCCCAATGTAATTTCACTTTCCTCAATAAATGACAGTTTAATGTGCCAACACAGACACACTGCTTTAGGGTGACAGATTCACGGGAGCCCGGGCTAGCTCAATGGCACACGCGGACACCGCGCCAGGTGTGGGGAATTGCCTCGGCATGGGATCTGACGAAGGCATATTCCAGTGTCAAGGATCAGGTGAAGGAGAAGGGAGGAGCCTCTCTATATGAGGTTTCAGCTGGGAAGGATTTATTGGTGCTGAAGGATCAGGGATGGAAGAGCCAAGAACTTCAAGAAGTGTGCGGCAACCTATAAATGGGGGAGAATCTAGGGGAGGGTACAAATCATGAACCAATGGGGAATACAGGAGGGAGGAGTAAATGGAGGGGATTTCAATTGAGGGACCAATTGCAGGTGGGTGGAGAGGGCCAGTCACGTGAACCAATAGGACCTCAAAGATTAGGGGATTTCCAAAGGGGTGGTCCAGGCAGGGGGTGGGAACGAGGGAGGATTGACAACTGAATGGGAGGGGGAACAGAGAATATCAGGGAACAAAGGGCAGGTATCTGGGTGGATTGGCAGCCAGGGAAGGAGGGCACAACTTAGGGTACAACCAACATAGGGGGAAACAGAATAAACCATTAACATAGGAGGAGGGGGTACAACTCAACAATACAGAGGGGAATAAAACAATCCATATACATAGCAAAATATAACAACACACTGCAACAAGATTGAAACTCTGAGCTTGTTGCTTTTAAATATTAAGAGCTGCGCATTTTATGATGGATTATAGCCCTATTTTTACAGCACAAATGTTCTCCACATTTATGAAGTACACAGTCTGCTCAGATGCACAATAATGAATTTAAATTAAGGCCTTTTGAATGCCACACTCAAAGTAGACCCTCAGGTAGGCTTTACCCTTGGAAGCACATGCACTCTTTTGCCTAGTTCATTTGCAGCAATAAATCCCTTTTGGCCAGTCACGTTTCCCCCTTGGCTTCAATGAAGGCTGGATCACATCCTTAAACATAATCAGTTACAGAAACTGTAGTCTATAATCTTGAATAATAACAATAAGGAAGAGTGGAGCAGATGCAGCTACTCAGCCAGTCAGAAACCCTATTCCTTCACAAGGAGGAAGAAATACATGAATGTCTCCTTGATGAATTGTGGGACATTGTTGACATTTCTCACAGGAACAAAATGCAGAGGGTACAGTGACTGCTACACCACAAGAAAATATGAAAATAATGATTATCACATCATCAGAGCTTCCAGATTTTGGCTCCTAATGCTTGTAGTCTGTCAAATGCTTTTTAAAGCATTTTACTCCTCTTTCTCTCTGAGGCACCAAATGATACCTAGAAGAGGCTGACAGGTTTTTTCAGTCCAAATTTTTTTTTCCTGAATTCAGATAAGGTGTGAATTATAACACATTCAGGAACAAAATATAAGAAGTCAGCTACCCATTGCAAATGAATAAGCATAAAAAGCAACATTTTTCATGTTAAAAATTGTATTCCTTGTTCATAATCAAGTTTGTCAAGGTCAGAGGAAGATACACTTTCTTACAGGATACAAAAATTTTCGAGGGACCTACATAGTGAAACACATGGTTTTTTTCAGAAAATTGTACCGCATTCACAAAAAGTTTAAGAATCAATGATTTTCTGCTGTGGCATTGCTGTTTGTAAAAAGCAGGCTAAATCTGACATTTTGTGTTACTATTTGAACTTTCTCATACTTGCAGTAGGTGCTGATGTTGGCACAGGAGAATAAAAACCCTTTTATTCCCTTACCAAAGATCTTTTCATACCTTTGACATGCACCCTTCCACCACCATTCAACTTATTTAAGAAATAAGTTTGGCAGTTTGATATTGCCAGTCATGAAACAAAGAGTATTTCTGGAAAATATTTTCCTAACAATTTGTCAAAATGTAGACCTGAACTGAAATTGGTAATGGGAAGGCCTTACTCATTATCCAGCAACCTTTCCCATTGCCATGTAGTACCAGTCTCACTATATTCCACTCCCTTAAGTATTATCACTGGCTTATGTCAGACTAAAATGTTTATAAATTCATTGTACATGTTTGCTGTTTTGAGAAATATTTTTGGACTTGGTGCAGACTAATTTCAGCTGTGAATTTTACTTGCTCTAAGAAGGCTTTACATGTGTGACGGCAGAGCAGCACGAGAACAGGCAGCTAAAGTTGTGGAATTCTACATCCTTGCAGGTTTTTCAGACTTGGCTAGACAAAGCCTTCACTGACCTAATGTTGATAGTCTTTATTGGAGCACAAAGTGTAATTAGAAACTTACAGAGTTTCAACCACATTTCCATGACCTGTGATCTGAGGTACTGAAACAAACCTGGTGAGTACTCTGTTAAATTAGTTTCTTACTGTCTATATGGACAATGAGTCATGGCATTACCTCTCAAACCCACTTTTCCCTTATAATACAGATTTTCAAAATACGGCACAGATAGTAAAGAAAGTCCTTTATGAGAGTCATGCAAAACTAAGATTTACTTAGATTTCTTCACACTTGAAGGCCTGGATTGCAGAAAATTTAAATCCTACTTGGCTTTATGTTCTCAATAACTTGATTTTAACTGTACCACATACCTGGTTATCAGATTGGCTCCTTCTTGTGGAAGCCCACGCTAGAAGTGGACTTTAGGAAAAAGGACTCCACACACAGTATTGCAAGAGGCTTGCAGAATATAACTGCAGTGGGGAAATGACTACCCAGCTGAATAAGGAGCACTGGGCTCATGGTTATGCAGGAGGCAGTCTAATTCCATACAGACCTCAGAGTATTCTGGGAAGTAAGAGAGATACATGAGGAAGACAAAAGTAATGGGTCACTGACAAAACAGCATGCATAAAGCAAGACCTGCTGGCTTTATGGCTGATGATACATACAGAATATACCACTACAGCAGATTTCTTTTCACTCTGTAATCAAGAAAGATTATTTCTGATTGTAAATGAAAGTGAAGATTATGGTCATGGGATAGGAAAGTGAAGCATACCAAAGAGTCCTTAATGTCCAGCTAATTTCCTAAAGGATTCTCTTTTCCAGGCTTTATGGAGTCCTGTGCATGTAGAAACTACAGCAATTGATTGTCTGGCCAATGCACAAGTTTTGCCCAGGTGGCAAGGTTATAATGCATTCCCAAAAAGGCTAAAGGAATGAGGTTCATTAACAAACATGAGCTTCTAAGTCTCATCTTAGAGCCCTAAGGCTTCAGCTAACAGCTTAGAGCTCAGGGCTCAGATTTTCATCTACATCATTTTAATAACACAGGAATAACTTAAAGCACCTGAGCAGTCCCAGTGAGGTCCATGCAAGCAAGCACTTAGACATCTGCCTGGACTGACTCACACAAGAGCTAACAACCGAAACTCTGAGTAAGTATTGAAACAAGACCCTTAATAGTACTCCTTAACAGTTTTCAAAATATCACTACACCACACCTTTTAAGAGCTTTGTTGAATAAATATCTGGAAAGCTTATTCTAAGCATTTTCTATACATGCTATTTTTTCACAGTATGCTAAGCAAGATTACTGGCACCACATTTGTTTAAAACAAGGTGGTTATCTTTGCATTTGCTTAACAAATACTAAATTATACATCTCTTCACTTATACCTTGTGCCTGCACAACTCTGAAGAGATATCCACCTCACAGTTTTTAGCCTCCAGATGCATCTATTCTTCTATTATAATAAACAAGTGGTCTATACCCACGGTACAATTTGTTGGTATAGTGCAAAAAATGCACAAAAAAATACATAGCACATTTTGCAGAGTCCTGTCAAAAAGATTTAGAACAGCTCTTCACAAACACTAGAATAATATTCTTGATTAATATTTCAGAATAATGACTTTCTTATCAAAATCCACTGTTGAGAAAAAAGAGCTGCCACATGACAGGAGCTGATATTATTTCAGCTGATATTGGTTTTTATTTTTTCTAAGTGTAGAATGCTTATATCACCTTTTAAAAAATAAATCATACAAACCAGTTGATCAAGACAATACCAATTCCCAGCAGCTCCAAGTTAGTCTTCTGCATAGTAGAATTGATATATTCGATTTCATCAACAGAATAGTCTTTTGCATTTGTTGGTCCACCAGCAAATACCAAGTTGATTACACTTGCAGATGGACAAAGTATTCCCTTATCCACCTGGGTCTCTGCAGTAACACCACCTAGCACATTAATATAAGAGAAACCCAGAATTACATCAGCCTGCTGCGATTTACCACCAAAAAAAATTACTAAAGAAACTAAGAAAATGCTTTTAAAAGACACAAAAATTATTTTTTAAAACTCCACAGCTTTTCTTAAGCTGTTAAATCTAGCTCGACGCTCTTAGTAAAATCCTTTCTTCTAAACCAGCATTGATGGACACCACTGTAAGACTTTTTACTGTCAGTTTAATACCTCTGCAAACTCTGCTGACAGAACCCAGAATAGCCCTGAATTTATGCTGCAGGAAGAGTCTCAATTGCTGGAGCTGTTAAGTGTTATGTTTCAACTCCAGCCAGTTCTCAAAACTTCAAATAAAAAGTCAGATGGTTCTCTTTGACTTTTCAAGGATTTTACATTAAGTACACATAGTAAAAATAAAA
The DNA here is from genome assembly GCA_013399455.1 of Anthoscopus minutus. NCBI lineage: Eukaryota > Metazoa > Chordata > Aves > Passeriformes > Paridae > Anthoscopus > Anthoscopus minutus. Next base: position 20,789 of record VWYI01006129.1, on the reverse strand, counting down.
CATTTCCTGTTAAATTCAGAGGGAGGTCTTCTGCTGAATCCACTGGAACAACACCAAACTATTCTTAAAAATAAAGATAGGTATTATCCAAATTAAAAAGAAAAAAAAAGAAAGAAAATTAACTTTCTTGCCTACTTTATCATCAGCCCTTTATTTAGGAGATGTGATCTGAATTTTGATCCTGCTTGTCTAGACTTTATCCCAAAATAGGTATTATAAACCTCTGGGAAAACAGATGCTTAAACAGAGTTCCTGTATTGATCACCTGTGGGAGTCAATGCCTGTAGGGTGCAAAACCCCTTGATAGCAGCAGTATTTCTCAAAAGCAGAAAACCTGGCCTGTGAGCTTCCTAGTGCAGCACTAGAAACCTCTCCTACCTTGCTCAGGAATCCACATCCTAATATACTGACCAGTGTAAGCTGTACTCTAGCAATGCATGTTTGCAGAACCAGACCAAAGTTTATGTATGTATTCAACTTTTCACTTGTTTAACAAGTGGGCTTAGCCTGAACGATGAATCTTTACCACATGCTGTACTATCAATGTCTCAGTGAGAGAGAAGAGTTTTCCTACTTGCTATGAAAAAAACAGTTTTGCTCTGTAAGTAGTCCATTGTGAATGAAATATTAAAATGAATTGCTACTCACAGCAAATTAGAGTATATAAAAGGATCAATTCACTGTATTTTAGAAAAACTGGAATATTATTCTATGGGTATCTCTATGAGTAACTTGTGACAATAAATTCAGAACATTGATAGCCCTAATTATCACACTACAAGCAGAGAAATTGTATTTCCTTCTAAATTAATACTGTTTAATTTTAAATATGACAGAAGAAATGATTCTCTAAAAAAATCAGAGAAGTTATGGTGAATGAAAATCAAATAAGTTCACACTACTGTGACACAGAGGTTGGAAAAACCTGAAAGATTGATGATCTCAAAGAAATATTTCTTGTTTGCTTTATCCAGAAAGTTGTTATTGGCAAATTCTGTTTAAATCAGTTACCCTTATTGCCGAGCTCAATTGGAACTTCACACTGATGTAAAAATTTTAAAATTTAAGCACTTTAATCATGCCTGTATAAAAGCACAGTTACTGAAATGATTAAAGTTAAATTCATGTAAACATTGGTAGATATGAGGAGATTCACTATATTTCTTCATACATCTCCACCCTCTTAAGCTCTGAGTTTGCTTTCAGTGTGGAAAACAACTATCTGATTCTGATAAAAAAACATCTGTGAGGCCTCCTACACACTCCAGTGTAGGTGGATGCTGAGGCTGTGTGGGTGTATGTACTTAGAGTTTTGTCTCTTATTATTTGTCTTTTAATCCTTTTATTAATTAGACAAGTTTATCTCATATTTCTGGCATGTGATCAAAATATTTCTATTTCCTCAAATCAAATCAGATGTACTTATACAGCTAAACTGCACATCAGACATAATCCACCTTAATGTCATTAGCTCACTGGTTTTCCTTGTTCCAGTACAGCTAGAACCAAACAGGAATGACACTGGCAAGATAAAACCTACTTACAGAATCCAGAGAGATACTAACTATATAAGTATTTAAATATGAGTGATGCCTGCCTAAGGAATGAGCTGAGAAGTAAAATTCCTCAATAGGTTCGTTGTCATTTGCCATGCAGAAGAAAATCACTGAAGGTCAGAAAGATCTAATGGATTTATCAGAAGTTTTCCAGCATTCTGAAGAAACACCATTTGCATGAAGCACATGACAGCAAGCTTCTGTCATTTTTCTCCCATTTCCTTAAAATCAATCTCACATAAGTATTATTTCTGAATATTCAGGTTACACTAGTTACAAGTCTAGCTTACGTTTCAGGGAATTTTTTTTCCCAAGGAAGAAGGACTAATTTTCCTGCCTGAGAACTTTTTTTTGGACTGCAGGCTCATCCTTAGTCTCAGACCTTGTCATTCCACTATGGAGCAGATGGCCCCATTTGTGTAAGGAATAAATTCTGCCTCACATTTCCAAATTAGTCTACAAACATGGGCATCTGGCTTAATGAGAATAAAACAAAAGAAGAAGCATTCAGTCAGACTGATGACACATGAGTTTAATAGTGCAATAGAAAATGAATAGGCCCATGGGTAGAATTGATGGTGTGTAAGTTATACTCATTATAAATCTAAAAAAGCAAGTCATGATGGAACCCAAAAGACATGCAGATGAAAGGGTAATTGCTCAAACATTTTTGGAATGAACATTTTTTATCATGGAATACTTTTGCAACAACATGGAATTTTTATTGATTTTGCTCTTGTTCCTTACATCTCAGCTTTATGGCATACTTGTCTTATGCATTTGCAGTAAGATCCATCTTGAAACACATTGGTTGAAAAATGCTAACAAGGTGCATTGATTTTGCCCAAACAGAATGAGATAGCTGTTACACATGACATCATAAATCCTTTTCCACACACTCACAGGCTTGAAAGAACAACCTTTCCCAAGAGAGGCAGTGAAACAGATAGCAATTAAAGCTGGAAAGCATAATTTGAACCAGAAATTAAAAACAAAGTTAGCAGAGAAGTCAAAAATGTGTATTAATGCAGACAAAACAGCACTTTGCAGGGACAGCAGCAATACTTCCACACGAGCCACCTCGAGAGCAGGGAGCCGTGCGGCACAGCTGGCACAGAGCTCTTGAGGCAGCAGCCTGAGCTGGTAATCACAGGCATTGCTGCACTATCAGCAGCCCAGGTGAGAGCCTCAGGTCCAGCTCAAGCTGCCCGGGCCCAGCATGTCTTGTGTCATAGTTACAGAGGGCTCCTACTGCACAGCGTGGCTTTGGAGCCCACAGCCTGACAAGGCCAGTTGCTGAAAATTGGTTGTAGGAAAGGGAACAAGAGGGAGAGCAGCAGACTCCATGAATGAGATTTTCCTCCTAAAAGCTAAGTGCTGAATACCTTGGGATATGTCTTCAGCAACTATCAGCTGGCACAGAACCATCAAAATCTCAGAGCTCTGCAAAATGCCTGTGGTTGGGACACGGTCACACAATAAAATCCAGTTCTGAGCAGTTACTTCTGAATGTGTTTACTTGTGCATTATGCAGTGGGCTCTCCTTTCCTAATTACAGTAATCACCTGTGTACCTGCCAAGATGTGTTGGATAAATTTGTTCCTTAAGCATTAATGTTCTCTTTCAGAAAATATTGTCCTTAGGGTGAGAAATAAATGTAGACATCCAAAATTCAGATTTCCAGACTAGTGAAAAGTGGAAGAATTTTATCTTTGAAACTATATCTATGCATATTTAATAAGAGCTGATAGGTGATAAAAATCAATTATACAGTTAACAAGACCAGCAGGATATGTTTAGAAATAGGAGGGGAGACTTATGCAAACAAAACCAAGGATGATAAAACTGCCAGGTAGAATAATTCACTGATTCTCAGACAGCCACATCATCTGACTATGCAAGCAAAACAGATGGTGAATGTTAATACAGATGGGTTTATAGACAACTTATCATAATGAACAAATATGTATTGTGCAGCATATGCAAAGAATATTCAACCTATATTGTCCATCCTACAATAGGATTATTCTGGATGTAATATTGTTCTTTGACATTTCATATCCAAGCTGTGTGACCAGAGATATGTGCATGTCAGTTGAAATGCAGGAAATCAGAGGTTACCACGTCAAATTTACACATATTCTACAAACCCATGGAACAGAGGGCAGAAGCACAATACAGACTTCTTAAAATTTTCTACACAGTTTAAAAATAAAAAGATAAATGTGCTCATACTGTCCTAATTGAAATCCTCCAACAGCACTATAAAAAATCTTGAAGTATTTAGACTGCATTTAAAAGACTTATTATACCTTATGTACAAACACTAGCTGGCTTGGGAACAGATAGAACATCACCTGGGGTAGGAAACTGCTAAGTGCTGGCTGGTCATTTGAGGTTTACATAGCTTTCCAAACATACATTGCATTGCAAGCTCAGCCCCACAGTTATGTGGTTATCAGCAACAGAACTACTTAATTCTGGTTGGGCATGTTGGTGTGAATTGCTCTCATACCTAAGACTTCAACACAGATACTTCCTCCTCACCCTCCACACAAGGAAGCCTGAAAATTAATTGGTGAAGCTTTAGAGCCCAGGCTTATCAATGTCTGACAATCCTAAAATCCTTGTAAATATCCAAATGGCAGCAAAATACTAATTCTGTAAGTAAATATTTAAGAAAAGCTTTATATAAGTCATCAGAAAAAGCTTTCTCACAGGTTGAACATCTGATAAAAAACTGGCGTAGTACAGACTTAAATATGAAAGAAAATATATAGAGAAGAATAATACATTAGTATTGAAGGTGGAACATCCAATCTTCCATGCTAAAATGAGTCATTCAAAAAAGGTAACAAGCAATGCAACAGCAAAATCTGCAGATGACACAACCTTGCTCTAGATACTCAAGATTGAATGCTGTGAGATTATCAGAGGATCTTTACAAGCTAGGCAAATGAAGAGCAACAAATAAAAGTTGGGACTGTGCTATTCAAAGGAAAGATGGCCCAATCTGAACCTTTTTTACTTCTCAACTGTCATTCAGTGAAAATCATTAGCTAAGAATGCTGCAATATATGTATAATAATGTCCCAAAGACAACTATTCAGCAAGAATATTCAAAGAAATATTAAAAATCCTTTCAGGAAGCAGTATTGCAGATGATCTACAAAACACTGTTCAGTTCTGCCTACCTTAATTCCAAGATAAACAAACAAACAAACAAATATACAAACAAGTTTTTAAAAGAAGCTGTAGAAGAAATGGAAAACAAAAGGTTCAGCAAAGCTACACGTAGCTTATCCTTGGTGAGTGAGCCAACTGACTGCTTTGGCCAGGCAACAACTGCTTTTCATCTGCAGAACCCAGAACACCTTTAGTCAGATAAACAGTGTACACAGTGACCCATCATTCAGGATCAGAGCCGTGTTCATTCTTTGCCTCATTTCTTTTCTTCTGTGGGCTTCATTCTACAAAACACCATTCTCCAAACTCTGCCTTTTTGCCTTGCCTCTTTCCTCTGCTGTCAAAACACAAGGTACTCCACACACAGCAGAGTATTCAAATTTGCTGAGTGCCCACCTGACTACTCTGTCTCTTTCAAGTCACATCAATACAGTGACTTTCCAAGGGTTCCTCAAATTCTGACTTTTATTTAAAGTAACAAAGCCTAAAGCACATTACATCCTCTTTTTTTATCTGATCCATACTACATAAAAACAGCTTTCTCCACCACAATTTGCCAACCTCTCTTCAAAAGCAAACTGGGGGTTATATGGGTTCTGCAAAGTAATTGTTATAGTTGATACGTATTTCTTTCATTATTAAACAAAAATTAACCGGTGTCAAAATTGTTGTCTAGTTATTTACAAAAAAAAATTGGAAAAGTTTAAGCAAATAATTTACACCAGAGAAGTCATGGGTCTCCTAATTCCCTCCCAAATATGGAAGACAAAGAATCATTCCACTAATAAAATGAAAACAGTCTTTTATTTTTTCATAATATCATCCTTGAAAGCTCTTTTTAAAAAAACCAAGATATTTAGGTCAGGTATCTCATAAGCTTTTTACCATTGCGTGGAATGATACAGCAGTAGTACTTGTACAGTGAAAATATCAGCTGGAGAGCTCAACAAAATCATAATATAAAATGCCAGAAAAAAGTAAATAAAACCAAACTTGCTGAAGCTATTCAGGCTACCTTTCCCAACAAATGCACTTTTCAGTCCTGATAGCAAAGTGTGAGGAGACACACTGGCACTGAGAGATGTCAGCTGATGACGGGTAACTGGGAATACCAATGGAACCTTCTCCTGGAATCATCAGTGGAGCAAACTTTTGGGCCTTTCCTTCTCTTTGACACTCTCAATGGTTTTGCTTTCCAGTGCTTGAAACTGCCTTCCTGTGAAAAGCTTTACCTGACTACCTTCTTTGGTTCTGCTCTGCTTTGGAAAAGTGTCAGCTGCGTCCAGTCTGTAGAACTGCACTGCACAGAAGTTGTGCATGATCTGAAAATAATACAGCATAGAAAAATAATAATTAGAAATGTAGAGCTCACAAACTCTGAAAAAAAATATTGAGAGTGATTACCCGAAGGAAGAAAAGAGTGAAGGTGAAATCTAAAAGCAAACTACAGATACTGTGATAACACCAAAAAAATGAGGGAATAATCTGTCCCCTGTGTCTTGGAAGGACAGGCACAGAAGCCATTACTTTAAATTTCTGGAACAGTGATTAAGAAAGTAACGGGAAAGTCTGGAAATGTTCAGGAAAATTTTGTAAGAGCAAGAACAGGTTAAGATCTGAGACAAATGGCTTGAGAGGCATCGTCAGCCACTTTACGAAATGGGTGAAACAATATGAATGATACATTTTGAACTATGCTTTATCCTGTCTCCTATGACATTCACTTACCCAGGCACCAAACTGCAAGAACACAAGGGTACTGTTCTTTTCACCATGGAAGAACATGACAGAAGGGTGAAAATTAAAGTAGATTTATGCAGCAGGATCCCGAGAAGGCAGGAGCTCATGTGTTACAAATCAGCATGCACAGAACACGACTTGGGGTGTACCTTAATAAAACAGTCTAAAAAATAAGATTTAAAAAAAGTCCCTTTCAAAATGTGAGTAGGGGCTATTAAAAATGTGAGCTGTGAAGTATTTTCATAGTCAAAATTGGTTAAGACACAGAAAAATTAGCAGCAATGGTGAATGCTCAGTTTGCTTTACTGAAAACTAAGTTGACCAGTATAAAATCAAGGTGTTTGCTTCTTTCCAAGTATAATTGAAGCAAAACTGGGACAAAGGCTGAGTAGTAAACAAGGAAAACTGCAGGTGCTTCAAAGTTATTTAGGGTGGTCAAGTCCAGACAGGACTGTGAGAAGTTTACAAGAGAAGCCAAAGTAATCACCAAAGTGGCAAATGAAACTCAATGTTAGTACATACAAAATAACCCATATTGGACAGAAGAAAAAAGGAAGGGTGTACTTTCATCATCCTAAATTAACTGTATGAACTTTTGAAAATAGTCTGGTATCACTGTAGAAAACTCATTAAGGACCTCAGCTCAATGCTGAGCTGTGGTAAAAAAAGCAGACATGATGTTTTGAAGGATAAGACATAGGATGGTGAATAATGCAGAAAGTATTGCAATGCCATGATATACATCAGTGGTGGAGTCTCACCTGGAATGCTGTACGTGCTTCTGATTACGCAGTCTCAAAAAGGATACTGCAGAACTAAGCAAGGTTCAGAGAAAAGCAGTGCAAATGATCAAAGGGCTGGACACCTCACATACAATGAACAGAAAGGAAAAAAAAATATTATCTTCTGAAAAGACCGGGTCAACAATGACAAAGGTGCACTGTGAAGAAGTATGAAGGAAGCAAATAAAATTTCTTCTTATCCCTGACTCATGACACAAGAACAAGGTCATTAATTGACATGAAAACATTAGAAACTTTTTTTTTAATTAAACACCAACAGGATACTTCAATCTAACACATAATTAATATGTATAAAGCATAAGCATAATGCCAGGTACTTATATTTTGCCCTATACATTTCAAAGCAATTTTTTTAAAAAATTAAAATCAATGTTAAAAAATTTAGGATGGAACAGTAAACTAATTGGGATTACGGAGCAGAGCAAACCTAGGAAGGAGATTACCCTTTATTTTAGAAGAAATTTTTCATACTTCCTTATCTAACTGATAATGGACACAACTAACTGTAGCTTGCTGAAATAAGCCAACAAAACTGGTTTTACTCTGGTCCTTTCTCTACATCTGTGACAGAAAAGGAGTGATGGACACTGTTCATCAGCAATAGAGATGGCTAAGACAGAAGCTCTTAGGAAATGGAAATAAACAGTGAAAAGCAGTTTAAAAGTTGTCAGAATCTAAAGCTGAATTTGAGAATAACAGAAATGAATGCTAGAATAAATGAAAGTACAAGGACACTTTAAGCACAACTATAAAATCTATGCATACAGAAAAAAAGTAGCTTTACTGAGGCAGAGATGTAATTCACAACTGGCAGATGTCAAGCTTAGGTAAAGAAGACAAATTGTAGGCCTCTACAATGTCAACTCACCTATTTAAATGTAAAAATATACTAAATTTTACTTTCTTTAAAACGAAGCATCTATGCATGAAAGAAAAGGTGTGCTGACATAGGCCTCAGAAAAAGCATACTTAGGTTTTAAAGCTGAGTTGACATTCTAAAAACAGAGGGGAAACTGAAAACTCAATCCAAAAAGTGACTCAAAGAGTGACTGTAATTTGAGGCTCCAAAAAGGTACTTAATAAACTAACTTGTATTTCAAAGCATGTGCCTGAGTGACTAAAAATTTTAGCACAACTTTCAGAGACACTAACAGGAGTTACACTTTCAGGACCCACTGATATTCAAAATAAATTGATAATTGCATAATTAGTTGCATATAGAGATTTGCAAATCTCCTCTTTATAGAACTACAGTTTTTGTTTTATATATATGTGTACTTTTTGTTTGTATATATATATATATATTTTCATATACAAATATATATAAGCAAAGTAAAAGTGGCCAGGACCATTTCCTGACACCGAGGCCGCCTGGCAACCCCTCGGGACACCTGAACCCTCATGTCTCTGCTACCAAAGTGTCTGCAAAGAAGAGAGGGCACTACATGGAATCAGATGTTAGACAGAGCCCACTCCCCACCCCTACCCAGGAGCTGCCTGGGAGAGGGGCAGCTGGCCTAGGCCAGGGCACAGTGGTGGCTGCTCTGGTGACACAGCAGCTGAGACCCAGTTCTAATGCCTTCAGATGTCCTCTGGCACAAAGCAGGTCATGGAACCCTGCCCTGACTCCCAGTGTCTGAGCTATGTTATTTTTAAATTATGGAGGTATTTTCTTCTTTACAGAGGGGGGAACATCAAATAAAATAGAATTAATTATAGTTATTTTTCCTTACTTCATTGCTGTTGTTCATTACTTTCATTACGTAAGTCCCAAGTAGATAGCTAGTTTTCTCTCTTGCAGGAAACCTCCTTCCCCCCTAAAATACGCTTAGTTCACACAAAATGAAATGCATGTGATACTCAGGTAATGTCAGAGCAGGCATATGGCAACAACATAAAAGCCATATATGGCCAAGGAGGCAGACTGCTGCCTTCTGCTGCGCCAGGACTTATGACAACATCACGCTGAAGGGTTTGCATGACTAAAATTAGGCAAAATATATTGTCCATGAAAGAAAGGCAAGGCAGTCTATAAACAGTAGCCAGAGGCAGCTTCAGACATGTCAATTCAGCTGTGTAAAGAATGTGCCAGTCTCACTCTTGGAACAGTTTCCATACTTAATATACAGAGCGAGTCATTAAAAACGAGGGGGAGTAACATGAAAGGGTGAGGCATATGGCACACAGTGCGCTACCACAGCATACCATATATTCAAGATAATAGCATGCATTAAAAAGTCCATTTGCACTTTCACTGATGACAAGTACAGCTACTACCAACTAGCTTCTCTCTCCACCTCAATTTCTGTTTCAAGGTAAATTCCTGACTGTAATGAATCAACAGCAAATTTGCTATAAAGTTTAGTAGGAACAATACAAATTACTTGTTTGGGATTGTGCAAATTTTTATATTCTTTTAATTCAAATACACATACTTGTTACATATTCTGATATATATGATTTGCTTCACTCCTCCATGTTACTTTTCTCAAGTTTTTTTATTATTTGGCGAAGCAAAGGCTGCAAAACATTAAACTGCCCACACTACCATCATATTAAAAAATATGGGTTGCTATTTAGGAGGCAGAACTCCCATCTGCCTTATCTCATTTCCAGTTCCAATCCTCCTCTGAGCTTTGAATGAGTGTGCCCCCTTTAAAAGTGGACACAGTGAGGCATAAGCAACATTTGCCAGCTGAGATCCTGGAGGTCTGTGTGGTATGAGTTTAACACCACACTTCACATTTGCCCAGCAAAATGGCAACCACATTCTGATGGCATAGTCCTGTTCCAAAAATATCAATGCAAACCATGGACTTCTCTTTTAAGGAGATTCAGCCCTGGATTACAAGTGACATTCCAGTGCCTTCTTGAAAAGGAAACAGCAAATATTGTTCATCCTCACATGATGACATTGATAGCCTAAAGAATTTAAACAGACCTATTCCATACCTATATGAAAATTATAATATCACATACCAGATTGTTTAGTTTGCTCTTCTGTACACAGATGGTATGGCTTTACTTTGGTGAATGATTAATATTGATAGTCAGGAGCTATGCATACTATTTAAAATATTCCAATGCAGCAACAGATCCATTGCACAAGTAAGGAGGTCTGAGTTGATCTAGGAAAAAAAGATCATGCAGAAACCTGTTCCAGTTTCTGAGGCTGTGGGAATTAATATTGTGCTGTGCACATAAAGGCTCTGCATAAACATACAACTACTGAATGGACTGTGATGAAACTGAAGATACACACACACACCAAACCTCACCGAATAAATTTTAACTTCACTTTCACATCACCCTCAATGTGAGGCAGTTTAATTTTGCCAGAAATTAATGTCAACATACTCCCTCTGAACAGACTCCAACCTATCTGCAAAGCCCATCTGTACAACAGACTCAACAGTCTCACTGATAACAACAGCACTGCTCACCACTGCAGTGGTGCCCTGTAGGCAATAAATTCTGTGACTCAGGCTGACCTGCACTTTTTATTACATTTAACCATAAATCTTACCCATAGAAGTACAACTGCAGGAACTTTAATGTCATAAACAGAAATTTAAGTGCTTATTTTATTGCAGTTAGTGTCTAAGAGGCCACAGGAAATTTACTCACTCCAGGATGACTACACATCTTCATATTGTAAGAGAGATTTTTAATTCATTACCTGAGAGTCTGCTATTTGGGATAAATTAGTTGCTGATATTTAAAAGCAATCCCCTTTCTGTATGAAAAATCCATGGATCTTTAACACTTACAGGTCTTAGGTATGTTCTCTAAGCAGAAGGGAATTTTCTTTTTCTATCATAATATAGATTTGCACAGTCATAAAAAATACTTAGTCCATCTTTCTGCCACTCATTAATTAAAAAACAAAGACCTTCTGATGTTATTTTATTCTTTCTAACTAATGAGGATAAAAAAAATCCTATTCTACAAATTAATTAGTCTGGTGCTTCTGTCCAAGGATCACAACTCCCTCAGTGAATGATGAAATTCAGCTACATAAGCAGGAAGATTGATGCAAAAACCTTGTGGTAGAGGGTGAGGGGTCCAGGGGGAAGATCCAAGGCTATAGTGCAATTCCTAAAATGTAGAATTATAGAAATTGTATGATCTAACACTTCAGTGTATAAATGAAAGTGGAGAAAGGGCGGAAAGAAGTCAGATGTATTTCTAGTGCTTCAAACTGGTAGTACTCATTGGTACTAACATCAATATAATAAGCAACTGAATTGACTTCAAGGATCCAACCACCAGCTGTGTTTGTTGAGTCAAATGTAGACATCATTTGGGTTTTTTTTATAAGAAACATTTTCTATAACAGGAAAATGGAACAAACAGTCTTGAGTCAAGTGCCAAGTTTGTATACCTGATGATTGTACAGGGTTTATTTGTCAACCTTCTTTTCATCGGAGTTGTCCAAAATGAAACTCCAATGAAGCAATGCTAACAAAAAGCAGTTGTCCAAATAAGTGGGACCATCAAAACACATTCATATTATTTGACTTAAGCCAACTTTGCCTTTATTGCATTCATCTAACTTTTTAGGATGGAAAAACACACCTGCAGTCCAACACATCAAGACAGAAAAATTAAAGCAATGCAGTTGTCAAGTGAAACAATTATCAAATAATATCATATTGCTCAAAACACCACCTTAAAAATAAAAAATCAGGCCTCCTAGATACAAATATGTTCAATGAACTGTACACTTTTGTGCCTTTAAGATCATGAGTAATGTAAGCAGTAATTACAAAGTAATCACAAATGGCATTTGCCCATTATAGGAGATCAATGACCAATACCCTAATCCTAACTGAGCTCATCAAAGGCAATCAAGGAAATTATCCACACAATTTAAGCCAAAGGTGAATGTCAATAGTTTATGTCTAAAGAACAATAAAAATAGTTTCTGCTATGCAGTGTTTTCCCTACTTATCATCTGCTAGAATGTTTTATAAACAAGAGAAGTACATATCAGGACTCTGGCCATGCAACTTAAAGGGGATGAAATATATCCCTGGAACGTTTGGGTCCAGTGCCAGACTAAATTGTTATCTTTATGTTGCACTTAAGCTTTGGTGTCAATCCTTAGCGAAATTCATCCTGAAGAACTTTTGTTCTAAGTGGGAATTCTCTTTCAAGAGGCTGCTTGAGAGAGATGTCAAATTCTTAGTCCCACTGCAGTTTACAGCTGTAGCAGATGCTGACTTCAGTAAAACCAAGCTTTTAAACAACTTTTTGTAAAGGTACATCTACCTGTCATCAGACATAGAAAGGTAACAAAAGCAGAGGCTGCTAACACATCACAGATAAACAAGATAAAAGTTTTCAAAAGCTAAGATGTTGAAAATGAAGTTTTAGCTTCATAGATATGCAGCCAGAAAACATCTCCTTAGGCGTTTATGGTTTTGCATCTTGAGAAGCGTTAGCTGTGGAACAACTGTCTTTACGGTGACCACACATACAAATGAAAGGCAGAAGCAGTGATATGCTCTGGATTTTAATGAACTTACCTTCTTACAAAGCTTAGAAAAAAGCAGATAGATGTTCTGATATCAAACAAGCAGGTAAGAAAATTCCATCTTTCTTCCACAGAACAGTCCCACACATTTAATTCCATTTGAATCAGTGGCATTTTGCATGCATGAAGTAATTCAGCCTAAATTACAATGGCAAGCTGATCCAAAGAATTGACCAGCTGATATTGAACAAGATGATTGGAATTCAGGTCTTGTAGGCAGGTTGCTGAACATGCGATTTTTGCAGGCCAATGTAAGTTTACAAATTATCTGGACAAGAAATGTTTGAATCAGCATTATCACATACAGGACAGAAATTAAGAATGCTGTCTTTTGATTCTGAGATAATGTTTTGTTGAGTTGTGTTTAACAACAAAAGACATTGGCAACAAAAATTAAGAACAAATCATCCTTTTGTGCTTTGGCATAGTCCTCACAGTATTGTATCACTATAATTATTTTAACCTCATAGACACATTTTCCATTATTTCATTTTATTACCCAGAGCTTCAGTGACGTCTCTTTATTCTTTAATACCATGAAAATTGGAAGCTCTGTAGAAGCTGTATTCAGGTCAAAAGCATGCTTCTGTAAGCCTCTTTTTCCCTTTATTTTGTTTCTCCAGAATGAGCAGCTCAAAACAAGAGCCAAAGCACACAAAGAAATCTTACCTCCAAGGTAAAGAAACATACGGCCAGAGGACATGTCCGTACAAAATATTACCTAGTCTTTTCCTATTCTATTCCTTGGAACAGGTTTGAAAATTAAAGTTGAAGCTTAGTTCCAGATAATGATTAATGAGTAATATTGTTATAATGCTTACAGTACAAAAGAACCCTGGGGTTTATTGAAAGAGAATACTGTAAGAGAGTTCTGTTTTATTTACAGTGACTTAAGCATTGTCACCTGCCCACAATGACTAAGAAAGTATCTTCCATTGAAAAAAAATATTAATATTCACAGAGCATTCTTGGAAAAACATACTGTGATAAACAAACCCACACTTTGTCCTTCTATTTTCTTCACGTATTTTGCAGACTTCTAAAATTTGCTAGGAAAAAGTTGAAAGAAAAAAATACTTACCTGGAAAACTAAACCAAAATCAGTGGGCAAACAATATGAAACACAAAGAGACTAAAGGAAAATCAGAAGACAGATTTCTGAACTACTTATCAATTAAACCCAAAGATATTAATGATGAAGGCATTGGATTCAACATTAATAATTTAAAGAAAATGGGCTCACTGCAGATTTTGATGCCAGTTTTCTAGTTGTTCATTTCTTGGTGTTATTCATATGGGCAGCAGATTCCAGAATCAAACCCATCCTCCATATTTTCACTGGAAAGAAAACTAAATCAGAATAAAATTATTTTTCTGTACAAAACCATTAAGATTAAATAATACAATAAATTATTTTAATAGATTTATATAAACATAGTGCAAGCTTAGAAATTGTCATGGAAATTGATTTTTAAATTAATGCTGTTTTCTTAAAGGTACCTGCCCACATCCCAGCACAAATCCTCTCTTATGTAATACAATACTCTGAAACACAGACCGGCAGCAAGATTGAGCACGCTCATTTGTACCATTTGAGATAAAGAATGCTGCTCCAGTAAGGTAAGAAGATTCCTTCTGTGGTCAGATGAAATGGACTGCCTTTCTCAGAGGACAATTCTACATGGTCTCATGGGATGTCTCTATGGCACCTGACAAAAGCAGCTGAACTCCAGCAGCTGATGAAAGCAACAACCCATCCTCCCTCAGCTGCACATTCCTACAGGCCTTTGTATGCTCACATTCAGTGAGATCAAGATACAGATTGAGGTGAAAATTAACCTCCAAAGTGAGGTGAAATCACTCCAGGCAACAATCTTTCAGAAACATAAACCCCAATGTGAGTCAACAAACACCTACAGGAAAAAAAAAATCTTCAGGTATAGAGCAGCAGCTTGCACCCAGTTTAATTCAAAATGGTGACAAAACTGCATCTTAAAATAGGAGGAATTTCCTTATAGAATAAACCACTGTAGGACTACTGAAGTCATATGAATCCTGCTTTTTAATCTCAAATTTCTTTGTACTGCATGGGGCATGATTATGTGATTTTTTTCCCATGGTGCTTGAGGAGAAAAAATTTTTTGCACAGAACTTCTTTCCAATGAAGATGCAAACATCCAAGCAAGCCTGTAAATGTAAGATGCTCTTTGCCTTTATTGCATTTGTGCAGCCAGCTAGGTTCATCTTTAATGATGATAATTAACTTTCACAAAAATGAAGTAATAAACTTCTTCATGTGCCACTGTGTTCCACCTTCAAAAGCCTTTGAGTAACAATTTAAGAAGACTTGAGATTGCTTCTGCAGAATTGTTATGGGACCTGAGAGCTGCAGACAAAAAGTAGTTCATGAACACTGCTTAGAATTTCTAAATCCCTGTTCCCTGATTTTTCTTTTTGTTGAAACTTGTATCATTAGTATTAGCTCATAAAGATAAGAACCCTTAAAACTAATGCTGCCGAGTTTCTAAGCATAATGAGACAGACTCAATAAATTATTTTTAGGAAATAACTCTGTATCTTTAGAATTAAAAAAATTACATAAAAGAAAGCATGGAAAATAATCTGGTACATATATTTTTGCAATTCCTGTGTTAAAAATTTCTGAGGTTGGATATTTCAAATCTTTTGAGATTGGATATTTTATATTTCAGATTAAAGCAACGACTGATTTTTTTTAAGTATGAGGATACATAAATGTACATAGAATAAAACTCAATGTTACAGTTTTCAATTTCCATTGAAACTATGATTTTGGTAAGAATTCCCAGGCTGTTTATAAAGCTTGAGAAGACAGAATCAAATCTTTGCGATTTCCTAAAAACCATCACTTTCACTTGGTGCAAGTCCCATTTTGAAACTCATTGCCACCAGCCTGTCTAGCAACACAAAGACCACATTACTTCTCTGTCCTAGAGCTTACAAAGTGATGACCATGACACCATAAGTGCTCCAAGTCTGACACTGGCACAGGGCTCTTGTCACACTGAAAAAGAACACTCCAGCCCAGGCCCTCAAGCCTCTGTCTGTTCTCCAGCCCAAGAAATCTCCATGTGCCAGCAAATGAGGTCTTGGTAATAATACCTCTTTAAAAATGTATCTGAAACCTGTTTTTATCTCTGGGTCTCAGTAGTGCTGTTTCAGATAGCTGTGATTTTTAACACTTGAATTAGTCCTAATTAGGCACATGCTCGAAACAATACAGCCCCTGAAACTGCCAGCACACATACACCCTCCCAAGAGCTTCCCAACTCCCTGTTCTCTGTCCCTCCCACAGGCACACACTCACTGTTGTGCAATCAGAAGGACAATCCCAACTTCAGTCAATTTGTTCACTTTCACTTCTGTTCCAGGATGTTGTCCAGTCCTGATTACAGACATGTGGCATACTGAATTTGCTAACTATACTGCATTTTAAAAATAAAGACTTCAAACAACAAATATGATTGCTGAGTGTTTAGAACTATATATTCTCCATTTCTGCTGGGGTAATGTCTCTCCTTATTTTAATGCCAGAATGTAATTCATAGGAAAACAGTCTTATAAATTCTTGGGTATTTTTCATCTGTTCAAATCTCATTCAGGAAGGATTAACTGTATAAAAAGCCAACAGCAGTTTTGTTCTTTGAACAAAAGATACTATATGCAATATATACATAGAAAATATTTACATTATGAGGCATTATTGCAATAGTAGCACATCCGTATTTGCAAATTTGGAAATGGATAAAACAAACAAAAACATTGGGCAGTTTTCCTGGTTTACAGTGTACAGAGAATGCAGATACACATCATCAGGGATACAAGAGACATGAGGCAACACCAAGAGCCAGTGGTCACAGAAGTAACTGACAAATGCAGGTATGGTGACAGAAAGAGAAAAAGAGAAGAAAATTTTTAAAATGTAGGAGAAAAATCATTACTCAGAAGCAAAAGTACAGTGAAACTCACAGGAAAAGCTTATAACTACCAAGGAAATGGTGACATGGGTAGTCCTCTGACTCAAGAGAGGAGAGAAATGCTGGATTTGCCAGGGAAATGTTCTTGAAAAGCAAAACTGAGGCTACCTAACAGAGGAGATATTTCAAAACGTGTCTTTCTTTCACTGCATCACTGAAACCAAGCAATGAATTTCCTCTCAGACATTCCTCTCAGTGTCTCATCCTGAGCTAACTGTCATAAAAAGTATCTTTATTGTCCCCTACAGTACAGATCAACAAGTACTGATGTGTAAAGACCTGCAAAGGGTGATTATTTGGGTTAAAATCTCCATACTGGTCTTCTATTTGCAATGTAATCTCTCTGAAGACAAAGATCTACCTTTCAGTCATCTAAAACTGAAAGGCTTATCAGTGAAATGCGGGTTTCAGCAGGACATCAAGCAAATTCTTTAACTCTTCTTAAATAGCAAGTTTATTTTTAGAAAAAAGACAGCATCCATCCACTGTAGCAAAGGCTCAGAAAAGAATTGAAGATTAAATGGCAACAGCAAGTTGAAAAGCACAGCAAAATGGTAAGACTATTTACCCCTACTGAGAAAACAAGTTCTACCAAGGTCTGAGCTTCCATTTTAAAAAGTATGTTTACAGATAGATCATTATGGCTTAAAACTAGCAAAAATATTAAACAACTTAGTAGCCCTCCATTCCTGAGGTTGTAATCTCCACAAGTAATCTGCTGAGTCTATTACTTCTACTGGAAACAGAGCTGCTCGGTTGTTCATTTCCCTAAAGTGTTCATCTGCTGTCAGGCTAAATCTCTTGTGCAATATTTGAGCCTTCCAGTTACTGTAACAGCAATTTTAGCTTTCAGAAGGCTTCCCCTTCCTCTTAAAGACTGAAATTTGTTTTGCAATTCAGTTCATTTTATTTATAAATATTTAATTTTCATTTGCCTCCCTAAAATTTGTTCTGAGTGGATAGTAACATGAATTTATTATGAAGTGTATTTATCTTTCTGTATCTCATTAGGGCTCAAGAGTTCTGTTGACTCTAAGGATTCTGCTAAACAAACTTCTGGAGGCCAAATTAAAGTGCATGGAAGAAATTAAATGCAAATTTAGGATGCAGTTCTTTTATGCACCCTCTGCCATCTTCCTAAAAAACATACGCCTCATAAGAGTTCAGAAGTGGCTTTAGGTCTGATGATCTGAAGACAGGAGACATGGCACAGACTAGTTTTAACCACTCTGCTCCATATACAAACTGCACCATTTCCAGGAATAACCCAAAGTGACAGATTCAGGGGTCATAAACATGAACACAACATAAGAAAAAGAGTTTAAATAGCTAGTTCTTAAAATGAAATAAAAAGCCCTGAGTGAGGGCTTGTAGGTGTCACAGTGTTAGTTCATGCTAGTTGTTTTACAGTTCTCCTTTTAACAGGTCTGCATACTGCTCAGTCTCTGAGGCAATGAACAAATCAGAAACTTCAAACCAAATGAGACTGCTTGAAAAACAAAACAAAACAAATGTGAAGAATTAAATGAAAAAGACACAAAGAGTGTCAAGATAAAAAAAATGTAAACGAAAAAATTGCTGACATAAAAAAATAATGTGCATCTCATCATAACAATGGTTTATAACATTTTCAACATACCTTCAGTTCAACCAGTCAGCAAATATTCTGATAACATAAATATCCTGAAAGCACAAGCCAGGAACAGCACAGCATGATTTCAATCTGTTTTGACTTAGGAACATCACTATAGTTTCATAGAAACAAGTCACAATTAATGGAATTTAATTTGTCATTTTAAAACCTTTATGATGCAACTTTCTTGGCTGGATATCAAAAGCTCTTTTCACTACTTCCCTGCTACAGGGAAATTAGAAAGACATTACTAATTGGGCAATTCCAAGCATTTGCATAGCACATGCATCCAAATCTGCATATTTTTTCCCCTTAGACCAGCATCATAACTGCTTTATTGGTAAGTTCACAAGGAGAATCAGGTTTTATCATTAATACTACATTATTTGGGAGATAGACAATAAAAAAGTGTAGAAGCAGTTAATTTAGATTTGAATTATGATGCCAGAAATTATTGCAAAGCTAAACACCTTGAGTACAGTAACTGAGCTCATCCATCTGAATGAAAACCATATTTGCACTTACCTGGCTTTTCTTTTTAGCAGAGCACAGATTAAAAAAAATTAAATTAGCAGTGCAAATGTTTAACAAAAGTATTAAAAGAGAAAGCACTTCCTCTCTCTGTACAGACACAAGAGATTTATGCTGGGGTTGAATGAAAATGCATTGTGCTTTGCAATCAGTGGGTAAGCATTTAGTCAAAATTTCCTCTACTATTGCTCCTAAAAAGGTCATAATGATACATTTCCTTTAAAATGGAATGATACCAATATCTGTGTGTCCTTCAAATAAAACAAACAGTATTTTTAACAGCTTGCATTGGTCTACTAAAATGAATACAGCAGTTCTCTCTATCACTAAAACACTCATTAATCTGCCATGCTGTTAGATATTTCAGACAGCTGAACAGGTTTCTGGTTACTATTCAAAAGCACTTTATATCAGGTTTTCTGCTTTTTAAGAGCTTAGGTATTGCTGTAACACATTCTGTTCTCATTCCCAGACAAAACACAATGCTCAGAACTTCCAGTAAGGTCCTGCAATAACAGACACACTTTTTCAAAATATCCAAATTTTTCAAAATATTCACTACAGTTGCCTCTGGCACTTAAACTTCCTGAATAGGAACTGTTCCAGAAATTGATGTCTACAACATCATCCTTTGTATTAACAATTTCAAGACAGTAGAGTTTACAGATGGCACATATTTTGTTACCTAAATTTTTGTAGCATTCTTTTGTGTGGCACTCTCTTAGCTACTGGAAGACTCTTACAAGCACATGATGTATTACTTTGACAGTGAAAGCAAACTGCCACAACCAATTTAGCTTTCTTGACTGGGTTCTGCTAAAAAAATTATTTCTAGTAAAGTGCTAATCATAACATCCATCAGAACCTTGGAAACAGAAGGCACTACTCTACACATAGTACTTGATAACTAAAAGTATATCAGATCACATCTGGAAAATATGATTATCATCCCAGTTCCTTCTGAACCAGTAATGAAACTGGGGGCAGAAAAAGCACCTTATTTTCTTGATGGTCATACTTATTAAGGAAATAGAACAAAGTCCTATAAACTGCATAGTCTCTAAACACTGGAAGAGATTAAATCACTGATAAAAATATTATTAGTATGGACAATTTCTACTATTTATATCTTTATATATTTTTATA
>VWYI01006115.1:0-26375 GCA_013399455.1 Anthoscopus minutus | reverse complement strand
CCGGGTGTTATCGAGATCTCAGCAGCTGCGACCTGGCCCAGCTCTGGCCAGGGCCCCCCTGGGCTCCTGTCCCTGCCCAGGAGCCACTGGGGTCTGGCCAGCCCCACAGAGCTCCTGATACCTTCTGGAGCCAGAAACTGAAAAGGGTTTTTTGAGTTTCCTGGGTTTTAAAATGTGGTGTTCACAGAGGTAGGCCCAGCTTCTCAATGGTTTAAAAAACTGTCAGTTCTCAAAACTAAAAAGCTATTGGCATTTTCTAGGCATAGAGGAAGCTCCCAGCAGCCTCTCCCAGGAAAATCACTTCTGTGGGTGGTTTTCTTCCCTCTTCCCAAATATCAACCAATGCAAAACAGCACAATTTGCCTCCAAGTTCCTGGCATTGTTTATTTCTCCTGATTTTGCTTGGAGATTTCAGGAATTCTATCCAAAATGTGCTGGTTTCTCATAGTTGTGATGGAAAGATGATTTTTTGCTCTTTGTAACCTTTAGCATTTTGTACTGCTTGTAGTCATGAACATATCATGCATAGTTTCCCCTGCTTACAGATCTTTTTTCTTTTTCAAAAAATATTCTTTCTCTTACTAGAATCTGTTTTGAACAACAAGGAAGACCTGAATAACATCATGGCAAAAGGCAAGCAGAGAAATGTCAGAGATAAGTACAGTTCTGGAAAAGTTCTAGAATCAAAGTTAGGAGTCAAGGTCAATTGTGATGTCAGGGGGAAAATTATATTTCTTACACATGAGTTCAGCATTATATGATTATTAGAAGGTACTTCTGCTCAAGACTTGAGTCTTGGATTCTTTTTTACTTGCCTTGTAGTATTCTGCAGCATCTTGGTGCTTCCATAGATCTGACCAAATCTTAAAGCAGAGTCTCAAAAGATACAGATTTTTTGGGTCTGGAGGCAGGGATAGTTCAGACACTTTGGAAAGTTGGAGTCTTTGTTGAACTGTTTGGATGGAAATAGTTAATCTTTCCAGACTCTGTAATGCTCTACCCATTTGCTTGGTTAAGTTTGCAAGTTCTTTGAGGCCAGTCTACATGTGTTTGTGTAGCAAGTGGTACAGAGAGCTGCAGTGTCAGTTGTGTTCCTACTTCCGCAATTCATGATTAATCTCACTATTTCTTCAGAACAATGATGAATGTTCAGTCCCCCAAAAAAGCACTATCACACTTGTGCCTTGTAACAGACATGTGAATCTCTACTAAATTCTTCCAGCTATGTATTGTGGTTATAAGAAAAATAGGGTTTCTTGTTTCCATTATTTTGTGACAGAGCTGAGACAAAATTGCCCACTCCTGGGGATTTTTTCAAACCGCTGTGTTTGCTGACTCTTAAGAAGAAAAGTGGGAGAGGTGTGTTTAAGAAGCTATTTTTCATGTGGCTGCAGTTTGCTGCATCTGTTCTTCCTCCTTCTGCAGCCTCCACTCCTGCTGGGTTGTTCCTTCCAGTGTTCTGATGGTGCAGCATTTTCGTGGGACTTGTGTCCTGTGGATGTAGCAACTAAGGTGCACAGTCGTGGTAGTTCTGTGTGGCCAGGTGCCATCTGGTCATAGTGGGGAGAATATGGAAGGATGATGTACTTGTTTAAATAGACTTACTGAGGACAGATAAATGTAAACTTTTATGTCTCTCTTCAGCACTGGTGAGCCCTCACATGGAGAAGGGTCCACTCCTGGGCTCTCTGGTGTGAGAGATATGGCCACATTAGAATAAGAATAAGAAGAATAAGACCATAGAGATGATTAAGGAGTTGAGGCATCCTCCATACATGAAGAAACTGGGAGAGCTGGTTGCTCAGTCTTGGAGGACAAGATTTAGGGAGATCGCTTTAGCTTGTGTATTAATACCTGAGCAGGGAGTAAGGGGGAGCCTGATTATCTCAATAGTACCTTATGACAGTACAAAAGATAAAGGGAACAGGTTGACTTATAAGAGATTTAATCTAAGCATAACTTTTTCTCTGTGAACACTGGCACAGGTTTCTCAGAGTGGTTGTGGTGTCTCCATCCCTGGAGATATTAAAAACCAGACTAGACACTGTCCTGGGTATTCTGCTGTAGCTTGGCCTTGATTGAAAAGGGGGATTGGGCTACATGATCCTCAGAAGTTCCTTCACTCCTCAACCATGGCGAGATTCTGTTCTTCATATTGACTTCAAGTTATCATAGAATCAGAGAATACATTGAGTTGGAAGGCACCCTTGAGGATCATTGTGTATAACTCCTGGTCCTGCCCATGAGTGACAGAATGTCACCTGAGAGCATTGTCCAAATGCTTCTTGAATTCTGTCAAGTCTGGTGCTGTGACGACTTCCCTGGGGACCCTCTTCCAGTGCCCAACCACTGTCTGGGGGAAGAACCTTTTACAACCTAAGCCTCCCCTGACACAGCTTCATTCTATTCCCTCAGGTCCTGTCACTGGTCATGAGAGTGAGGAGATCAGTACCTGCCCCTTCACTTCCCCTCACAAGGCAATTGCAGTCTGCTACAAGATCTCCCCTCAGTCTCTTCTCCAGGCTGAACAGATCAAGTGACCTCAGCTGCTCCTCATATGGCATCCACTCAAGGCCCTTCAACATCCTCATGACCCTCTTTTGGATGCCCTCTAGTAGCTTAATTTCTATTTTTATACCATGGTGCCCAAAACTGCACACGGGTGTCTTTAAAAGGCTCATTAAATGAAACTTGGCTTTTATAAAGGGAAAAAAAAAGGTCTGTGTTGCTTCCAATGGTTATGTGTTACCAAGTGAAAGGCTTAGTCCTAGTGAATGTGATTTTTTGCTGCTGTAACTTTCATATTTTTTCTGAAGACATTCTTTTCTTTTAATTCTTTTGACAAATTAGGGAAGGCTTCCAGTAGGAGATGAAAATTCTTTTCACTGCTGCAGGGAAAGAATCTTGGGCCTAAGTGCTCATAAGTTTTGTCTGATGATATCCAGATATATGTTTAAAGCTATTAAAAAAATAATTCAAATAACAGAATTGTTCAATAATAGAGTAATAGAGTGCATTTTACTTTTGTGCTCCAAGTAAACTTCTCCAAGATATGGAGACAGGAAAGTGCACCACAGGTTCATTTTATTCTTTTAGCTCAGAATTCACCAGCCCTATTTAATTTGTATCAGTGTTTACTGAAATGGCCACCTCCTTAAAGCCAAGTATCCAGCTTTTCAAAATTTTATAGTGTTTCAGGTATATTCACTGGTTAAGCTTCTCATCATGGTGACGAGTTGGTATATATTGAAAATTAATAGCTAAGGAAGTTAACAAATCAGCCAAACAGCTTTTTTTATTTAAGCTCTAGTACTTTGACTTCTAATTACATGCTGTAGCAACCACACTATGCTTCCCTGTAACAGAAAGTTCTTTAATGAAGAGCTTTATTCCAGGAAATATCTTGTTCCCCTCCTGCTGATCAGGAGAGCTCTACTGGGTGGATTTCTGTATCAGTGTGGTAAAAAAGATGGATTTTACTCCAAGACAAACTTTGGAAGGCTCACTTGAAGCATGACTGGCAGAAGGAGAGGATTTGGGTACATGTGGCATTAAATGAGGGCAGCAGTTGGTTAAAGTGTATGAAGCACTGTCAGTCATTTACTAAAAACCTACTCATGAAACAAGAAAATATGCTGGTAGCAGCACCTGGGTAATCTTTCTTCTTGCTCAACCTCAAATCCAGGATTGGACATATTCAGCAGCCTTCTAGCTCTGTCTTCTGGAGAAGATAATCTGCATCCATGGCTTTCTCTCTATGTGAGGAAAGATTTGAGTTGTGGAAAAGGAAATCCTGACNACCAACTAAGGTCAAAACCAGCACAGCAATATTAAGCCGGCTGGAATTATCTCTTGGAATGATTCAAAGAAGCCTTAAGATTATTCTAATATTTTCTAGGTCAACACTGACTCCAAGCAGCTGCTCTAGCAGCTGGAGATCTGCAGTTGTGAGCTGCTGCTGACATTTGCCTACATCACCTCCACAGGGAGGAAGAACAATATGGAGTTGGTGTTTCTGACTTTGCGGTGCATGCATTTCCTGTGCAAGGAGAATCTCCTGCTTGTCAGCCAGTGTGGCTTTATGGCTCCTTTGGGCTGTTGCAGAGGTGTACATTAAAATCAAGATCCATGCTGAAGTAAAACAGGTGATGGCTGCTACTCCCTCTAAGTGCACAGCTAATTCTTTTTACCATTTCCATCCTTGCTTGAACTCAAGGAATTTACCAGGTCAGTTCCACATTTTGCACCCTCTGAAAAGACACGTGGCTGACAAAAATTTCCAGGTTTTCTTCCAAGAAGCTTGCAGTATCTGTGAAATTGTGTATGAGTACTCAGATAGGATTTTCATCAATGTTCCTTGTAAAAGGTGGTCAGATGTGAGACCTGTGTTGATAACAGATGTTTTTACTGGGTGATGGCAGGGCAGGACCTGGGTCAGAAAGGCAAAG
This sequence comes from Anthoscopus minutus, assembly GCA_013399455.1. Classification (NCBI taxonomy): domain Eukaryota; kingdom Metazoa; phylum Chordata; class Aves; order Passeriformes; family Paridae; genus Anthoscopus; species Anthoscopus minutus. The sequence continues at coordinate 21,927 of VWYI01006115.1, read as the reverse complement.
ACCTGTACAGTTTCCTTGATGCCCAGACCCAAACTTTTTCTCCAGGGATAGATGCATCAGACACTAGATTGAAATCTGAATACTTCTGTGCCTGCTTTTCTCTCAGAATGCCAACAGGACACTTTCTGATTTCAGTGTCATTACAGCTTATGTGATTCAAGTTCTCACTTTATGCTACCGGGTAATGTCTCTCAGGGGACCCATTTCATATTAAAATACTGACTTCTGCTCTCAGTAACCCCGGTATAAATCTAGAATAAATTTTATATTGTCAACAACAATTATACACGTCATTCAGGGCACAAGTTATGGATACAGGTCCTGCCCAAAAGTTGATTTAATGATGATTAGAATGTTTCTTTCACTGCCTGGTACAAGTATTTCCCATCTGCTTAACTTTTTGCATGTGCTCATTCTTTCCTTTGGAACTTTTCATTCTGTGGTGCAAAACCAAAGTTGTATATGAGTGCTAAGTGTGACCCGGCCATACTCATTTCCATCCATTGTCTTGTATTTGAGCAGACTGTCCATCACCAGCTGCTACTACCAGGATTTTATTTCTTCACCTGACTACATTCACGTGGGTGGCATATGTTGGACACATGAATACTACTTTGAATGGTTCTTATTTTACCCATAGATCAGGAATAAAGTTGTCTAGCCTCTCTTTCAAGCTCCACTTTTTGCCCAATTAATTTGAAAACAATCAGTCCTTTCTTAAATGAAGAATGCCCACCAAAAATGACCAACAAAAAAACTTAGAGCAAAACGAGAATGCAAAATAAGGTTCATGAAAAATGTACGAACTAATATGATACTCAGTTTCAGTTTTGCAGCTGCTGTGATAGCCCTCCTGGTTTTTATGTCATCCAAGGTTACTACCAAGCTGTAGGAGCTCACTGAATAAACCACTGAGCACCGTGAATTCTCCTACTATATCACAATTACAGAAGTGGAGGTGCTAGATAAGTTTATGCCAGTCCTCTGGGAGCATTTTAAAAAAGTTTAATAGTCCTTAAAATTCTCATTTCTAACCTCTCATAGGTTTACCTTATCATGACAGCTCATTTTGCTGTGTTATAAAAGCAGATAGAAAATTAGATTTCTGGCTCGAGATCTCACTTAAACCATCATTCCTGTTTAAGTCAGCAAAAGCCACATAACATTTAAGACTGGATAGTAATTTCTTTCTGCATCTACTCCAGCAACAGAGCAACACATTGCATGGCTTGAAATGCTTCTGGTCTAATTAGAAGAGCTTATAAAATTCTGTGTAAAGATTATGTGAAAAGATCACTGGAAATAATAACTACGTCCAATGTCCCATTCTGGGTATCTCAGAAATGAGAAAGGAATCTTTAAAATATGGATTCTGTTGATAAGTTCATTGAATAGCTGCAATGATTATACAGGCTTTGAACCCCATTGAGGAACTTCTGCTGTGATTCAAAGGAAAAGGGGTTTTTAACTGTCTAATACACTTCCACTCTAGTAGCTCCAAGTATCTGGATCCTGTTCAAGTGCACCTGAGCACAGCACTTGTGGGAAAGAGGTTAACAGTGCACATAACTTTAAGTACATTAATTATCCCCCCTTTTTAGAGAGCATTACTCAATTGAGGGAAGTGTCCTTGAAATGAAGGACATTCATCTAAGCCTTGCTGGATCAGGACAGAAGTACCCAATATATTATGGGATTGCATTTGTGAAATAAGGAATCATTTATAGTTTCTTTACATACTGAAAACACAAACTCTTATTAGTTGATTCAGTAGTCAGTGGAGAAATTTGGAACTTTTCCTATAAAATCACTCCTGTTGGAATGTTAAACAGCAATTAAAAATTGAATTGATTAAGGGTTCAGTATAGTTTCAGAGAAAGGCGATTAAAGATTTTAATATCTACCTTCTCAAGAGGTTGACAAATCAAAAGAAAGGACAGCTGCTGGGAAGCTGCATTCAGAGAGTGCATTTTTACTTTTAAAAATTGAATGCATTGTCAAATAGATCAGCATATTAAGCTGACAAATGGGGTTTATTTCTCTGTGATTGTTTTCCCCACTTTGTTCTGTACCTGTTTGGCGCCTCCTGTCCAATTGAAGCAAAATTCATGAACAGAAGAACAGGGAGGCTGGGAAAAGGCAGAGATCATTCTAGGATGAGCAGAGTACTATGAGCCCCAGTTTGAGGCATAAACTGAATGTACTGTAACAGAAGAGTTGGGTTTGTTTTCATACTTCTGGTAGGATAGAAGAAGAGTTTCAGGTCAATTGTATCTCAGCAAAGCCTCTGTCACTAGTGCAGGAATCCAGCAGTAGATGGTCTTTATTATTTTTCAAAACACCAATGGGGCTTTGCACTGTTCCTCCTAGAGTGGGTGGGCCACCCTTTAAACCACATCAGGAGCTGAGTCCCCATGACTGTAACTGTGGTTGCTGGCATGGTCATCTGATGATTGGTTGATCAGCAGGTCTATGTTTTCAAGTAGGTCATTAAGTGTTGCTTCTACAAGGAGACATGATCTGGTACAAATCTCTGCTTACCTGGGATGCTAGGGCCTGTCTGAAGTTCTGGATGTACTCAGGAATCTGCCCTTCTGCATTCAATCTGATGAAAACAAAAAGCTAACACACAGTTTGCATTGTTGGCTGCGTGTTTTACAGCTGTAGAGGATAAAAAATGGAGGAAAAATGTAATGAAGTCCCTTAAATACCATTCTCTCACATAATTTCATAAATTCTTACTACATTTCTCTGAAAGTATGAGCTAAGGGCATATCTTTGGCCTTATATCCAGTTCCTAATATCTGGCTGACCAGATGACCTGTAAAGGTCCTTCCAACCAGAACTGTTCTGTGATGTTCTGGGGTGACTTCTGCACATAAAATAGCCTTTAACCTTAATTGAACAGAATCATAATTAACCAGGGGTCAAAATTCAGCCACATTTAGACTAAAGAGGAATCAAAACAGCACAAGATGGAGGAAGCAGTGCTGAAGAGACACTAAAGTTCTTTGAACATGTCTCTTGGCTATTTTCAGTCCTCACTTTTCTTTTCTAGGATGGGCTCTGGGGAGCCAGGGGTGATCTGGTTCAGGTACTGGTTGCACACAGTTTGTGGGAAAGGACAGTTCTGGATGGAAAGCTCCTCCCACTCAAATTCTATGCTGGTGTGTGTCTGCCAGCTTTAACATGGTTTCTTCTGGTGAAAAATCTCTTCCTTGTCTCACATTTTCTCTTTCTCTGCTATCTTTTGAAATCTGAGATCTGTATGGTTTAAGATTTTGCTTAATCTGTGTTCTTTTTTTCTATTCCATTAGTTATTGCACCCAAAACATAGTCAGCAATGGGGAATGTTTTTCACTTACATATATTTCACGATTCATCTGAGAATGAGTGGGTTCATGGCCGATTTAAGTATCTTGCTTGAGAAAAATGTTTTGTTCAGTGCTGATGTTAAAAGTGTCCATCCAGGATATGACCATCTCTCACTTGATGCCACTCCTGTAAGTCAGAGTATTCTTGATGCCAAAAAATTTGAGAAATTATTTCTTGCTTCTGAAATGTAAAAGAAAATGAAAGCTATTTACTCCCAGGGTGTTCCACAATACCAAAGGCCTTTCTGGCTGTAAGTCAGGCTGAAAAAGAAGCCCTGTGCAGTAGTTTTAGGTAAAGAAAGCTACATGATCATTGCAAGCAATACCAATATGAGACAGAAGCCCCCGTCACAGAATGGTTTAAAAAAATATCAAACTCTTCTCACAAAATCTTCCAAGCCACCCATAAGCAGCTCCTCAACCATTATCTGCTTAGATTAATACTCATACATTAGAAGATTCAGTCCGTGTAGCAGAAGATTATAATCAGGTGATATATTGACTGTCACAAATTGAATAATTTGTAGCAAGCTTTTTTTGTCTGTTTGTTTCTTAGAGCCAAAGTACGTCCATTCTTGCTATGGTGTTTTATTTTCTGGTAACAAGCATATTTTTTTACAGGATTAAAATCTCAATTTCACCTGTTTGATTTATACCGTGACTTTATCAGGTTACTTCAGATACTGATAACAGTATTTATAATGCAGAAATAAGGGCTGAAAAAGATGCATTCAAAGGAAAAAAATATCCTTTTGAGCTCTTAAATATCCACAGATTTCAGAACACCAGCTAAGTCCAGCTACTGATATTTGAGTTGGGAATGCAAAAGAGGGGATGGGAGGGAAATATCATATTTTCCAGAGCCATGCATAGAGATATGGAACTGGAGGGGTTCACCTGGGCTGAGGCAAATCTGCTTTGTAAGTACTCAGGTCATATAACCATGCCAGGAAGAGGATCATATTGCACCCTAAAACTAAAAGGAGTTTTTTTTCCTTTTTAAGTTGGTTTTACTACTTTCCCACAGGAATAGGCCTCTTCCACCCATCTTCTCTTCTGACCTCTGTCTTAATCTGTGATCATGAAAAATTAATGATTTTCAGTGCATGTACCATCATTTAAATCTTCACCTTTCCTAGAGAGTGTTTATTCTCAGTTATTCTTATGGACAGCATTCATAGCTCCTGAAGCCTTTGTTTCATTTCTGTTTGCATCCTTTTGAAAGATGAAGCTGTTAATTTCCTTAATTATCCTGATTACCTGCTTGTGATTCAAATGTTTTTCTGTTTAAGTAAGACTGCTGGAAGTGTACTGCAGTTGGTACCTCTGTGACACCTACGAGCTTTATAAGGGCACTAATACTTCCCTGTTTCTACCAGAAGAATTTTTTACCTGATAACAACAAGGACTATATTTACACTTTCCGTCATGGCTCAGTCATCCTGTCTTCCATGAATAACCCTCAGGTCTTTTTCCCTGTCTGTCATCACTGACTAATGAGTTCTCAGCTCAGAGAAAAGCTTCTTCTTTCTAGTCTGTAAGTGCAAGCTGATGCCACTTTTGTACGAGGCAATTTGATTCCATTTCCACTACTCCTGTTCTTGAATGTCTCAGGTACTTCCCACACAATATGCTAATGCTCATCTTTACCAATGACATCTCTCAGCAAATGTCGTAGCTCAGTCCTGTTTCTAACTTAAGTTGTTATATGAAGATATGAGATGTGAATGATTCACACTGATTTTTCAGCTGTAGCCATGGTCGTCTCCATTTTGCTCAAGAACTTACATTTAAAATCCATACCACTGTATTTCTTCCACTAATCTCTGTCTTTTCCTGCTTAATAAATATTTTCTCACATGACATTTCATCAAATGCTTTTCTCATGTTAAGTTTGATGAAGGCCCTGCATTTATTTAATCTGTAAAGTTACCTATATAGAAAACTGTTAATTTTATTTTGTGTTGTCATCCAAACTGTGCCCCTGACCATTAACTCTTCCATGGGCTCTTTTTCCTTTGTCTGCTGCTGCTATACATAGTAGCATAAACATAGACCTAAATGTCTCCTGGCAAGGCAACTCATCCACTCATTCAAAAAGTCCCATGCTAATTTTTAAAACTTAACAGTGATGTCTTTTTATAATCTTTAAAAACTTGATTTTTCTTTTTATAATCTGATGAAGGTTTGCCATCAAATCCAGGTTGTAGGGAGACTAGAAGTCATGATCCTTTCCAATGGAAATGTCTTAGGAAATAAGTCAAGTTCTCTCATTCTTCAAGGTTTAAGGCTTATTTATGCTGCCACATGAAGTATTTATTGTTTTCTACTATTGCCACGTGGATATTTTTCTGCATCAAAATGTCTCAGACTGCTAGAAGGACATTAGCTAATTATCCAGCTAATAGACTTCCAGTTGCAAAATAGATGAATTTTTTCTTTGTTTTTGTTTTATCTTCTGATAAGGTTTTAAGTGAAATGTGGAGGCAGAAGAGTAAGTTTGAAACAAGTACCTGCCCAGGCTGTCCTTGGTTTTATCTAGGGCTCTACACACCAGCCCTTCTGAGCTCCTAAATTCATTCTTTATTGCTAAAGAATGAATGTTAACACTACCTTTCATTTCAGTCTTGACATTTCAGCAAATTTGCCTCTCTGAGTCACTAACTGAACTCAACAAAAGGTTTTTATCTGCTGATAACTTTCCATCTGAGAGATTTAAAGTTCCAGATGACATTAGCTCTAGCTCAATGATGTTATTAAATTCTCACCTTAAATCTCACATACAGAAAGCTCTTGTCAGGTCACGTGAATGAGATGATTGCATTAGTCATACTACAAGAGTGATATTCATTCCACTAAGTTCACTGTATTCAGTCTGAAGTTTGATCTATGAGAGGACACTTCATATCTAACATGATATAGCTTCTTTATGTCACGGTGTTTTTACTAGTCATATTTTTGTTGCAATTTATACCCTCTTTGCTCTGTGGTAGGCAATCTTATATATAATAATATAATCTTATTGTATACTTGCTGCTTTTGTTAAGATGTGATCTGCTACAGTAAAAAGAAAGACCCCACGATTAGTTTATTCAAGACATTTCTTCTGTTCATAGTTCAGCTTGAAACTAACTCCACACTTTCAAAGTACAGTGTCTCTGAACTGGCCTCTGAATTGCAAAAACTAAATTAGCATGAATGATGTTTTTGCATGTGGGAATTTATGCAAGGATCTACTTGTGAAAAGCTTAAACACACCAGCTGAATATATTGATGAATTATGAATGATTATAATGAAATGGTTTTATTTCTCCATTGTTTTTATTTATTTTCCCTTTTTTTCTGGCTTCTCTTAACCCAGTAATATCCAGATGGTTTGGGATAGCAAGATTTATGTGTGTGTACATCGATCTTGAAGCAAACCAGTGCCATTGACTAGATTTGGGGATTAAAATGAATTTATCTATGGATTAAGAACTCCATATGCCAGTTTTAGTGGGTGTTATGAAATAGGAATCAGCTAGCTACAGAATTCCTAATACACTTATGTGCTTTTATAGCCTAAATCATCTTAGTATCAGAGCTCTTCAGCAACTTGAATGTACCTACAACACCCATGTGAGTTAAAAGGGTTATCTCCTGATTCTCCTAACGGGATAACTGAAAGTGAAGGAAGATTAAACATCTAAGTCAAAGCCAGTAAGAAATCTGCAGCAGTCTTCAAGCTAAAAGACAGTTTTCTGGGTTCCAGGTCATTGCCTCGAACAGAAAATTGTTTCTCCCTCCTCGCATAACAATCTTACTGAAACCAGCAGCACACCTCCCAAAGTGTTCTGTGCAGGATAGCTCCTCAGGCAGAGCAGGGAGGCAGATGCCTGTCCTCCCTGTTTTCAGACCTGTAAATCTGTTGATAGTCTCCTTTGGGGAAAATCATGAGCTGCTTTGCAGACTTGGATTGTACCTTCCAGCCCTTCTGGTAATTACAGGAGATTTGTAAGTATCAATGTTTTATAGCTGGTGAAAAAGGAAGATGTTATGCTTGGTCATTTTATCACAGTAAAGTCAAGTGGTGTATGAGCCAGGCATAAACTTTTGCATTCCCTGAGGTTGTCCCATTCTCATCTTCAGGGCCTAGCATCATCTCTGGAGGAGAAACCAACACACTGCTCATGCCAAGGAAACAGCAGCAAGGCTCAGCAGTGCAGCAGGAATCATGCAGTTAATTAAGATTTACAGATGGTTTAAGAGTAGTTTCTTAAGTAATGTTGGGGTGTTTGTGTTGCATACAAGTTTCATAGAATAGTGATGGCATTGCTTTCTCTATGTTCCTAAACTCAATTGCCCCAGCCTCCTGTTAGCATGTGTGCTGCACCAGCTTGTAACACAACCTTATTTCCATCACTCAGGCATGAAAACTGTGTACCTACATATAACTGTGTAACATTTGTGAAGTGAAAATGTGGTTGGAATTCTGTGCTGAACAAAATGAGATATTCTTATTTTGGTGTCTTTTTTTTTATATTACAAGTTCCAAACAAACATCATAAGGAAACTTCTGGGAGTCCTAGGCCACCACCAGATGAGCTTTTCTGGTGCTGAGGCTAAATGCTTGCTTCAGTAAGGAGTATTTTGTACTCAGCCTTTCCTATCATCTTACCTTTTCTCTTGCTGTTTAAATATTTTTCCCTTGCTCTTCCCTACTCTCAATTTCTTTCCAAGACTAATAATAATATAAAATAATTTTGATTCACACCACTGACTTATACAGTGTATTTTCCATCAGCCCTGGGACTGTTACTCCTGAGTTTCAGTCCTCAGCTGGTGTACTTCTCCCACAAGTCTGGATTTCACTCTCTCCTGACAGCCTAAGCTCTGTTTTTCCTTTAATCTGCTGCAGGACAGAGCAGTGAAAGACATAATTTTTGATACAGTTTTCCATCAGTGTTACCACAAAAAGTGGAAATTAGCCTGTCTTTTCTTGGTTTCTCACCAGCTGTAGATGAATGGGGCTGTCCCTGTCTTTTCTATGGAGCCATGTTGCTTCCCTTACTTGTAGAGCACTGCTGAGATCAAGGAGTGGCTGGGACCACACTATGGGCTGGTTCCTGCAACCACATCCCATGACCTCAGGACAGTGCCTTTGCACTGTGCTCCAACAAGAGCAGCCAATTCTGAGTGCTCCAAAATATCTGTGCAAGCAGGGTTAAATAGCTGCTTCTGCCTTCAGAGCAGTAATGCAATGGTGCCTGGCCCCACAGGATGCCATTTCTCCTTTGGCCTAGTTTGGCTATGTGGACTGTGATCTGAATGGATGAGGTTTAATCTTTGGAGATGAGCAGCCTTATCCTTGGGATAGCCCCAAATCTCTCTCTGCCCTGTAGTGTAATGTGAAGTGACATAGGCAGTGGTGTGGTGTGTCGTGTCACCAGTCTCCTGTGTGTAAGCTTTGTGCTTTTAAGCTTTTTGACCTTCCTGGTTGCTGACAGGGACACTCTCTACAGCTTTTCCAGCTTAATGTACTGGCATTATTTACAGCTCTGCCTTGACTGAATTTTATATTATTCTTTCATGGGAAAGCATGGTTCACAAAAGCAAGGCACTAATAGCAGACTAGAGCTAAAACTAGTAAAAGCAGGTGTTATGCAATTTGTCACCACATGACTCTGCTAATGCATCTTTAGTCCAGGACTGCGGTACCCCTGCCATGTTTTAAAGTGCAGAAAGATAAGCGTACACTGTACCCTGGAGTGCCTTAGTCTATAAATGTAATTCAGAAATATGGGAAACAGTGCTCTGAATCTGATGGCCTTTTCCGACACAATTACAGGAGCAGCATGAGGTGTCGAACGTTTGTGGCAAGGCTGCACACAGCAAACGGGAAGTTGGATGTGCAGGCTGCTAATTCAAACCAAGATAAGCTTCTGACTAAGAGAGTTTTAATTTGTTTTTTACCCTAATAGCACGCTTGTATGGTAGCAGTTTTACTGAGAAGAACCTATTGCAACCTATGTTCATCTGTAGAGCCACATTAAATGAGAAGGATACCTTGTAGCTTTTAATGGGCCTCTACAGACTTCAAGGATATAAATCTAAAAAAGCCTTGAATATCAAAATGTTTTTATTTGGCTGCAGATGAAGATACTTTAATGTGGAAAAAATTGTGTGCTGTTTGAAATGAAATGAAAAGGGCAACAGATGAAAAGGAGTATTTTCTCTCAAAATAGAGAGAGATGGAGGCAGACAGGGCATTTGATCCCATAGTGCCTCGTTTGTGTCTGTCTTTGTGCTTTCTTGGAATGCACCAGGTATGTCACTCATTGGAGTGTTCTCAGTGTTCTCAAACTCCTGCTGAATGAATGGGGACTGAAGACTTTCAGTACTATAGAAGAGAAACTTAATTCCAGGTGTTACAGGTAGGAAAGTGTATGCCTAGGCTGCAACCTCCAGATGCGCACCCTCAATCTTAAATCACATTGGCCAAACAAGCCAGGCAAGGTTGTGCTGGCCATTAACAATTTTCAAATGGCTGGACAGCAACAAATCATTCCTCTAGTTACCCACTGAGACCTCAGAGCCTGCAATAAAGCCTGCAAATCAATAATCCCTGGCTCATGAATAGTTAAGAACTAGACAGAGGATGGGCATCAGCAGGTGCACCCTTACTGGGAAGGCACAGTCTCCATCATTTCATGTGTATAGAATCAGAGGAAGATTTTTTCTGATTTCACCTGGCAATAGGTGGTTAGGTGGTGCATGTGACAAGTCGAGCTTACTGCTGTATTTTGCTTTCCGTTTCTCAAGGGTATAGAAGCAGATTGTTTGAACAGGTAGCTGGAGAAATCTGTTTTTCGTACATGGTTCCCTTTGATCTTACCTGTTGGAGGTATATGATGTCTAAGCAATTTTCCTGGCACTGAGTTATGACACTGTCTAAGGAGAAGGTTTTGGGGTAGGCTGGAGTCCTTTGATCTGTGTGTGCAAATGAGTGTTCATACAGCTGGATGGCAGTGCTTTAAAGTAGTATCGTTGGAGAAACACAGTGCTCTTGCTCGTTGTATATATGTATGAATGGTTCTCTTAGTATTAATATTTTGAGAATTTTTGCTCCCCTCCCATTTTGTATTCAGCAAGGAGTATGAGAAATAAGATATTTCCTTTGCATTCTGATGGGGAAAAATTCTCAGGACTGAATACCTTTCAAGTGATTATCAGTAGCAGATGCTGGACCTGATGTTATTTGGCTTTGCTGCCTTTTTTCTGGTTGTTCAGGTTTTGTATCTCCCAGCACCGTGTGTGCTTAACCAGGCAACTTTTTCTACAGGGAGCAGAGATTGTGTACCCTGGGGGAAATATCATCAGCCCCAAGGATTGCTCTGTAATTTTCTCAGCTGTAAGGAATGTGGGCCACCAAGCATGGCAGGCTGTCTCCCTTTTCCTCTCATGCACTTGTGTTGCTAAGCCTGCATCAGGAATAGTTATTCCTGCAGTCTCTTGCACAGTGGTAAGAGACATGCACTGAGGCAAGCAGAAACACCACAGGGTCCTTGGCATGACTGAGCCCAAGGTCTAGCTCCTCTTCAAAAACACTGAACTCAGATGAGCTGTGTCTGTCTGGATTTTTGCTAATATTTTGGCCCAGTTTTGGACAATGCTTTGAGTGTATTTCTGCAAGAAAAGATGAACCTGCCAACTTTTGCCCTTTCTCAGCCTTGTGGGCCATTCTTCAGGGCCATGCAGACTTAGGGGTTCACACAGTTATTTGTTGTGGCTGTGGCTCTTTCTACAGCATAAGGCTTGAGCCTGTGCTGGTGATGTAGATGAAAAGGAGAAAGGACAAGCCTGTTGCTGGAAAAGGGAGCTCCTGCCTCTGAGGTCATCCTCTATACATTTCTGCTTCAATCAATCCTTCAGATATTGCCCTAAAGATTACTTGCCTTCTTTTGTGATGCCAGGTAATCTCAGTGTTTAACAATGAAGTATGCTGTTCCTGGCTGCTACTAATTAATATATTTTAACTTGTCAATAATTCATGTGGAAATTGGGAAGAATAATGCTGTGGAGGCTACAGCCTGAGATCTGCTGCCTGGCAACTGTGGATGTGCATATCTGTTATATCAGGAAATTAGGAACTGGAGCAAGAACTGATCTGATCTGTCTGACATTTTGTAAAATGATATAAAAGGGTCCACTCAACAAACACTAGATATATGTGAGAGTATGAGTGATATGTGTCTGGGGAAAAGATATTATCTCTCTTATGAAGGTGCAGTTAATACCAGACATCAATTAAGTATAGTTCATTAAAGCCTCTGGGTAATCTTATTTTTGGATGAGATCAGAGGAGCAACTTACAAGGGGGTTATCTTGATAATAATCTCCACTTTTGCATCTAGCATCTCTTATAGGATGAGCTAAGTGAAGTAGCATCTAGACTGTAACAACAATAACCTTTTCAGATGGAGAGACTGTGCAGTGAAATGTAATAGTGGCTTACCATATTTGAAGTAGTTGCATTAGATAGGTTTATTGAGATATGCCAGTAGTGCTGATATGATAATGGCTGGTTTATGCACTCATTCCCCATCCTCAGAGGGATGGATTTGCCTCTGCCATGTTCATGGGATGTGGCTTTGTCTAAAACATTTTGTTTGTACAGATGGAGTGACTGGAGGCAGGCAAAATTATGGTACTTTTAAGAGGGTGATGTTTTATTGCTTCTTCCTATTCTGGCAGAAATATTCCTTTATATATTGAGTGTTTTAATGGAATCAGTTTGAGTGTTGTTTTCTTGAATTGGACCCATTGTCTCCACATTTTGAACCCCAAGTGTAATGCGCTGGTTGCAGGAAATAAAATAAGTGTTCAATAAGTGAGGTGCCAATGGCAACTGATATCCCATATCTTATTTCCAGCAGCTGTCAGGCAAAGAGACAGAAGAAACAAATTTCTTCAACACACCTGGAATAAAAAGGGTAAAGTTTGGCACAGAGCCTAAACTTGCAGGGTAACTTCTGAGAATGTCTCACTTTCCTAGGTTCTGCTGCCAAAACAGGCTCCACACTTTTTGATATTAAAACTAACCACTTCAGGAAATTATTCCCCTTTTCTATTTTTTCTGGTCTTTCTTGTGAAATCTTCTGTGTCTCCTTGTACAATTTGTGTCACAGCTACTCCTGTGGAATGAAGCATGCCGGTTGGCTGCGGTGCAGGCTTGGGGCTGCAGGAGGTGAGGAGGAGACTGAGCATCGCTGCAGGCATAGGGGCACAAAAGCCCCCAGGGTCTGCTGGAGGGTGTCAGGAAGGAGAGTGAAATGAGGATGGACTGTGTGCCCATGGCAGAGCTAGGCTCTCTGGGATCACCCTGTTACCAGGGAGAAACAGCTAAAAAGGAGAGAATAGAGAAACACTACTCAGGAGATGGTTGTAATTTTAAGTCTCTAGATGCTAAGACAAACAGTGTGCTGCCTTTCAGGAAGTAGCTTGCTGAAACTCTAGCTCTTTAAGTGGGACAATTTTTCCATGCCACTTTTTACATCTTTGTTTGAAGCAAAATCTTCATCAGTGCTTAGCATTACCAGCACTGGCTCTTTAACTTGTAGACCTTATTTTCAGGCGAGAAAAACCATCTTAATCTTCCTCAGATTCCTCAGTCCCTCGAGGTGAGGGGATTGGAGGGATTCATACCAAAAGCTGCCATCCATGGTCCATAGGGTCCTGCAGAGGACCAGTTCTTGTTAAATGCTGTGGTGCCAGGCACTTTTCATTAAATGCTGTGGAATTGTCATCCATCTCTTCCTGACTCACTACCTCCTTCCTTTTCCCTTCTTCCTGCAGCACAGAGCTTCAGTCTTGCTTGCTCTGGGTTTAATACATCTCCAGCTCTCCAGAGCTTGACACAACCTGAAGTAGGCTAGGTTTACGGCAGTGTATTTCAGCTAATCCTTGTTCATATCTGGGGTTTTCCATTTCAGAGAAAAGTCACGTCCAATACCATATAATGAGAGAAAACGGGAGATGCTGACTTACTGAAAGGATTATTTGCCATGGGCTGTTCATAACATCATGCATGGTGTATGAGTTTTCTGCTTCCCACAACTCTTCCCAAAGCTTTTGGGATCCTCAGAAATCTTTTTCTAGTAATTATCCTACTTTGTGAATTTGGGTCTTTTCCTCTACCAGCATTAATTGGACATACAATCATAGACCAGATCCAGAGGAAAGAGATAATCTGTGGAATTTCTTAGACTTGAATAGGATATTCAGAATAGCATAAAAGCAAATCTGGTAATACAACATGAGGCAAAGCATTTCCCAAAAAACCCAGCTTGAAACATCCCTATTAACAAAGTTTCTGTGCTTTACTTAAAGACCTGGCAGTAATATAGCCTGCTTCAAAAGCACTCAGTTTTACAGTATTACCTTTCTTGCTGCACTATAGCCAGCAGAGTTCTTTTTTGGTCCATGCTGTGCTGCAGTCCATAGCATCTGTCATCTCCTGTGGAAGAGAAGTTTCCCGAGAAACATATTTCATGGTGCCATATTTCATGGCAACTGGCCAATACCCAGTTTGCCCTCATTTTCAGGGCAGCTCTTATGCAGATTTCTTCTGTGGGACTTTGAAGCAGCAGTGCTGGAAAAAGAAGCATCTGTGGGGCTGCTTCACCCTTTTAGAGCACAAGAATACTCACAGCTTCCTGAAATGGAAAGATTTTAATTAATTAATCTTTCCCTGCTAACTCCACTTCTCCCCCATTCCTTCCTGGCAGCTTTTCTCTTGTGTTCCTACCCGATGTTTTTCAGGTTTATTTGCTTCTGTCTACATAGGAGAACCTAATGTTTTCCTTGCCAAAGTGCTGTCCCTCACAGTAGAGCAGACTAAGCAGGCTTTGCAGAGCCTGGTAAGGCAGGAGGACTCTGTATTTCTTCCTGACGCCTCTACTTCAAACTTAGCCTTGGCTACTGCTGCTACTTGTCACCACCTGAGGTGCCACTGAAACCTGAGTTCCTCTTCCCTGCAACGTACAATTAGATTAAGTCAGTGTTATTCCCCAGAGTATGCATGGTGCAGGAGGAAGGACAGGAGGTGCAGCATACAGGAAAGGGTAGATTGGTACCCTTGGTAGATGGTAGATATTTATGCTCTTAACAAGATGAATTAAGAAAGGCACATTTAATAGCAAATCTCACTGCAGCTTCTTCTGAAACATCTTTGCTGAGAGGCTGAAAGAAACTTCTAAGGTTGATGTTCTCATTAGACAGTGTGCTACTGAAGGGTAGCTAATTAGCAAAGCCACAGTATCGGCTGTTATGGTAGGTTCAATCACATATTGCAAAAATATGGGAGATATGAGTGTCTCCTAGTCTGTGTTCAAAATGCTTCCTTCAGGCTGACTAAATACATAATTTCAGGGTTTATTCCAGTTCACATCAATATCCCAAATTCCCGCAAAATATATATGTGATAATTTGCTGTTCCAGCACAATTTCTGTAAACATTTAATCTCCCACAGTTTTTGTGTATATGTGTTGCCTTTTCCCCCACTGCTTGCATTCACTAGACATCTATTGATGCTCTGTAACCAAAGGGAAGAAAGAATCTTTTGGAGTCTTGGCACTGGAGGCAGAAGCTTAGAACGACATAAAATTATTGTGGTGATTTGTTTAAATGATTGAATTTTTTCCAGATTAGTTTTTCAGTTCATGTGTTTGAACCAATTATAAAACAACAACAACAACAAACCAACCAACCACACCAAATAAACAACCCCCCTCGAGCCCCCTGCAATTAAACTCCCATAAAATATATGAGTATGAAAATATGATACATTCATTAGAAGACCCTCAGACCTTTATATCTCCATTAAAACTTTGTGCAGTTTTGTTGAGCATCATGACTTCATCTCCTCACACTGCCTTTCCAGATTTCTTAATGTATTATTTTTTTTTCAACCACAGTTAATCAAGATTGTCTTCCCTGTAATGTCAGAATTCAGATGATGACTGTCTGGTATGTGGTCCGTAAGACTCTTTACAGACTTTATATTTCTCATCTAGTCCCATTGCATATCTTAGGGGTCTCAACAAGCCTTGAAATAAAAAGTGGGAGCATATGACAGCAAAAACCATTGCAGTGGAAGGCATAAACCAAGAAAGACTTCACAAGAAGTATATCTGTATCCTTTTTACTGAGTGGGTCATTGAGACACAGCAAAGTGCTTCAACCTTGATCATCCAGAAGACAAATAGCAGGGCCAGGATGAAGACCCATGTATTCTGAGCTCTGATTTAACTTACATCCCACTCTACAACCCTGCCTTTGAGGCCCTGTCATCTGGAGAATGTTGGTTTTTCTCTTAGTAAGCAGCAGACCCCCACAGAAATCTGGGAGAGCAATCCTACTGAATGCAGCAAGGATGGTTTCCTTGGGTCTTCTTTTCTTCTCCCAGTGGCAAAGACAGAAAAGAACATGAATCCCCCCCATTCAAAATAGAGTTAATAGGTAGAAGTGTAAATGGATACTGTCTTACACAAAGAATGAAAGGTACACAGGCCAAGAAGGGACAATGAATTACATGATGTTGTTAAGTATGCTGCTTGTAGTGGTATAATTTTGAGGACTAAGAAATTCCTGTCCTGGATATGTAGGCTGATTCACTGAGAAAATGTGTGCAGTGTTAAATCACTGTGTCATACTTCTTACCCACGCTGGGGTTAGACCAGAGGTTAGAAACTGGGTTGTCAAAATAGCACACATGGGATTTCACCGCTGTGAAATCTGGCTTTTTAAAACACCCATTCAAAATCTCTCTTCACTTAAGCAAGCTAGAAGGTGGGAAGATGTGCCAGGGAAAGGATCACCTTGCTGCATGTGTGTTTTACAGCTCTATTTCCCTCGTCATCTTCTTCTGGCAGACATCTGAAAGTGGGCTACAGATGAGGTGAATCTCTGGAGTGAACCTAAGGATCCATCCATATATTTTTATGTGAAGTTTCAAGAACTCAAAGAAATAAGCAGTGAGCATCCACAGCACTAGAGCTTGTAAAACAGCACTGTTGTATTTAACATTTCCTCTGCAGAGTTCTTCAGCATTACTGTAAAAGTAATAGTGGATTATGCCTGCAATGTGCAGCAGGCAATTTCCTTTGATACCTTTTGGGATAGAGTGAAGGAGAGGGATTTTCACTACTATCATAACCCACACAGCTCTCATGATTCTCAGTGTCATTTTGTTCTCAAGGGGAAATAGTGTGATTGAAGGAAATGACAGTCTTCTGATGTCTTCAACTTTGTTTTTTTTTAGACTGCTTGGTATCAAAATGTAAATGAAGGCTATTAGCAGAACCTAGAGTCAGGAGCTTGCCTGATGATTTGTTGAACTTGGACCTCGTGTTTCAGTAGCTTTTTTGTTTTTTGATTTTTTTTTCCTCAGAAACATTACTATGAATAATATTAGGTATTTAGATGCAATTTTTCTTGAGAAGTAACCTATAATTAATGAAAAATGATTGAAGGTTACTTACTTATTTTGGAAGAACTGGGTTAAGTACCTTAACTGGTCTGCTTCAAGGCATTTGCCCTCCAATACCTTGATTAGAATACTGACAACCTGAGTAGAAATAGCTGTTTAAAAAGCACTGAAGGATTTTGTCAGTAATCTCACTGAATTTTTAAAATCTTAATTTTCCCAAAGTTGACATTGAAAAAGATGCCTCCACTCTTCTGCCTTACTGTTTATGTGAGCAAAATTTTAAGGACTTGATAAACACCAAGATTGTTCTCTTTCAAGTCAAGACTGAGGCATGTTACTGAAATTATGTGATATGGTTTGCAGTATCCTCTCTGCTCAGGCTTGGTTTGGCAGCTTGCAGTCCTGGGTGGCTGGGGCATATCAAGTAAAAGGTTCTGCATCTGACATTTCTGTGACCTCTTGTCACTTTTATGAGTACTTAATTGGAATTTTGTTGCTGGTCTTAGAGACTCAAGTAGTAAGTTGTCTAGGTATTTAAAAAAATTATATTCTAATTTATACTTCAGGTCTTGTTCCTTATTGCAGGCAAATGCATATTAATAGTAGGAATATTATATGTTCAGCAAATAATATCACAGCTGAAATCTTCACATGCTGTACAAAACAACTACTTTTGCTGAGATGGATGGATGATTATTACCTCTTAGTTTTCTTTTTCATTATCCTCTTGAATTAAAATCTCCTTGTAAAGCCATTATCCTTGTTTTAACAGCTCTCTGTATTGAATATGTCTCTGCCTCTTCTTTGCCTAGACTGAGTTTTAATTTTCTGTGATTTCAGAGCTCTAATTTCCTTGTTGTTTCATATTTTTACAATGTCCTATTCAAAAATTCAGTATGCCTATACTCAGGTTTTTTTTCTCAAATACATATAGGCCAGAAAGTAGCAGGAACTCTCTAAAAACTATATTTACAGCTCTAGTGGCAAGCACTCTCCTCCTACACTGGAAAGCTGTGAAAAACTGTCAAGATGTGAGGTTGCATTGCAACGCTGCTGGCGACTGGAGCTGGTTTATTTTTTAACCATGGCTTCATTTTGTCAGTTACACCAAACAGAACGGGAAAGATGCTCTTCCAATAAAGCCCAGCAAAACACACTACACAACTACTTAAAACTACAGCATCACAAACTACTCCACCCTCCTCTGCAGTGCTTCACAGACTGAATGTAGGTACAAACACACCAAGAAAGACCAGTTATGACTAAACCTAATTCACTTTTCCAGTTCAAAATAATCAGAATATCTCCCTGATTGTGACAGTACTTGATGACTTCCAAAATTTTTCTTACTACCTATATGACTCCCTTGAGGACAGTAGTAGAAGAGGACCTCAAAGTTGCCACCTGCCACAGGAAGGAAAGAAGAATGACTGTGAAAAGAGAAAGAAGAATGTCATTAGTGTCACAGATCCCGGCAATAACATTAAGTGCACTCCTTAAAAGAGGACAGTGTCTCATAATACAGAGGGAAGCAAATAACTTCTCTACCCTCTGTTGATCTTTCCAATGTGAACAGGAAAGGAATCCCTTCCTGTCCTTATTTTAATGGTTGATTTCACCCCAATAATCTGATGCAAAAGTTTTATTCCATACATCAGCCGGGATGAAATGTGAGGATAATAAGGGGGCTAACTTTCCTTAACTCCCTCATTATGAGCCGAATTCTGATACTCCTCATGCTGGACACTGTTTTACCAAGGGCTGATTTGAAATGTGAAGTCAATGAAACCCTTGGCTGCAATTACAGCATATTTGGAGTCAGGCTCTAATTGAATAGTCCTGTTAAAGAGTCAATGGGAGTTTTCATGAAATGGTATCATTAACTGGAGTAAAACTGTTGCAATGTGACTTTATGTCATCTGGATGAATGACAAAATTATTTCAATTTGGGATATGTAACATTTACCTGCAATGTAAAATTTTATTTTTCTGCAGTGTGTTCTGTATTCAGGGTGCATGAAACTGTGCCCATGTTCTTCTAAAGGGAAATATCAAGATACAAGAAATGACTATTTTTGTCTTCAGTTTGTATAAGAACTTTAACTGACTATCCAATGGAAATTTTAAAAAATATAACAGTAGAGAGAAAAAACCATAAAGCCTCTGGCTACAGCCCTTGTTTGTTTTCTCCATTTCATGGTCTTAAACTACTGATGATATTAAGGCTGAATCCTCTGAAACCCCATCTGATCTCAAAAGCAGCTAGTATGAAATGGAGATAGGAGTAGTCCAATACTGAGCTTCTGTCAAAAAGATGCAGGTGTGATGTCTGTTTCCTGCAGGTTTCTGTGACAAGTATTTCTCCCCTGTGACATGTTCTCTCCTAGACAGCTTTCAAGTGGATTTTTTTTTTAATTCCATGAAACTTAAGGTTTTTGGTGGTTTGGGGGTGTTTTAATGGCTGATTTGATTTTGCAAAGCTGTCCCTGTCTTAAACAAACCTTCTTGTGCTTATTTGATGAGAAATCTTTCCGTGGCTAAATGAGCTGCCAGGCTAGTTACCTGCTTGGTACAACTAGGAAGAAAACCTTTCAGCTGAAGATTAAGCACTCTGAAGCCTTTTGTGAAATATCTCCATCATTTGTCTTTCAGTGACTGATTTCTTAGGTACTTCCTGTGTGCATTGAAGGCAGGCCTGCATTCAGCTTCGTCTTGTGGGATGTTATGCACCATTCTCCTCCTCTTGGGTTTCTCCAGCCCTAGAACTGACATCAAAGTGGGTGTGCAGCACAGGAACTGGGAGAGAAGAAAAAAATGTGGAAAATCTCCAAGGGAACACAGCATCAATATATGGTAGCTTCTACCTCCTTTGCTAGGCAGATGATGGATGGAAAAGAAAGTTCATGGAAGAGTGAGAAGGTGTTTGATTCAGGTGTTTGGAAATTTGGGAGATGGAAAATAATGTCTGAGCACTTGGGTAGGCAGCAATCAGAGGTGGGATAAGAAGGAGCAAGGGTTGAAAGAGATGAAGGGAATAAAGGGGAAAGGGACAAAAATTTAAAGTGAAGAACAGAAATAAGCAAAAGAGATGGAGATTATTCAGAGGCATATTTTTACTTTTTCTTATGCAGTGTAAGAGAGTACTGGCTCTTAGGAAGCTCCTGCTGGAGAAAGGATAAGGAAAGGGAATAGAAGTAGGAGGAGGGAACAGGTTTCCGCTGCCTTCTGTAGGCCTGACAAATAAAACACCTTTTGTTTGTCTGGAGAGTACATACAATTTGTATAGGCAAGTGTCATTGTTTATTTTCAGCAGATAAATAAGTTTGCTACAGTAGGGGGGCAGAGATATTTGAAAGTCTGTTATGAGGACATTACTCAACACCCCTTACCACGCCTGTCCATCTTGTTGTGAGTGGGTTACATCTTCTGCAAGGACACCTTGTTTTTCTAGACCTTAATTGAAAGATTTGGCAGAGCATTTTAGAACTGACTTAGGAACTTAAAATGAATGTCACACCAGACTGGTGGTTTTGTGCATTGGCACAGCTCTCCAAGCACTTCTACATGGTCTGTTGTAGGATTTGTTGTTATGAGAAAAGATTCAGCTGTTGGAAGAAGAATGCAGGGCACAGACAGTTGGGTACTGACCCATCAGATTTATGGATTGGCAAGAAAACACAAACACGCTACTGAAATTTTCAGGCTATGATCTCACTGAATCACTCAGAATAAGGAAAATAATTTATCAGTAGCTTACATTTGCTATAGTTAGACTATAGTGTGCTCAGTTGTGTCTGGCCCTGTTATTCATGTTCTGCTAGTCCACTAATCCATTAATGGATAACAGCAATGAATGTGAGATGTATAAGTCATCAACAAATTGCTCTGGCTAATCCTCTGTGCACTGCTTTTTAACAATAAATACCAGTCAAGAAATGAGCAAGACAGCCACAGGAATTCTGGCTTTCTTCCTCATTTTACAGATGTTAGAAGGTAGGTAGGGCTTTTTTCTTCTTTCTGCATACCAGCCTGAATATTGATGCACAGCTTGAAATGCTGATGTTTCAATATGCTTTTGAGCTAAATATAGAATTTTCTGAAACTTCTTTTGGGGCATGACATCACATCATCCATCAGGGAAATCAAACTTAACTCAGTCCTCAAATCTGTCTTAGCTCAAAAATGAGAAAGATCAGTGGACTTAAGCAGACATTTATTTGCCTTATTGAATGGCTGAGCAGTTGATAGACCTGAGAAATTGGTATGCCACGGGGAAGAAAGGACTAATACAACTTCTGGTAGGAAGTTTTGTTGTAAGTATGGGCAAGTTTTATAAAATCTCATGCTTTTTAGGGTAATATACACCCCCTATAACAATGGTTCTATGAATGAAGAATAATAATAATAATAATTCTGAAACCTTTCTATCTTGTTAGCATAAATCAGTTAGCAGAATCTGGAGATTTAAAGGACTTACTGGAGGGTCCTCTCTTCTTTATTCCCCAACAGCTACAGTTAATCTTATTTCAGTGTTAGTTTCCAAAGTGTTAGCTAAGTGCCCTAGCTTCAACATGAAAAGTTTATATTATTTGTGTCTGAAACTCATCTTACATAAAAGCCGTGTCACAACGTTGATATATACTGAATTGACATGATATTCATTGATTTTTCAGATCATTGCCCCTTGGTTATCAGCAGAAAGAGAGAATTATATAGTAGTTATGCAAAATATTTAAGCCTCTACTCTTTAATACTAGATGAATTGGCTTCATGCTTGCTGATCTTGTGTATGGAAATAAAAATGTTTGGTGACATCCAACTAAGTAGAAGGTATCTTTTCCTGTTGGACAATAGCCTAATCACTCCTGCTTCTAACTACTAACTAGTGTGACTGATTATTTTCTTCAGTGCTGAAAGGAACATTCCCTAGATTTGCCAATGTTTTTAACCAACAGGGAATTTGGTGTTAAGGGGTGCTCAAACAGAGCTGCACAGTGCTGATGTAATACTAGAAGGAGAGGTATCCAAGCCAGCCTTGAAGAATAGTTTTGAAAAATCCTTTCAGGAGATATGTACTCTAGTAT
>VWYI01006084.1:0-10646 GCA_013399455.1 Anthoscopus minutus | reverse complement strand
TTAAAAAAAGATTGGATGTGGCACTTGGTACCATGCTTTAGCTGAGGTGTTAGGGATGGATTGGACTCGATGATCTTGAAGGTCTCTTCCAACCTAGTCATTAGGTGTGAGTTCTGTGATCTTCTAACTTTTATATTAAACCTTCAGTATGTCTGACATATAACCTCCATTGATTCATATTATTCTCCATTTCAGATGCTCCTAAACTGGTATTTCACAATCAAACCCAGAATTAGATTTTAGAGGAAGTATAATTGGCAAGGAAATTACAGATTCAACTACATTTAGACTTGAAAAAAAGATAAGAAAATGCTAACAGAAAAATTGTATTACAGGCACATACATTAACAATGCAGATGGCCATGTTTGCTGTCAAAATACTGAAAAATTTTAAAGTGACATTCAGTGGGAGCAGAAATATTTGCAGGAACGAAGTTCAGGAAACTTTATCATTCCAATGCTTTTTAATAGTTCTGAAATATAAACTCATCAGTCACTTGTATACTTTCAGACATTTTGTCAATTATTTGAAACTGTTACCTCTTTACTCAGCAGTAGTACAATCATGGGTAGTTCCCTCTGATAAGTTATGTCCAACATTTTTGTGTTTCACTATAAAGATAACCCTAGACACAATTTTTTTGCAGTAAATAAGCACCCATGCATCAAAGATATCAAGATATCTGTCAATACTTAAACTTTCTGAAAAAGTTTCTGAAAAAGATATAATTTTAGATGAGTCTAGAACACTGTATTTCACAAGTAGTTCAGAATATGAATGAGTTCTGTTTGCTGTTTTTAAGTAATCATATGAAGTAAGCAAGTTGTAAGTTGTCTGAATTTTCAGAGCAGTAGAGGATACTTTAATTCACTTAACTTTTCATGTCATAAGACAGTACCACAGTGCATTCCTCTTTCCAAGCCAGTTGATAAATTTTAGCTCTGACTGTGGTCTTTCACAGATGGTCAAAGACAGGTCTCTTCCTGTTCAGTCAGTGACATCCTTAGTTAAGATAAATATAAAAAATCATCCCTTTGTAATCCTAGAGTAGGATTCTTGACAGAAATGGGACATGGAGACAGTTTTAGAAAGGGATTCTGCACAATTTAGCACAATTTAAATCAGAGGGTGATTTCTCAGAAGTTACAATCCTGTTACAAGAGCATGTGTGAAGTCAAATCAGCCTTCCAAATTGCAAAGAATCTCTACTTTATTTAACCTCCTGTATCTACCAAGAACAGGCTTCCTAATACGTTCTCCTCAGTGTAAACATGGCAATGCTGGAATGAAAGGGTAGTTATAAGGCTTCTCTTTTACTTTAACCAGCTGTCCAAAATGTGAGGGGAGAGAGGGGCTGTGCAGTTCTTCCCAAAGGCATCAGAGATCAATCTAGAGGTCAAATGAGAAGGATCAACTTGCATTCATATTCTCGTGGAAGAGTAATGGCTAAAGAAGGCTAATTTCCTCTTTAGGCTGTAAATGAAAAGCACATTGATTTCAACAAATAGTGAATTACACTCAAACCTCACAAGAGATTGAAGAGCTACAAAGGCATTGAAAAACCACAGAGGGCTATTATAATTGAGATGTTTTTGTACAGATTGTATTCATCTTAATAACTAATAATTAATAATTAATAGTACAATTTTTACCTACTAGTTTATACAGAAATAGGTTAAGATCAAAAGAAAATTTGTTTTGTGTGGCAGACTACATGTGTTGAAGCTTCCCTAACTGGTTTTCAAGTAGAGGGATTTATTTAGGTTTGACATATCTACCATTAACCCTTCCTGTCAATATAACTATAAATAATACTTTTTAAAAAGGGAGAGAAAAAAGACCAGCTGAGCAACTGAATTCTAAATCCCTGAAATCCATTTGCAGTAGCAAGCTGGTACATTACTTGTTCTTTCCAGATCTCTCTCTCTTCAAGTCATTGTAAATTGGAAGTAAACCCTTGGCAGCAATATGCCTTGAGTCTGCACTAACATGTTCTCCAACATTTGAGACAGAAATAGGAACACTTAAATTTCAAGTGAGCAAGCACAGTAACAGGTGTCTCTTGGGGGTGATGGGTCTCTAGTAAGTGAGCAAGTGAATGCCTCCTAGGGGTTTAAGAGGCATGGTTAATTATTAACCTCCGCTACTGCAATTCTCCACTATTTAGAATGCATGTTTTAAAATTCACAAGGTCAGAAAATATCTCTGTGTGGGTGAGTGTCTGAGTAGGCTCTCAAGGGGAGAGGAAGACAAACAGAGCTGAGAAATAAAACCATTTACTGAGGTGCTGAATGCTAGTCCTGAGAACTACTTTCAAAGATAAGTAGTTCTAGAGGAGAGGCATTTAAAAATGTGTAATGAAGAGTGGTCAGTGGTTTTTTTCCCCAGGAATTATCTTTTTGGGTTTTTTTTAGAGAAGAATGACTAAGAACAGCACTATGATTTTGTTTAAATGTGCTGCAATTTTAGAGAGTCTTTTTCCTGTGCTTTTTTTTCCTACTCAGTTCTATTTCCTTCTCCATGCACATTTTATAGTAAAATTGATTTATTTTACTATTCTTTCGAGAAATTAGCATGCACATTCTGTCTCAGAGCTGCAATAATGCATTTGTGGGTGAAACAGCCTCAAAAATATGACTGAAAGTGTAATGAGAATGGCTGCACACAGAAGCAAAGGCAGCAAGAGAAGTCCTGGCATCCTCAGTGTTATTGATCTTGAATCATGAAAGAAGGCCTAAGAAAGACCGGATGATCTTTTACAAAGTTGAATTATGGAAGTGATTTTTTTATAGTCTTCATTAGAAACATGAAAAGGGCAAATTACAAATCTGAAAGAAATTCAATGAAGAATTTGCAAATTTTCACAAGTGTTTCACACAGACATTTTTTTTCCAATCTCATTGTCGTTTCAATGTAATAATGCAAAATCTCTATTAAATACATAATGACTCAGTCTTAACTATAGTAGAGATTTGCACTTATTTTTGTACCATGTTGAATTTCAGAATAAATTTTCCATGAAATATTCTGACATCTCTTTTTTTCAGAACAATTAAGACATGCTGTTTGAATAAGTCAACTAATTAGGATGCTTCTTGTTTTATTTATAATATTAAAATTTAAAAAACCCTATATTAATAATAGAAATAAAAAATCAGCCTTTTGTTTTCCTGAAAAAAATAAATATTAGCACACTTCTTTAAAGTATTTTAATGTTAAAAAGTTACATTTCCAATAGCAAAGTGTTACATGTGAAAAGTTCTGGAAATGCTCCACTTAATGTAGTTTCTATGTAATGCTACAAGTATGCTGTCTAGCCACAGAAAGTAGTTTTATTTTATTTACTACAAAATTATCCATGAGACCCATCCATACACCTCATAGTTCCACACAGTCTTGCAACAAAACACAAATAGTGGACAGAAGAGAACAAGAACACTATCCATAGCCACCTCTATCTAAAAATCCCCATTACTTCATTCAATCCATAGTCTGAGGATTAATAATGTGGTTCATATTGACAGCAAGCACCATCAAAGGAAGAATTTTTGATGTTAAAACAAATTATTCTGTGTGCTAAATGCATGGCAGATTATTTTTCTGAGTTCAGCACTGTAGGTGAAGAGAAATGCATACTTATTTGGGAAGGCAGTGATGAATACAGGATTCTTCATGTAATCAGAAGCTGCAATTTGTTCTTCTGTACATGTTATTGAATCCAGAAAATAAGTGTAAGCCTTTGTTAAGAGCTTCTGAATTATAACAGCAAATTTCTGACATAGGCAGCTATGGTCACCTGCACTGGTTGAAGCAAGCCTGTTATGTAGCAGATATACTAGGTAGCTGATAAACTACAAATGTGTATTACATGATCTCTGTTCTCATTCTTTTAAATAAAAAAATTAGACAATTTTGTACATCAAGCTTTAGAATGAAAAATGAAATTGTGCAAAATCATAATGACTAAGTCCTCTTCATAAAATAAACACTGACCCAGACTTTTGTGATTTATTCTCTTTTTCTTATGGTAAAGACAGGTAAACTGATTTTTTCCAAATGGAAGTATAAAACCATTGTCTGGACAAAATCTTTCAGCAATATTCTCTCCTGGCAAAATATCATATAAGCAAAATTTAGTTTTGAATGCCTCATGCTCCATTATTTTTTGATTGAAAAAGTTTTAAAACAAAGAGGAGAAGAATGCAATATTTTGAGAGACATCAAAACGCTGGTTCATGTGTCCTGGGAAAAATTATTATCAAAAGCATGTGATCTCACTAGCATGTATAAGAAATTTTTGCATGTAAGAAATATCAATAGCATTACAATGAGAATAAATAGTATAAAATTGCACCATTACACGTCAAACTGGAACTGCTTTAGCATTGGTTATGGCCCTTAAGTTCCGTCAGTGGTCTAAATACTAATGAGGGAGCCTGGTCTTCTGCTGAACACAGGGAATAAAAATACAAAGAAGATAAATAAAGTATCCCCTGTCGGATCAATATGGATAAAGTGACATGTCAAATACCTACCACTGTAATTCTGGCTAGTCAGCTATTGTGATTCACTCTTATGCTGACTCAGTGCTTCGCAGTGAAATACTGCCTCCCTCCTACTCCACTAGTGCTTGCCAAATCCCATTAGGAAATGTATAGCAATTAAGATTAAATAATGCCTTGCTATCCCACTCTGCCCAGAAGGTACTCCAGAATGTCTCTGAAGTCAACTAGGAAGGAAGCCTCTCAGTCCAGTTCCAGTAGAAATGCTTAATATCTGCAAGATCTGAGTTGATCCCTCCAGGAAAGTGAGCCAGGAACCCAGGGTGAATCTAACATAGGCCAGGCAGTGACAGCACTGAGTGGGAGCTGCACCTCAGCCAGGCAAGCAAAGCAGGGTGGTGACACCAAATGGTTCTATCAACAGCTTAAGGAGCATCAGACTAATGCCACCTAAGATCAGCCCAGAAAACTGAAAAAACAATTCATAAATAATCATGTCTGTGCTGAAGTGGAGCTCCTAGGCCCACTCATTTCAGATCAGTTGCTGTACTAGTGTCTAGCATTTAGTGTTACTGATGAATTTGCCCCATCATTGCATAAAACCATTTTTTTCACAGATTTGATGTGAAAATTTTGTACAAGTCCTGTGCAAATTTTGAAAAAAACGTCCTTTATAAATTCATATCTTCAGGGGGAAAAAAAAAATCAAACTATATATTAGGAGATGTATTTTTCTCAAATAGAAAGGCTCTAGCTACCAAGGCACATTTTTCAGTGGAAAAAGCCCAAACAAACCACTGCTATGTCTGCCATAATATTTCACCTAAAATAGCCAGCAATAGAAGCTTTACTGCACAGGCAGATCACAAAAGGTCTTCTGCTGTCAAAGTATAGTGAAAGGTAACAGACTGGACACCTTTTAGTCTACCCTGACTGGCATGGGGCAGCAAAGAGCAACAGCGAGAGAGGGATGTCACGAGTGGTCTCAGAAAGGAACATGAAGACTAGCAAGCATTATGCATATCATCAGTAAACACCACTACTTAAAAAACCCCACTGTCTGCCACAAGCTGAATGTTCACTTGTGTTCTGCACAGACAGACCTAAAGCACAACAGTATTTGTGGGTGCTTTGTTTTTCTTGCCTACTTATGGAACAATTTCGATTACACTCAGTACCTTGGCATCTGGATATGCAACCGCTTAGTAGGGTGTCTGAAAACATTTGGCTTTAGCCTGTGACTCATCATGCACTTTAGGTGCCTGTTAATTAATCAAGAATCATACATCCCGCTGTGTGTTATAATTTTCAAGGAAGCAACAGAACCATTAGCGTTCGGTGTTTCTTGTTTTGTATCTCACATCCAAGTCAGAATTAACCAACACACCTGAGATTTAATTACTCCAAGCACCAGCCCATCTCAGTCTTTCATGCAGGTCAGCCTTTCCCTGACATTCTAGGTTCTCACAGACTGACTCTAAGAATTTCTATAAGCACTTCAGCACTACTGCCTATGTGTTCATATTCACATTTGTAAGTCTGAATAACAAGTTACCTATTTTTTTCTGAAAATTTTTCTGTGATGAAAGTAAATTTTTGAGGGAAAAAAGTAAGACTGAAAGCTTTAAAAGGCATACATTCCAGATATGTTTCTAAATTACACATACACACACAGATTTCCTACTATAATTGTTGAATTTAAATATCATGAAAATGAGATCAAATACCAGAAGTAAAAATACTTCCTTTTTTTAGAGGTTTTTATTTTTTTAATAATTAAACTTTGTGGTTACAATGCTGACTTCCTGTGGTCAGTTAGATGTTTTCCTACTTATTTTTTTGAAAACAAAAATGATGGAAATCTCACCAGATACACTTGTTATCAAGTTGTCTGATTAATAGACATAGATAATTGCTGGAATTTTAGAATTTTTTTTAAGAGAAATCTTCTTATCAATTAGTACTTCATACTAAAATGAAAGTTCCATGGCAGGCACTCTGAAATCCAGTTGTTCAACTTTTGGTCCCACTCCACTCTTAGTCTTGCTATCTCATGCCATTTGATATTGTTCCTCTGCAATTTAAGACAGCCTAAACTTCCAATAGCTCCCAATAGATCAGTAACAGCAATGAGTAAAAGTAAAATGGCAGTGAGAAAAAAGAAAATAATAAAAAAGGATGAGGGAGCATCTAAGTGATATTTTCAATCTACCTGCATCTTGATGGACCATGAAACACCATAAATCAGAGTAATCAGTGATACATATTTCACAAAAATAACAGAATCAGTTTTGCCAAACAGAAGCTAAAGAGGTAGAATAAATGTATTTTAAAAACAGCCCAAACACACATAATAATCTTTATGTTTACACTGAGGTAAAACTATGTCGTTGTTTTCAGATGCTGATTACCTGATTCATTTCTCCAGCATTAATAAAGTTGACATATTTTACTGATGGCAATGGCTGTCTAGCAGATCAAAAGTCAGTGTAGATTTAGTCTCATAATATCTCCATACTTTTAAATGAAAGACTCAGAAGCTTCCTATTCTGAACTACTAAAAGCAAGTAACAAATTACCCTTCCATTGCTTTTAGAAGAAAAGGAATAAGATTAGGCTCTAAAGGATTCTTATATTTGCAGCTCATATTGACACATAAACAAGTTTACAAGTAAAATCCAAAGACTGTGAAGGTAAACTTTTTCTTATTTAGCGATAAAAGCAAATAAAAATGTATTACTATATAGTCCCATTTTGTTCCCTCATAAAGGTGCATTAATTTCAAGTCACAATTGAACCAGCTTCCTGGAAGGGTTTATTCCACAGGTAATTAAAGCTATTGCAGAATTAATGCTTTTCATTTTGTCAGGAAGGTGCTAACTGTGAAATCAGAAGCATCCTACTGGTTAGGTGAGAAATCAAATTCCTCTTTACACTCACACAAGGAAAGGGAATAAGAGAAATTGCAAAAGGAAGCAGTGCAAAATGGTTTATACAGGGAACAAAGCAATTTGAAGGACCAAAGTTTTCCAAAAGCCTTTAGGAAACACTGTAAAATAAAATATATTTTGATTTTAATTGTATTTATGCTAAGATAGTGTGACTCAATCAAAAGTTTACATTATCCTACAATATTGCCACATAAGCACAGAGGGAAACCCAAATGACTTTTATCTAATCAACATTTATTAAAAGGAAAAAATGCCTGGTCACATTACATGTTTTATCATAAACCACAGAGAGATGCAAATTGCATTTTTTATACAAGAGGTTCTTAAGAATGTTAGCACACTTTAAAAATTATACTATGTAAAACATTTCTATATGAAACGTAATGGGAAAAATTTGCATGGAATTGTACTTAAGTTTGTGACCTTTTCTTGTAATGAAATATTAATTAAGTTAAGAGTTTATGAGCTATATTCGTTTATAGTTACCTTACTTTGATTAGTATTTTCTCTAAGGCAATGCACTGAAAATGCTGTTTATTATATATATATATATTGAATATAGAATCCAAGGTGGTAAACCTCATCCATTTCTCCAGAGACATGTAGGCCACAAACTAAATGGTATTGCTACTTAGTTCTTCTTTTTTAATTTTTTTTTATATAATTTTGCCATTCCAAGTTGGAATGAAAAACTGGTAAGTTTCAGATGTTTTATTAAATAATAACTGGAGGGAAAAAAGTAAAGAGAGGTCAGTCAGAATTTCATCTTACATATTCAAAATGTGTCATTATAATATATACCGTACCACTATTACTAACACATTTCCAGAATGAAAAGTTATTTTTAAGTCATTCATAGTCATAGACTTTCATTTTCTAAGTT
This sequence comes from Anthoscopus minutus, assembly GCA_013399455.1. Classification (NCBI taxonomy): domain Eukaryota; kingdom Metazoa; phylum Chordata; class Aves; order Passeriformes; family Paridae; genus Anthoscopus; species Anthoscopus minutus. Next base: position 2,309 of record VWYI01006084.1, on the reverse strand, counting down.
GAAAAGCGGGATATTTCATTATTCTCAAATGGTTGTTAAAATTTTTGTGAAGTAGTCTTAGAAATTTGTCATGAAAACTTCTCTGTTCTTTCCCTAGGGTTCTCATTTTAGTTTGATGTCTGTCACTCTTTGCAATTTGTACTGGTACACTAAACAAAGCTTGGGTACCAGCATTAGTTACTTTTAGCTTAATGAAGTCATATACCAGTATTTGATTATCTAACGTAGAAATAATCCAAAGAAAGAGAGGACCTGAAAGATAAAATTTTGTATCTTTGTTGATTTAGGTTTGTTTAGGTTGGTTATAGTTTAGTTTTGGTTTTTTGTTTGTTTGTTGATTTGGGTTTTTTTGTATTTTACATCCTTAGAATATCTCCAAATGACAGAAATAATATTTGCTCTCATACATTGAAATCTTTTAACCTTGAAAAAACCCAGAATCTGGAAAATCTATTAACTTATACTTTTTAAAAAATAAAATAGTTACAATAATGAAAATATAAGACACATGAATGAGTTTAACAAAAATATGTGGTTTACCCTTTCAAATTATCTGCCTCATAAATTTTCCTGGTCATGGTTACAATAATGACATTTTACTACCTTTGCTCATTTGAGTGCAAAGTATTTTTTGGCTACAAACAATATCTTGGCTACTTAGATCTTTCATACATTCTCTGCAATGGCATTTTTCTGGCTGGTCACCTTCTGTTCTTTTGGTGTGTTTTGCATCTGGGCTACTCACAGAAAGCTTACTGCATTTCAAGTACACTCAGAGATATCTCAAAATTGAAGCTGATTAGACAGAACAGTGACACAGGAAGACATATTCTCCTCTAGCACAGTTTTGAGGCTGACTAAGCCTTTGGAATCTCTCCCCACATCTGGAGTAACTACTTTCTTACATGTTTTATGCAAAATAATTCCATCTAAACATTTACCTTCTCAAGAACTGTTGAAAAACCTTGCACTCAGCTTTGTTGAAAAATTCTGTGAACTAATACTTAAGGCATGAGTTATTGGAAGTATCTTCTGAAAAAACCCCACAATTCCTAGAAGACACTGAAGAAAAAGGCAAACTGCTTATTCTCTGTAGAGATAATATAGTAATCATCGTTGTCACAAAAAAAAACCATTTTTAATTACAAAGATAAGAAAAATGTTAAATGAAGACCTGACTTAAAGGTTTGTTTTATTTCTAATTAGTTCTGTAAAAGAAGAAATTTCCTGGTTTTTATTTGCTCTGACTTACTAGATTAAAGCACTTCGGTGTGAAGTGATTCACTGCCAGGGTGCTTAAAATCAAAATTTGGAAAACCAAATCCTTTTGGATCAAGCACAGATGACTAGTTCATTTACCACCCATGTCAAAACCAGCTAAAATCATCACGCAAGTATTCTACATTCTACATCTAATTAGGACTGCCTTTGTGTTTTATAGGGATACCAGAATGACACTGGTCACATTTTAGCTCTTCTGCAATAAACCTGGGACTTCAGATAGACTTCAAATGTTGGATCTCATATGCTGATCTAGGCTGCTTCCTTGGGAGCATTAGCATTATCTGAGCGTTTCTGACAGTGCCCAAAATCAACACAAAGCACTGAATACCTTAATTTGATGTACCATGTTGGAGACATTATGATTGTATCCAAAACTCCACAGGAGGCTGAAGACACTGGCATATCTAAGAACATGAATTTTGCTGTGCTTCTGAGCTAAGCAAAAAAAATGAAAAAAATGTCTATCTTCTTAGATAGATTTGAACAGCTCATCATGTTAGACTTTAACAAAATACAGTAAGGTATGATCCATAAACCTCTCCATATGTCAGAGATTACACTAAGTTGTTTGAAGGTAAGTCCCCTACATAAAATTTAACCTTAATTTTATGAAAAAGGACTAGGATGTCAACAGTCAATATAAACATATATACTTGAAATATATATATATACTTGAAATGTATCCTTGAAAAAAAAGTTAAAATATCTGAATCAGTTCTGACCTCAGATAAACTTTTTGTTAATGGCCTAAATGTACAGCTGCTTAAGGAGGAGAAGCTGCTATTAATATCCTGTAAAGATAGGCATTGCTCTGTGAAGTTCAATGGACTTGTTCACTTATCGCCAACCTCATTAAGTTTTAATTTTATTTGTATATGTTGTTCATAACCAGTGATAATATGAATGCTGCCAAAGCATCTGAAAATCAATTCAAAAAGCTTTTAAAACTGTGTGGAGAGACAGAGTGGTTATAAATGGAACTGCTGACAGACCTTATCTCTAGTGTCTTGAACGTCTCTTGGTCA
>VWYI01006077.1:0-28436 GCA_013399455.1 Anthoscopus minutus | reverse complement strand
CATAAAGAAATGCTCAAAATAAACACAAAAATCGTGGTTTTGGAGACAGCGGTAACAGAACATGAACAACCATGCCTCTGAATTTAAGAGATTATAGCTTTTAAATACTAACACCATCACTACTTAGAAGATTGGGAAAAAGAATTTCAAATGTTTTCCATTAAGGGAATGTTTCAGGAAATCTCTTTGTGCCCAAGAAGAGAAGTTTAAAGCCCCGCTTATTCCTCTGCAGTCAGAATTTGTAACAGTCAATGTAAAATATAAGTATTATTCAAGTGTAGCCCCTTAGAACTTGAACATTTGCCTGTGATTTTCAGCGTGAGACAACACAACAAGCTCGGCCAGACGTTTATTTTCGTGTAGTTTTAGTCATTACTTGACACTGGGAACTGATTTATCTATCTGTGGATGTAAATACATCCACAACAGTACGGCAGTTGGGTCCCAGATCTCTCCCACATTCCATTTTTGACTCAACATTTTCCAATACACCAAATGGTAACTAGTGATGAAAACAAGGAACAGGAAAACACTCTGCAAGTAAACGCTATGAGTTCCACTAATAATTTCTAATTAAAAATTAAATTCTCTTAGATGTGATGAAACCAGAATTCAGTCTCCAGCATTCATATGAAGCTACTCAGAAGTTTACCACAGTACTCCAGGCCTCATATGTATCTTGCCAAATACTGCTGTATACATTTCAGGGCAGAAAAATTCAATTCTGCTTTAAATGCAATGAGGTTTTAAGTTAGTGTAGCAAGTAATTGTAAGGAGTTTATGGGCATTAGCCAAACCAGCATTGTAGAATAACAATCGTATGGTAATATTGTGTAACATTATAAATGTAAATGCTATTACATTCCCACTAATCGGGTAGCTACACATCAAAATACTAATTTCTTCTTAAGCAACATAAATATGTTTTTTTTGACCAGGACTGAGTAGGAAATGGTGTTCCAATAGTTAACCAGCGATCCCCTAGGGTCCTTCAGGCAGCCAGAAAATTCTGAGTTACTGTAGAACCACCAAGCCTAAAATGAAGGAAAAGCTCTCAGAGTAGTTTTTTTCTCTAACAACACTCTGCTCAAGTTCTCTAATAAGGGGCACTGCACACTATAAATCAGCCCTGCACCTTTGAAGTCAATGGGTTCCCCCATGTAAGGAATACAGCTAAATATATATTCTCTGCCAGCTGTTTGTATATACCTTCTGTATTTCCTCTAAAACATTAATTACTTGTATTTGTATGCAAATAATCAACTTACAAAGGATGCTCTGTGTTCTCATTAAAGGTCCTATTGCAGATAACATTCCATTCTGAATTTAACCCGAAACACATTCAAGTCAAAAGGAAATAAACTTACCTTAAAGAGTAAAAACTTACCTTACCTTAAGATTGGCCTTAAAGCCCAGTCTTGCTTTATTGACCAAAAAAAATCCCTGTTCATACTCACAAATCAGGTCCCTGAATCAGTTTAATCTCAAAGATTCTTTTAAGTATTGGATAAAATGGTTCTATATTCTTTCCCATAAAATAGCGTCGGATTCATTCTTCTTAGGTGACAAATGCTTTCAATGAACAAATGAGAACAGAATCACAGAGTAATTTGGGTTATGAGGCATCATCTTAAAGACCATCTCATTACAACACCTCTGTCACAGACAGGTTGCTCAAAGCCCAATCCCACACTGCCTTGAACACTTCCAGGGCTGGGGCACTCAGAACTTCTCTGGGCAACCTATTCCAGCCTCACCACTTCTCAGTGAAGAATTTGTTCCTTCCATGTAATCTAAATCTGCCCAGTCTATATATAAACTGAGAAGTGCAGGCCTTCTAGCAAAGCACTCAGTGGTACCATCATTTTTTTCATTTTTAATTTCCATTTGAACTTTTCAAAGTGAAAACCACTGATTTTTCAATCAAACATTGATGCAAGGGCATAAATTAGTTTATATGTATTAAACTTACAAAATAGTGTGTGAGACATTTTGGGTCAAGACAGCCACGTCTAAACCATTACTATCCTGAAAGATAACTGCTTTTAAATGTTTAATTCACTCTAACTGTGGACAGTGCTGATAAAGCTAATACCTTTTTATTTCAGCTCTCTCAAAGTCCCATTAAGAAGAAAGGACAATCATGAAGTTGTCCAAGCACGTCCTCTAACCCCAGACAAATATAAAACATTAAGGTAGATCAGGAAAATTACTCTCTTTTAGCCTTGGTTACTGCATGGTTAGGTGTTACAATACCTGCAACAATGTAAGTGCTACCTATTATGACAGAAAGTGGTGGATGACAAAGAATATTTATGTGCTTATAATGGCAGTGGGCTTCACTTTTATTCACTTCATGTGCTTGCACAGACATGAGATGCTGCAGACACGCATAAAAGTACCTCTGCATAAATCTAGGGCTAAAGGATACAAAAAAACCCCAACCCTTTAGATGAGATCAAGTATTTTGTTAGAAAAGACATTCTATTAATCTAAAAAAAATTAGTTAAGTTCACTGAAAGTCTGAGCTACTGGAAAAACACGTTTGTATTCTGCACAATGTGCCAGTGAGGTTGAACTTTCTGAAATTAATAGGGGAAAATCAGCTCTGTATCTCACAGAGCTTAAGTGTAAACTTGAATATAAAGTGATACAGAACAGTCTTCTGGTTTACTGAATAACCTTAGCCAATTCACAAGGGGTACTGAGGTATCCTGTTTTTACTCAAAGGGCATCATTTCAGTGCTTAATTTTAGCACTGTAAAACAAATGAAATGAAATTTATAGGTTTCAGAAACCAGAAGGAAATAGATTACAGAGGGAGAGATAGTGAAAAGACTAACAATGGTCTGTTGGAAAACCTCCCTGTACATAAAAAGACTAGGAAAAATATTTTTCAAAAGAGACATTAGAGAAATTAATTTTACCATTATGGTTCTCATCTGTTTTTACATAATTAAAAAATCCACAATTACTAGAATACTAGACTGCACTTCTTACAAATCACAAGATGATACAAATAATGTCCAGCAAGTATTCTCAGAATTTGGCCCAAACTTGATTCAGTCTAAATGCTTGTAGACTTTAAATCCAATCAACATGCAAACCATTAGGGAAAGGTAAATCTAAGAGTTTTCTGGTAACAACAGAGCTGATTTAACAAAGCCGGAATGGACATTTGAAATTACAATCTCAGCACCTACTACAGATTCCCTCCCATGCCTCTTGCAAAATTTGGTGTGACTTTTCTAGTTCCAGTTTTCAAATTCAGCCTGATTTCCCCTCACTGTACAGGGGGGCTTGCTGCAACTTAAGGCCTGACATACCCAATCACAGGTATTGGCATTCCAGACTGGGTAACAGGTGGCATCACGTTTTCTCAAAATGAGAGCTCTTCCAGTGTGCAATGGCTTTTAACACCCATCAGCTCCACACATCACTTGAGACTCTGCCAACCTTTCACCAGGAGATAGGAAAACAGCCTTCACTACCAGTGCTAATGGAGCTTAAGCAAATGTGAAAAGTTTCAGACTATCTTCTGCTTCAGAAAAGCTTCTAAGATAGCAAATGCAAGCAGAGTGTACTGAAAGGTGACAATAGGCACAGAAGCAAAGAAACCTGTTCTTAGGAAAAAAATCTCAAGGTACTCCTGTTGTCTCCATTTGTGTGAAGCTGGTGATGGATACTCAGCAAAATCAGAGTCTGACAGCAATTACAAACTCTTCTAACAAGACCTGAGGGTCTTAGGTGATTTCCAATGCAGTAGAAGGAATCAGAGAACATGGAACACAAATCCAATGGAAATCAGGCTTCACAAAACAGCTTTTAATTAGGATGTTCTAATTAGATGCTGAAGAGACACACAATCATCCACAATTAATTCTACCCTTGATATGGCTTAGGGAACATCACAGCTAAGTCAGTTAACACTTTAACTTTAAAACCTTAATCTTTGAAGAGGCAATAGAAAAATATTCCTTACTTTTTACTTCTTCACTAGAGTATCTCCCACTACTGAAAACCAAAAACTCATCTTGCATAATACCTGCATTTGAAACAATCCAGTCTTTATGACCATAATTAGATTTATTACATCTGCTGAAAAACTAGGCAATTAGTAGTTCTAATAAACTAGCCATTAACTTGTACTTAGAAACTACTGATTTTAATAGCGGCATATTTAATAAAGGAATCATTGTATTTGTCAATTAGCACTATCAACTTTTAATTAAATGATCTTTTCACAAGAAAGAAAAAAAACTCAGATGTTTCATGTTTATATGGAGCAGAGAATTGTTCTGACTGAAATGCAATTTTTAAGGGCTGTATTGGCTAAAGCAACATTTTGAGGTGTAAATGTTGATACACAGAAAGGAGAGAAGTTGCATAGATCTCCGCACAAAGGTCTTCTCTAAGAAGGTTTTTGTGATCTTGCTATCAGGAAAAAATAGATTTCATCAGAAAAAAATCCAGCCATTGTTGAAAACTACAGAGGACTTCCAGAATACATCTAAGAAACAGAGGGAGAAGATGTTAATAACCAGAGAGGTTATTTACTCAGCATTTTGCATTACAGTGAACACAAAGCAGTCAGTCAGTGCATGTGATACAGAATCTGTGCAATAGCCCTCATTTTAACAGATAAACTGCAAGTCTTATAAGCAAGGCCATCAGGATTTGAAGCACTTCAGGCATTGTAGACTCGGGAGGATGAAAGTAAAGACTTGGCACTCTGAAGCTAACACATGCAGAATGTGATTAGTCTTTCCTGTATCATTTACTAAACCTGCTAATTAATCTGGAGGGCCTCACACAAGCATCAAATACACAGACTAACTAATATGGAAAGCAGTCCATTTACTTCTCTATTATACCTAAACAGGTGCAGAAATAAAAAGAAAAAAAAATCCACTTCTCATTAGCTTAGACATTATTTTCCAATCCTAAGTGTTAAATCTCAATAAGTTTTGACACCTCAGAGGTGCAGCATGTGGAAATGGACTCAGGTCTGAAGAATATTCCAGTATATAAAAAAACTCCCCTTGCCTATAACGATTCACTTTGTGACTTGAAAAATTCCACTGTGAGCTCAAAAAGACCTGTCAAGCCAAAAGCACTGGCAAGATAAAGATGTCTCCTTTCAGGCAGCAGCCTGCGCTTAAAAAATCCAAAGCCATCTTTCATGACAAAGACTTCATCTTTCATGCCAATGACCATCTCAATAATACCTGAACAGATAAAATATAGTCCCCACTTCCTACTCAAAGAACAGTATTATTACAATAATCTGACAGAGTTTGATGTATGAGATCCCTTCAAGGAAGGCTTGACTTTCTTCCTCTGTACACAGATTTTATCAAGAATTTAAAAGTACAAATAAGACAGTCAGACCTCTTTAAGGATATAAGGAAATATGATTGATGTTAGTTTGAACAGTGATTTGAGACATACAGGCCAGTAGCACTTCACCTATTGTCTTCAAGACAAAGGAACCTGCAGAGGTGATTGAAGGGATCCATCCAAGGATATGAAGGAATGCAGAAAGGCATTGTTGCATCAACCACTCAAGAGTTCAGAGGTGACCAAGTACTCTGCAGCCTTATACATTTTGTATTTAGTTTCTAGCCTATCTGATTCTACACTCCACTGAACGACACATATCATGTGAACTTCACTGAAAGGGCGATCAGACAGGAACCAGAACTGTCTGCTCAGTTCAAGAAACTGGGATAGGCAGTCCAGGAAAGTGGTGGAATCACCACCATCCCTAGAAGTGTTCGAAAAATGTGTCAATGTGGCATCTGGGGACATGGGTTGGTGGCAAATACAGGAGTGTTAGGTTAACAGCTGGACTCAATCTTAGCGGCCTTTGCCAACCTAAATAATTCTGTGATTTATGCTGTACTCTTACTTCACCTTATAGAGAGCATGAAGAGAGTCTGTTACCAGCAAGACTTGTGGAGATTTCCCATTCCCTCTTCATTTATGGTTCGCACTTAGCCCACAACAACAAAGTCTGAGCTTCCCAATTTCCTGAATTCTGGAAGCTTTCTTCTTCCACTTCTCACTACCTTTGCTCAGCAAGAGATTTTTGAGAACATCAGCAAGGAGCTCTGCTTTGCCCCTAGCTATTAACAGACAGTTGAAGTACAGCTTGTAAGTAATGAGAAACCACTTCAGGCAATTTAAAAAAAATCCTTCAGTTGGGTTTCCAGCTACAAGAATAGCTGCAGTGCTTCCAGCCAACAATCCATCCAGCACGGTGACCTTTTTACATAGGTAGATGCCTAAAAAAAAAAAAGAGTAAGAAAGGGAGCATATGCTTACCCTATCAACACTCCCAAACTCAAATTATTTATGCTATGAGAGGATTTCTTTAATCTGATTTTATATACTTTAAACTCATCACTTCATCTTTCTCCCATGTACCTTTAACAGTCTCCCACTGAGTCCACAGAACCTTCTTAGGCACACAGTGGCAGCACAGTGTTAAGGAAAATATCACCTTCCTCTGCTCCAAGCCCGGCTGAAGACAGCCCCAGCCTTAACAGCAGGTGCTCACAATCAAAGGGCATTCCCCACATCACATAGGCTGTCCCTGCCAGGCAGAAAGAACACGTCCCACTGAAAAAGTCAAACCCTGGCAATTCTACCTGCCAGGGGTGGATTCCCACGCCCAGCAGAACCTGCAGAGAATTCACCTCTCAAGCTGTGCTTTTCTGAAGCTTCTGAAAAGCTGTTTCACAGATATTACAAAAGACCCCTGACAACAGGGACCTCTCACCAAGTCTCAACATTTCATTGTAGAAGTCATAAGAATTTAAGGAGGTACAAGACCACAGGTTTCGTCTTCTGACACCATGAACTACCCCTCCTCTGATACTGCTAAATATTTTGCCAGAATTAAAAAAATTTAAAGCAGATACTTGGCATAAGAGGTTACAGCCCACCCTGTTAACATTTAGGAAAGCAATATGCAATTTTAAAACAAGATCCAGTTCTTTAAAGTGTCAGATATAATTAAATATAAATGCCATGGCTTGTATAAGCTATAAAGCACTGAGAAAGTACCAGTTTCCAAACTGTTTCATTTGCTGAAGGAAGCAAACTCAGCACTAAAAAGTGCACCAATTACATTGCCTAGAATTAGAGATGAATAATTTTATGACAGCTACTACCGGCACCAAGATATAAATTTCACTGCCTGCAGAGACTGAGTTCAAGAGAACTAACTCAATAAATGAAAGACAAGATTAAATTGGCAACAAATGTGCTCTACAGAGGGAATTTTTGTATTTTGAAAAGGTAACATCTGAAAACTACTTTTTTCCTCCCACAAAAATATGTTCCATATTCCAAGAAAGCCACTGGACTAGTCTGGCTGGGTTGGTTTTAAAACAGCAGTGAGGACTTGGTAGTTTAATTTTACTTCAGTAATATTTACTTCAGCTACTTTAACACTATTTAGTCAGTTCTGGTCTATCACATTTAAAAATACATTTGTATTTGCAAATACACTCCATAACTGGCACAGAGTACTTACACACATACTTCATGATAATCTACAGAATAATTCTTGAAAATGAAACAGGAACATATTTGGTATGTTCATAGCCAGTGCAGATATAAACAGTGCCTCCTGATCCATCACTGGAAACCCTCCCACAGACCCCCTGCAGCCAAGGCTTCTCCTTGTTCAGAAACAGAATAATGAACACAAGCAGCTCTCAGCTTGGAAAGAACTGAATTCTCCTGACAATACTAATTTTGACAGACAGACAAGTAGATAGAAAAAGGCATAACTGCAATACAGTTTGTAAGTGTTGTATTGATCTCACTGAGGCTGTTTCTATGAACACATGCCCAGTTGTTTATACAACCAGTGCAAATAAATCAGGCTTAAAGCACTTCCCTGTACTTTTGCTGAAGCACTGCTCACAGACACTGCAGCACACTAAAGCATTCACCAAAAGCAAAAAGGAAGAAATCACCAACTAAATAAATGCAGGTTAATTATCAAATTTCAGCAGCATTATTCTAAATGTACCATAATTAAATGCAATGAATTCTGCTTTAGAGATTGCCCTGGTACCAGGAAAGAATACTTTTAAATTTTATGTGCAGCAAATTATGCACTGTGCCATTCACATTTCAAAAGGATTTTTACAGAGTCAGAATTTAAAACACAACAAAACATTCTCTGCTGTGCTTTTCAGAGGCACAAAACAGCCTGGAAACAAGGAAGTATCTTAACATAACATTCAGCAGTAACTTATCATCATGGTTCTGGGCAGTACAAATATTAACTCACTCATGTACCTAATAACTAGAACAGATAATGCAGTAGCTATATCAGCCATAGCAGTAAAAATGCACATAGTCCTGAATGAAAATTAGAGCATCCTAGCTTTAATATCTGACCTGGCATATGAAAAAAATGTATTTTAAAGCACATAAAAACATGAGCAAAATTTTACCTCTATTAAGAGCTTTTGCATCCCAAAAAACCCCACTGTGCAGGATCATTACATGAAATATTAGATGTTACCTGACAAGTTGCTCCAGCTTTGTATTTAAGGTACAAATAACTTCTACCAGAAGCACACATTACCATTCAAGTTCTTTACATCACTTTTTTTTTTTTTTTTTTTACATTTTTGTATTGAAGAAAAAGAATATTCTGTCCCTCTTAAGCCACAATTTTCACTTTGTTTCACCAAGCTTGACTGCAGGTTGTTCGAACCACTGGAGCCTCACCATCTCTCACAAATCAGGCTACATTAAAAGAAATAAAAGCCTTCAGAATTCAAAACAGCCCTTTTGGAAAGTTTGACAGACATTATCCATTTGCAAAAAAATAAAATCCAGAATACCATGTAAACCATTTGAACATCACAAAACTACTTTTATTCTACAGATTGACTGACGCCTCGTGGAATTTATCTTCTGTTGATTTTGGCTCAAAAATTACTTTTGAAAATAGCCCTGCAGGAAAGTAATCGTTAGAACTGTAACTACACAGCATAACAAGTATTTCTTACAACAAAGATGTCTCAAATAAACCAAAATAAGCCACCATCAGCTTGACTGAAATATTCTTTTTCTAAAATCAAGGATACAGCAAGAAGAAATGGATCTGGTTAAGGACAATTAGACGGGCAGCACCAAGGCACAGTTTAGACAACCTTCTTCTCCCACCTAGTGGCAAGAAGCATAAAGAACAAGGGAGTGCAAACGTAAGGTGTTTTCAAGTATCAGCTCTAAAGAGACTGATTGACATCATTAGGATTGAGCCACATACAATTCTGGCTCTCATATTTAAGTTTGCAAGTAATGAACATTCTATCACTATCCTGCAGAACAGCGTTTGTTTTGTCATTTTCCTCCTGTCATCTGAAAAGGAGACATAGTTCAGGAAAGACAGGCTACAGCTGGCCCCCAGCACTTAACAATTCAAACAGACACTTAAAGCTCAGAAACACACAAGTGAACCAAATAACGGCAGCATGGAGTAGCAGGGGCCTTGAATAAAGTCTGTATGTGAATTTCCAATTTACCTAGCACTGCATTTTGTACTGCAAAGACGATGGTTTTACTTCAAATTACTTATTTAGGAAAATTATTCTATTTCCTTCCAAGTTCATCATTTATATCCAAAGTCAAATCTGCAGCAGTTAGTTTGAAGTAGGAATAAACATGAGATGGATAAAAATTTTTATTTACTGTTCTTTATGTACAAAGTATCATTCTTCACATGAAAACAACTTTTGAAAAGCAGTACACCCATTTTGAATCATTGCATGCACTGTTTTGAAAAACATTTTAAAATAAAGTCTAAAAGTTTGCAAAATGCCGTTTTTTATTTTACTAAAATTTTGAAAGCAGCTTTAAGACTTTAATCAACATTTATTGAATTATTCACTACTTCAGACTGATGTCATTCTTTAGAAAACTGTACATGGATAGAAGTTAGAAAGGAAGGCAAACAACTGAATGTACAATACTTACAGTTTTCAACAGATGGCACTTTACAGCAAGGAACCTACATTGTCTAATTGAAACAGAGCAAAAGCAATTGGATGGCTGAGTGCACTGATATGCCAAAGTCTGCCACAGAAGAAGCCTACCATCTTCAAATCTAAAAGCACAGTTCTACAAAACTGGAACTACAAAGAGGGAATCTAAACCTAAATTAAAACTGTGAAGTAACATTCTATCTCATTATTAATCACATATTAACCACATATTAACCTCATATTAACCACACTGAGATGTTCTTCACAAAGCTGGCATGTTCCCACCTTCTCTGCTTCTCAGGCAAAATTTACAGCTAGAGTTAAGCTGAAAGACAGCAAAGAAAACAGGACCATCAGAATGTGTTTATAACTGCTTACTAGCAAGGATCTAGTTAGTGGCCAAGCTTTCTTTTCTTTCATTTTCTAAGCTAATTTTCGTAAGATTAAATCAGCAGCCACAATCAAGTAGCAACAGCTATCCTAGACAACAAAAAGGAACATATAATTTGTAAATCATGTGAGGGTTCACAGATAAGAACTTGCCAGCTAAGAATATTCAGTATTGTTAAAATGACTCATGCCCATATGTAGAAAATATACACCTAGAGTATACCCAGCTCTCAGTGGCATACAGAAAAAAATTCTCAGACATCTGAGATGAATTCTTTAAGTGATGTGACAAGTCTTAGAAAAAACTCACTTCTGCAGCACGCACACAACTATACCAGAAGATTTTACTAAGCATGATTTGTCCCAGAAACATCACCTGAAAAATACATTAAACTCTTTGTGAACCTATCCTCTACACCTAAACACCATTAGAAACTCCACAGAGGTCTGTGAGACAGAATAAGTTCCCTCTTTGGCATTAAGCAAGGGAAAACCTCAGGCATGGGAACATATCAGAAAGGGCAGTATTATACCTCTTGCAGGGCAAGTACTGAGCCTCCAAAATCCTTGATGCCTATGTTCTCCTCTGTCCCTGAATGAGGCGTTCTTCCTCCTGATTGTAAGCAGAAAATCTAGGCACATAAGGATCTCATTCAGCAGTCAACAAACAAGCAAGCAGCAATGAAAACACAGCAGCAATGCCGCAACCATTGAAAACCAAAAGCTTTCAATCCAAGTATTGGCCTTGTCAGACTTTAAAGTTCTCATGCAAACACAGCTGCAATTTTAGCACATTTTTCATCCTCCACTGGTAGCAGCAGATTCACCTCTTGAACAGATGAAAAATTCCATACCCAGATGGATTGAAACACAAGCCATTCATACATTTAGAATCAAGAGATCCACATGCTTTGCAGTGGATTTTCAGACCAATCCATGATTTCGGTGTCAAGAAAAGCCTTGCTAATCTGGTACCTACAACCTCTGCTCAGAATGAGGAAGTTGTTTCCATAGAGCTTCAGCCAACTTCAACATTACAAAAATTTGTTCCTCAATCCATTTACTTAGTGAGAGATTTCCATATATCTGATTCAGGCTGCTTCCAGTCTTCTCCCGTTAGTTCTTTCAGGTTCAAGTCTTTGAAAAATTCCAAACGATGACTGCAAACAAAAGAGAAATAAACAAAGTCCTAACTTCTGTAGTAATCTGTAAGAGCAAAGACAAACTGAGAGTTATGAAAGCAGCAAGGAACAGTCTTTTCACATAATTTCACCTGCTACCAAGGTCTGGAAAAGACAAGGGGGAGATTTTTTTTTTTGAAAGGAGCACTATAAAAGAATTCCTTATTGAGAAGTATTAAACCCATTCTCCAATTTAATAGAGAGAAATAAAAATATGCATTTGTCACAGAACACTGATATTGTATTTTATTACCAATTGCTCGGAATTTTTTAAATATACAGTTACAGAAGCTAGATTTTTCTTAAATAAGGGCAATAAAGGATAATTCATCTAAAATTTACCCTACCTCACCATCACTGTATGCTGTGTGACAAGTTTTTTAAGAACTATAGTGCATCCTCTAGAACTGGTTCATTTATGCAAAATGCCCAGCTGTAACAGGTTTTATAAGATCAGCTCAGCCTCACAGCCAAAGAAAAAAAAAACAGGCCCAAAGCACAATTTAAAAATCCAAATTCTCTGTTTTTTCCATTGATAGCGGGTATTCTTTAATAATATTTTTTTTAGTTTACTCCGCCTCTTCAATTCATTCCATAGCATGGAACCATCTGTAGAGGCAAAAGCTTTTAGAACAATAGGGGAAGAGAAGAAGAGATTTACTGGAAATGTATCTGGTGAAATTATCACTAAATGGCACTTCAGGAGGAGTTGAAGTCAAGAAGTTTTCGAAAAGCAGAACAACGTACCCATGATTTAGATGAGGAAGATGATAAAAGCAGATACCAGTGGTACTGAATGCTTAATTTTCTATGCACCTAATGTGGAAACTAAGCTCTCATTACAGTGCCACAGTGCTTTATACCAAGCACAGCACCAGTGGACCCAGAGATAAGTACTAGGGGCACTCAATCCAAAAACCAGATTAGCTTTTTTAAGTATTCCAACAATAGTGCAGCCATATTACAGAAGAGCTCATTTTCCACTTACAAATCTGGTTCCTGTCCTTCCTGCAGTTCCTGTGGAGGCACAGGATAAAGGGCTTCATATTTTCTCTCTTCTCCTGAGCCGTGAATTGCAAAGGCATTGAACTTGTCAGTGCATGGTGGAAAATAACTCCAAGGAAGAAGAGCTTTACCCTCCCATTTGGTTTTCATTCTGGTCACCTCAAACTCCATAGGAAGTTCTTCCTGTCAATGGAGGAGGGGGGGAAAAAGAAAAGTATTGACCATCTCCTGATCAGAAAGTAGGTAAATAAAAAGCATTATGAATGTACTGGACCACTTACTTTCCGTGCTTTTCTTCTGCCAGAAAGCAGCAGCAGTAAGTACTGCCCATGGCTGTAAAAGAATCAGAGCACAGTTTTTCTAAAATTATGTCAAGTTATTAGTGCATTATACCACCACAAATATGTATATTCCCCATACTGAAACAATTTCTGTGTCTCATCTCCCTCATACGTGTATCTCACAAGCATTACAACTGCAAGTGTAAATTAACTTTTGGGGCTTCTTCAGTGCTGTACTTACGGACAAAGCTCAACTTCTAAATACTGCTCAGTTCTGCCACTCAGAAAGAATGCTTCTACAACTGAAAAAGAAACCAAACAACAACAAAAAAACAAGCTGTCAGTATTCTACATTAACTATTTTGTAATATCTTGAGATCTTCATATCCCATTAATACAACTCAATTTTCATGGGTTTTAGCCCGCGCCATGCCAGAGCTTGATGTGCTACTGACACATACACAGTAGCTATAATCCAAATATTCAAAATGCTGTGCCAAAATTCCAACTTCAGGAGCTTTTATTTTTAATTGCTATGATCACAAAAAGCTTTATAAAGTACTGCACTAAGGTTATTAGCTTTACCAATTCCAGTTTTGAAAACCCTTACCTTGATGCAGCAGAAAAATAAGGGAAATAGGATAATACATTCAGAGCAGAGCACATACCCCATAACTAAAACTGCCAAATATAAGAAATAATAATAAAGCATTTAGCTCTTAAATGGTTTTTCCCTGTAGATGGGTATTTTGGGCAGGGGATTACCGTTGCAGGTGTACTTGAAAGCCACATATTACATGTGAATCACATTCCAGGAACACAAAGTAGAACTACCATGGTGTTTCTCACGGAAAATTACAACAGTGCTTCCCACAGCAACGATATAAAAAAAAAAAGTTAGAATTATGGTACGACTGATATCTTTATTTTTACTTAAGTATATTTACTACAGCAACACCAAAGAGGTGCTAATACTATTTTAGTAGAGCTTGAATCAGAACAGCTCAAAAATCAGTAAGTAAAGAACTGCTGTAACTAATTCTTGCATTACTCAAAGCAATGGGTGAAAGTAACAGCATGGACAGGAAAGGAGAAAATACCCAGCAATATTAAAATTTTCCCCATTCCATTTGGGTACAGTTTTGAACTGCACTTCATGAAATATAATTTCTGTGTTTCACACCTTCCTATTCCTCAAAGGAATTTTGGAAAAACTATTAAAACACTTTACTTCTTAAAGCAAAACAGAATATATCTTTAGGATTTCACTTCTTCCTTCCGCAAGGGCATTTAAGTATATATATACCACAAAAATATTTTGATATTCAAATATGTCAAGCCTCTCTCTGATAGTTCACACGTTATAGTGGTAACCCAAAATATAAGTTTGAGTGCATATTCTACTGACAGAATCAGGAGGTCAACTTCAAAATGACTGAAATCAACCCAGATCACTGAACTCGTTTTGGGGTTTTTTAAAAACAAAACAACCAACCATGACAGACTGTTAAAAAAAGACCAGGCATATCAAATAGACAGGAACATCAGTGTTTACAGAAATCACACTTACCTTCATAGTCCCACAGTCCACCAAAAGGTTTCCCTGGCTCTCCGGGTGGTGCTGGAGGGTCATTAAAGAAAGGAGCACGAACTTCCATCAGCAAACCTGCATTACCCGGCCTCAGCCCAACTGTAACCGGCTCATGGCTCACAGGCAAACCATCCCACGTGTGTTCAATCCTAAATTCCATCTTCAGACACAACACAAATGAAAAAGGAAAGTTCTGTCAAAGAAGATTTCAGATTCCATCTCCGCACAATTTGCCGTTCGGTAGCCCAGGAAAAAAGCCCACACACTTTGGTATAAAGTCAATTATCAAATCATATTTTTAGACATCAGAACTGAAACAGATTAGCTTTATCGAAAAACTAAATGAACAGTTACATAAATGCTGCTTCTTACAGTTTTTATACCCACAAAGTAACAACTTACTCTGAACAGTCTAATTAAGCTTTTCAAATATACATTCCAAAACCACCAGAAATATTTATCAAGAGAACAGATAAACAAAACAGTCTCCACTACACGAACTTAAGAGGATTTAGTAACTTCAGAAAAACGGATTGAGGGGGAAACCTTTAATGTCTGAGACACAAGAAAATGAACCAACCGGCTAAAGCTTTCATGTGCAGTCACTGCTAATCAGCCTTTCCTTACACATCCCCAGGGACAGCGACTCCACCAACTCCCTGGGCAGCTCGTTCCAAAGTCTAATCACCCTTTCTATATGGAATCATTCCTAAAGTCCAACCTGACCCTCTCCAGATGCAGCCTCAGGCTGTGTCCTCTCTCTCCTCCTGTCGCGGGTCCCCTGCGAGAAGTGGCCGATCCCCGCCCAGCTACAGCCTCCGACGGGCAGCAGCTCCCAGAGGCCTCCGCTTCCTCGCTCTGCTACTCCGGCCACAAACCGATTTTTTTCCTGAAGGGAAGTTTAGGCGCCTCGGCGCCCATCTTTGACCCACAACCCACTCAAGTAAATTTTAACCAGGCATTTCCTTTGCCTCAGCCTCAGCGCCACGTCCGCCCCCCACGTGACGGGGGCGGCCCTGGCGGCCGGGCCCGGCGCTGAGGGCGGGCGGGAGCGGCCGGGCCCGCCCCGGCCGTCGGCGTTTGTGGGGCTCCGCTGCGGGGCCTTGGAGCCGGCCGTGGCTCCGCTGGCAGCGGGGCTGCGTTCTTCCCGAGCGGTGGTGCTGGCACCNTGCTGCTTCTTACAGTTTTTATACCCACAAAGTAACAACTTACTCTGAACAGTCTAATTAAGCTTTTCAAATATACATTCCAAAACCACCAGAAATATTTATCAAGAGAACAGATAAACAAAACAGTCTCCACTACACGAACTTAAGAGGATTTAGTAACTTCAGAAAAACGGATTGAGGGGGAAACCTTTAATGTCTGAGACACAAGAAAATGAACCAACCGGCTAAAGCTTTCATGTGCAGTCACTGCTAATCAGCCTTTCCTTACACATCCCCAGGGACAGCGACTCCACCAACTCCCTGGGCAGCTCGTTCCAAAGTCTAATCACCCTTTCTATATGGAATCATTCCTAAAGTCCAACCTGACCCTCTCCAGATGCAGCCTCAGGCTGTGTCCTCTCTCTCCTCCTGTCGCGGGTCCCCTGCGAGAAGTGGCCGATCCCCGCCCAGCTACAGCCTCCGACGGGCAGCAGCTCCCAGAGGCCTCCGCTTCCTCGCTCTGCTACTCCGGCCACAAACCGATTTTTTTCCTGAAGGGAAGTTTAGGCGCCTCGGCGCCCATCTTTGACCCACAACCCACTCAAGTAAATTTTAACCAGGCATTTCCTTTGCCTCAGCCTCAGCGCCACGTCCGCCCCCCACGTGACGGGGGCGGCCCTGGCGGCCGGGCCCGGCGCTGAGGGCGGGCGGGAGCGGNCCCGCGGCTCTCCCCGCTGCCCCCGCCCCAGGGCACCGGCTGGTGAGGGGAGCGCGTCCCGGCCCGGCTCCTGCGAGCTCTTTCTGCTTCCTTCCCTCCCCTTTGGCGGCCGGACCGGCGGCTTTTCCCCCGGGGCTCCGTGGAGTTTGCTTGGGGAAAGCTGGGAACAAAGCACGGCCAGGTGAGTGTTGGCAGTGGGGGTTTGTATTTGGTAGTACTGAGGGTTTATATATTCCGTAGCTTTCCCAGTGCTCGCTGCAGCGAGGAACATCGTGGGTGGTACTTTTAGTTAGCTAAATGCCAGTAATTAAAAGCTGCCGATGAGGGTAATGGCTAGAAACACATGCGGTTTTGTGTGAATGCCTCTCTAGTTATGAAACCACGGCTTTTCCAATGCTTTGCTCACAGCTGAAAGCTCTCTTGCCAGGTATTCCTGAAATTTGCTTTACGGACTAGAAACCGGTCTTTTTAATTTTGTGTTACTTGATGGGTTTAATATCACTTAATATGACTTAATCAGAGTACATCTCAATTCCTCACCAACAAAATAATTGGCCAAAAAAATTTACTTCTGCTGAGTTTATATTCCTGTAAGCTGGAGAAGGGGTAGGCGCGTTGTGCCAAGGACTGTCGCTGTCCCTAATTAGTGCTGCAGGAAAACGGGAGCTCAGTAAGACCAGGTCACGGTGCATGCAGTGTTTGCAGCTGGGCATCACTCAAACCTCATACTCAAATCTCAGAATTTCACAAGTTTCATGTGGTGGCTTTGGGTGGCCACAGGTGAACGAGCAACTTTTGATTCCGAAGATTTCAGTAGCTGAAAAGCTTCTGTCTGAGATAACACAGTCGTTCTGGTTCAAAAATCTGTGTCTTTCTTGAGCTTGGCGAGGGTATTTATTATGCTATGATGTGAACAAGTTATGTTTTTTCAAATATTGGAATGTTGCCTTTTTACATGTATTTCTTTTGGCTGTAGCTTATTTTATAAGTTTTTAGAATCCAAGTAGAACTTAGACTAAACTCGCAGTGAAATGGTGAATCCATTGCCTTTCCTATTAAAGAGTTCAGTCCTTTTTTAAAAAAATATATTTATGCACTTTCACAGGTGCTATAAGACAGATGAGAAGTTGGCTTCTATGCCAGCTGACCCCTAAGTTGTTTTAGGCCTACTCTGAGCCTGGTACATGGATTGATGTTTCTCTTGCTTCGCAAATGTGAAATCAAACTTCTAAAACAGTGAATGTGTGTAATACATCTGAAAAAAGACTCTCTAAGCAGTATTATATTTCTTGTTGTTAGAGTATTTGTAGTGTTAAATATGTAGCTGTAAAGAAGGTTGAGTTTTACCTAAATTCTTTTTGCAGTATTAGTAGCCAGACCTACAAATAATAATCCTCCATTCCATTACATAGTTTTGTGATACATGCTGAACTTTTTTCAGAATGTATTTATTTTTTACTGTTGAAAGTGAGCTTCTGTAAGTGATGCTTAAAATCGGTCCCTTTTTGCACCTACGACATCTCACATTTACATCCTTTGGCTTGTAAGGGCAGCAACTTTCCCCTTCCTGTTTCCTGGCATTCCTTTGCTGTTACCTGCTTTCTATCCCCACTGTCTTTTTCCTATATCCTCCTTTAGAAATTTAGAAAAGAACACTGGTATGTGTATCAAGAAAAATAGGCAAGAAGTTGTTTAAATCAAAATATGGCCATTACATTCGTAAATTCTTTTTTCTTCTTTGTGACCCATTCCAGTTACAAAAGAACAAAAATATTTCTTAACGAAAGCAGAATATGAAAGGAATGGAATTCATTATTATTATTATTATTATTACAGCTCCTGTAGGTTTTTTCAAGGCCTGGATTTTTTTAAACAGGTATGCTGTTTAAAAAAACAGGTGTGCTGAACGGAAGAATTTTAGAAGTTTGTTGGGTTTTTTTCCCCTCAAAGCATTGTATTGTTCAACACATTTCTGACTGCCAGGCCTGTGTTACAGCCATGATTCTCAAATGTGGTGTTTTTTCAGATCAGAGGCTAAAAATGGCACTTGAGCACTATGAAACCAATGAGATTCTTAGAACTACTGCTGAGCAGGTATGTCAACTCAGGGATGGAGGTAGTAAGAATTTTTTTGGTGATGTTTTGTGGTAAAGAACTTTCCAAATACGGAGCACAGCTCACTTCAGTGTTGTCTGGCCCTGTTTTGGGTCCATCATACAATGCAGCAACAGCAGAAAAAAACTGCCCTAACAGTGAATTTTAGGTTTTTTTGGTGTGTTTCTAAATGTTTTGTCCTTGAAAGAGCACTTGATTTGTAATTTAATATACTTTTCCACTTTTATAGACTTCCCTTTTCTAAGAGATCGGCCTCATGTTGAGGTAGCTTTTTATGCTGGGTACTGAAAGCTTATGCAGAAGCTAGGGCTTCAGCACTTTCCTGATGCTGAGATGCATTGAAATGAACCACTTGCACAAGCCCATGATTGTTCTTTGAGTTGATTTTCCCTCAAATGTAATTATGCTTTAGATCAGAGCATGTCCAGGGAAAAAAAATTCACATTGGGCCAGCACTCGAGGGTTTTTGAACATAAACCTGAAAGTGATTCTGTGGCATATTGTATGCAGGTTACACTACAGTTTTGAATTTCAAATAAAAGTTTTAAAACTACATACATTTATGTGCAATTGCTAAGGAGTAGATTATTATTCCATTACAGGAACGTGCCTTTGGAGGTGCATCAGGATCCAGGATGATGGACCAAAGGTAAGTGATTCCAGGTGATAAGTGAGAATACTGCAGTGTATTTGAAGGAAATTGTCATGTGCTCATAGGAGTGTAAATATCCAGGTGAGCTGGGTATTGTGTACATGTCTGTAGGGGTGTTGCTGTGAAAGTTGTTTTTGGGTGGTATTCTGTTTATTCAGAATTTCAATTACTGACTGTGCTTCCATGAACTGTATAATAAAGGATGAGAGATGAATGAAGGAATTCTCTTGTGTGAGTTTTGAGAGAATAAACAAAAGTTCTGGTAAGATTGCACTGATCTAAATACCACAGGTAGCTGCTGTCTGTACAGATCAGGGGGTGATGTCTTTGAAAATGTTTTTCTGACACTCTTAAACTAACAGTTGTCTATCAGTAAATGGTTTCATGATCCTCTTACAAAAACAACCTAGCTTTTCTTCTTAGCTTTTAATATAGAATTTTCAGAGAATTGATATCAATGGAAAGATTAGGAGGGAGCAAACATAGAAGTAGTTGCACTGTTCTGCATAGTCTTATAGGCCACTCTACTATTGTATGTGAAAGCAGAAATTAAGTCTGTTTTAATATTTGGGATTCTGTGTGGATCTGTGAAATATTAATGCTCATTTATACTGTCCCATTATATGTTCTGTTTCTGTTATGTAGGACCCTTGCTGTTAATGATCATTATTTAAAATACTGAATTTGTTCATTTGATTCTGGGGAATGTCAGGGTTGGAACTCAAGAAATGCTCTGGCCTCTAGATTAAGGATTCTTTAAAACTAGTTAATTGTCAGAGCATTTCAGCATTTCCAAAACTCATTCTGAGCATGTTTTCCAACTTCTTAGCTTGTCAGCTCTAATCACAGAGTATGGTAAATGCGTGGAGGAAATGAAACAACAGCTGCAGCTTTATCAGGTATGGGCATTCCTAACATTTCAGACTGGATCTTCATTTGGTGATGTGAATATGTAGGACACTAGTTTTTGTCATGCTTCACAAAGCTGCTGGACTGTAGGCTGCCTCAAGGGGATGAATGGAAAGCTTTCTGTGAGAAAATTGGGAGATTGTCCAAATTGTAAGGGTGTAATCTTGGGGGTTGAGCTGCAAGGGAACCGTCTTCCTTTCAGACTCACGAAATGAAACCTTTTCATGCTTCATGGCATGACTGAAAACAGAATGATGTAAAAACTTGTGGCATAGAAAGCAATTTTTGTTTGTGATCTTCATGCAGAAGTTACCCACTGGTTTTGTTTTAATGCACTTAATTTGTTTGATCTGTCCATCATAAAGATTTTGCAAGTAGTCTTCAAGCTTGATCAGTTTGAGAAGGCAACAGAAGCACTACAGCTTCCTGGCACTAGTCAACAAAACAGCCAGTTTGAGTCATATAACTGGAGATTCTCCTCAGTTAATTCCTAAACTTTCATCAAATGCTTGCAGCATAAAAGCTGAGTTATCTACTCTACCCCTAGAATCTCGAGTTAATTAAAAATCAATCTGTAAGAGCCATAAGAATTTCAAAAGGTTAAGTTTAATGTCTGTAATAACTTCCAAATGCTGAGGTGTAACAGGACTTGGAAGCTGTTAAATTCAAGTGGCATCCTGTGGCTTGCCTTAAAAAAAGCAGTTGACTTTCATTTACTGTATTATGCTGAATTAAATTGTCCATCTTTTACAGTGTCAGTCAGAAATACAGGATGACAGTGTTGCCAGAGTTTGTGTAACTTAGATGAGTGCTTATTCTTGCATTTCTTTGTGTCAGGCACAAATGGGTGAGATGACACTAAAATTGGAAGAAGTCACCGCGGAAAATGAAAGGTAAATAATGGCCCTGCCATGTTGCTACTGCTGTTTCTCATGATTTCTAAACATTAAAAAGCTTTTTATTCTAGGACCTTGAAGTCTCCTACTAAGTAAATTCAGGATTTTAATGTTAGAGTCTTTAAGCACTTAATACAGATTACAGCACCAGGTACAGGAGATTTTACCATGTCACAGAACGAGCTAGATGTGAAACTATTTCAAACTGTCTGTTTTGTTTATGGAACATAACTTAGTAGATTTAAATTTCACTTGGAAGGACGCAGTATGTACAGGTGAAAGGTACAGTATATTTCAGGTGTTAAAACAATCCCTTTTAAAGAAATACCTTGCTGAACTTAGTTCATTGAATTTCAGGCTGCATGCAGAGTTGAAAGAGCCTCTGGACAAGCAACTGGAGGCTCTTCCTTTTGTGCATCTGGAAACTGATACTCCTGCAGATGAAGGCACAGTGAGAACCCTTCAAGAACAGCTACAGCTGGAAAAGCAAGTGTGTGAGATTAAACATTTTTATTGTTCTATTTCTCTTGTTGTGCCTTGGCAGATCAGGGGAGGCTGTTTTATTTCTTGATTCAGAAATCATTTGTTTGGAGTTCCTTGAGGCTGTTTTGAGCCCCTCTTGAACTTAAAGGCTTGAAGAAACTCCTTTCCTAGATTCATGAAATAATCTTTAACATTAATTTGTGTCAGTAATTTTACCTGGTTGACTTTTTCTGGATGTTGAATTCATGATTATCAACTCCATGAAATATTTTGTTGAATTCAAGATTTTTGTAGTAACCTGTTGTTTTAATCAAAACTATTGTAATGTGATATGAGGAGGGAGGTGTGGGGTATAGAAAATGGTGTCTAAATCTGAAAATACAAGTGAATTTTGTTCAGTTTATTACAATATATCAGTTGTTGTATGTTAAGTTGGATTTGACAGGTGAGTTTTGTTATTTGAATAGTATCTATACTGTAGGCCTACCTTAATGGCCTGTCAAAGTCTGAGCTCTTCAAAAGAAAAAAAAGGCAAAAAACTGGAAGTGGAGTTTGAACTTCCAAGCATCTAATTAAAAAAAAAAAAGAAAAAAATATGAGCAGAGAAGAGTATAGGTAATGGCATTTCTTCAAAATAGAAGTTAAGACCTGTCTTTTTAGACAATAACAGATGAAGACAAATGTGCTATAATATAATATTGTTCTGTAAATTAGGAAAAAGACCAAGCAGTCGAGCGCTGGCAGATGTTGTCATTGGAGCACGATCGACTTCTGCAGCAGTACCAGGAGTGCCTGACTAAAACACAGATTCTCATGAGTGAGAGGAAAAAGCAGAATGTAATTTTCATTTATTTTTGTGGGGGTTTTTTTTCATATACTTACGTGTGTTTGTGTGTATATATTCATACATATGTGTACACAAAATGTGCATGTGCGTATAAACAATCCTGTGTTTGAATTGCATGGCTGGAAATCTTCAGGCCAATAAAATATCTGGAAAAGTTGCTTAAGATTTCAGAATACTGAGGTGAAAATCTTCCTTTATCTGTTCTCTTGTGTTTGAGTAGCTGAAAGAGTAGTCATTATTTCCTGCTAATATTCAGTAAAGAAGTAAACAGGTAAAAAATCAAGTTCACAAGTCTGTAATGCTAGCTTGCATTTAGCAGCCTGTTTTCTCTTCTGCTGAGTCTGGGGAAAGCCTTTCAAGAAATTCTTAGAAAAGCTGTTCTGCTCTAATGAGCTATGTAAAGATGCTCAGTGTGAGAAGAACTACTAGAAATGTGATGCATTTATGTCCTTTGCTACATGTATTTCTAGGAAAGAACCTACAAATTCTTTTAATATTTCCTCTCTATTTTCAAACACACTTGACTTATGGGCACAGCTACAGCTCACCTCAGAAATACTTTTTCACTGATTTTTGGTTTTTTGTGGTGTTAAGTTCACCTTGGTGATACGATTTTTTCTGAGAAACAGGATTAGTGTCTGTGCCGCTGTTTTACTCTGTCAAGTTCCACAATTATTTCAAAGAATACTTAGAGGACTCTTATCTTTGTGTAGTTCCAGCTTTCTCCTCCTGTTTCTTCTGTTAGATTATTTCGTGTGTTAGACTGTCAGTTACTAATCACTTACACAGCAGAGTACAGACAGTCATTGGTAGCTGTTGGAGGGTTTAGGGTTTCCAGATTCCATTTTTTATTAGTAACTAAATTTTTGGTGCATTTTAATGCCAGCGTGACATGAACAAAGCTAAACAGCCTTTTATGCTTAAATGCTACTGGTCTCCCAAAGAAAACAGCTCTCCAGTTAAATTTTAGGTTTATTTTATTTATCCAGTTTATTTTAGGTTTAGCTTTCAATGAAGGAGCAGCAACTAGCTGTCAGAGGTAAATAGAAATAGGTAAGATCAAGTAGAATTAGAATTGACACGAGGCATGGAGGAGAGAGAATATCATAAGTTCTGTATTCATTATGTATGGTAGTCGTAATATCCTACTAAGGATGCAGTAGATAAGGAAGTGGCAGGAATAGGTTTCTAGCATATCCTTGGCCTTGAGGCAGTTAGCACAATTAGAAGCACTTCAGCTCAGGGACTTCAGTCCTCTCTGCTCTGAAGGCACTTGGCATGCTGCAGGTGGTTTTTCTGAGTTCTGCTTGTTCTCACAGAATGATAGATTTCACATTCAGAGACTCAAGAACTTAACTGAGCATATATATTTTTTTATTCACACAAGACATCCTGTGTGGCAAAGAACAAATTAAAATGTCCATGACAGGCATTTTTTTATTAACAGGTGTTTGTCTGTTATTTTGCTTAGCAAAAATGCTTGCAATAGCATCACAGTCTGTGTGTCTCTTTAAAAGCACTGTTCGTGTGTACTTTCGTGTTTTGGTGGTAAGTGCATGTGAGGTTTGGAAGGAGGCAGTTTGTAAGCCAGTGAAAATTAGATTAAATTGTTCAGTAGTAAATCTAATTTTTTGGGGTACGAGGTCAACAGCCAAAAAACAATCTAGCTGAAATCTATGAAGACACACTGAATTTCCTGCTATATGTGTAGGGTTTTTTTTAAATGTTTTCAGTTGACTGAAGCTTTCTAATTATTCACTCTTTCTGACTATAATAATTGTAAGAAACTCTGAAAAAGAATTCTCTTTTTAGGATCAACTGACTAGCTTTCAGCAGCTGACTCGCCAACTGCACATGGCCAAGGAGAAAATAGAGTTGGTAAGTAAAACTTTCTGAACAGTGAACTAGTAATTTCTTTATTTTCCTACTAGACCCTCAAAGTACAAAACCAATGCAAAAAGGCACTTCTCCAGCAACCAGGAAGCAATGATGGCTTTATTCCTGAACTCCAAACATCAGGTCAGGGTGGTTGAGAGGGCAGCTTTTAATTTTATGTGAGCTCTTTCTTTTACACTTCAGCAGTAAGCTTACACTCAATTACAGTGTATAGCTAGTGTACTTCACACATTCAAAAATGTCTTCACAAAGAAACATTCTTTAAATTATGCTCTCTTGCATATGCTGTCTCTGGCACATTTTTATCCTTTACTGGTTTGGTATTGCTGTCTTGAGTGTCTTTGTCACCCTTATGCACATTTTTCTGAGCTCTTATAACATTCAAGTGCTTTATCCACATCACTGTGAGACTTCTTAATTAATAAGCTTTAGCCTAGGCCTTCCAAAATTGACAAGCAGTTTTAGTAGAAACTGCCAAGTAGTTTTTTGTTGAAAAATTGAGGTGAAAGAGAGGGTGAAGTTCCTGACTGAGCAGCTTTGTTTTTGATTCTTGTATGACTTTTTTGAGAGTTTGTTTTGAACACTGGCAGTGCAAAAAGACTGCCTAACCTACTCTAACAGTCTACTTGCATTTTTTTCACTGAAATCTTTTTTCCTCACATCAGAGGAAAGAGTTAAGACAACACTTAAGATAATCCATTGGTTTGCATTATACAAAAAACATTTGGCACCATCTGTTACCAAAGGCATGAAGATGTCATGGGATGAAACATCAAGCCCTTTTTTGAACTAACAAACTGAAAAATAGGAAGTGAGGAGATGCATTAATTAGTCATGTTCTTTATTGTGGTAAAACAGCTGTGTTTCCTAGATGTGCTCAGGTTGGAATTGTTCAGCATATTTATGCATGCTCTGGAAATGAGATTCACTATTGAGGCAGGAGTGTTCACTGGATGGTAAAATATTTAGGGTAGTAAAAACTGAAGTAAACTAAAGAAATTTGCAGAGAGATCTCTCTGATTATCTGAATTCATTTCATCTGACATTTTGTTGATATTAATGAAACCAAAATAATAAATGTGAGCAAGATGGTGTTTTTACTTTGGCTGCTCCGTAAGGGTTTTGAAATGAACTGTTAGCAGTCAGAATAGATATTTTAGAAGTATTTAGAAATGCCTGACAACAATTCTTAGCAACAGTCAAAAAAAGCAAGAAGAGCATTAGCAATTAATAGGAAAGAGGGGAGAAAATGAGAATATTGTGCATTTTGAATGCTGCTTGCCATTGTGGTCATCTTTAAGTCATCTCAGTGTAAGGTATGTGTAAGATGTATAACATCTTGAATACTATAGTGAATATGTTACAGGTACCTTTTTATTTTGCAGACCAATGAGCAGTTTCTGAAAACTGTGACAGAACAAGATGTGGAACTAGAAAAGCTACGAAAACAACTGAGGTATAAACCAGGCAGATTAAAAACATAATTAATATCTTTTCTATAGCTTTTCCTGATCTGCTGCTGTGTCATGGGCCTTGTTTGTACATGCTAATTTTTAATGGTTACAATGATTTCAGTAACTTGTCTCTAAAGTTTTTTAGACATCATTAGTGTTATGATAACATATTTCCAGTTAGTGGTGTTTGGTTCAGCTTTTCACTTTAACAGTCAGCATTTGACCTTTGATTTAAAAGAAGAAAAATTGTCATTATCACATCACAATTGATTTTGAAGATAGGCTTTAATTAGCATAAAGTCTGCTCAAAAGCCAGTTAGTTACATGGTTGCTCATTACAGTTCTGAAATTTGAAAAAGGCTTCAAAGTTTGAATTTTAATAAAATTTGTTTTCACCCCTTATCGATAAAGAGCTCTAAACCATAGGTTCTGTGTAAGTTAAAGGTAAAAGAAGTGTTAATTGCATTCCTGAAGTATATCAAGGGAATGGAGAAATAATATCTGTGACACAATTTCATGATTATGTGTGTTTACAGCTGAAGTCTATTCAATGTCAGTTTACTGTGTCTGTTTCCTCTTTTAACTAGTGATGGCTGATGTCAAATTAAAATTTTATTTCATTCAGCTGTGGATTTATGAGCTGAGAGTAAAACAAGAAATTTAGTCATTATCCATCTCTACTAATTACAGACACTGATTATGCTCACCTTCCTGTCAGATCAACCTAAAGTCCTTGCACCCCTAAGAACAGTGTTTTACTCCCAAAGTTAATGGCAGCAGCTCCATCTAGCCCTAAAAAGTGCTGCAGTGTTTCTCCAAGAAGTCTGGAATATTTTCACCAGTTGCTTCTGTAACATGTAGTCTGCATGGATTATACAGCATATGGTGCAGGCAGTTCTGATCCTTTGGGATGTTTTTAATAGTTCTACCCGATATTACCCGATTTATGGTAATAGAGTACTAAGTCAGGAATGCAAACACAGACTTTTAAAAAAACCAACAACTTGTGTGTTAGAAAGTTGAGGTTTAAATTAGGTTTGTATTGCCTGGATAAACACACAAGTTAAGAAACTTGGCATAGATAGGTCATGGATCTGCATTTCAGAATCTTAAAGCTCTTAAACAGAGATAACTTGCCAACATTAGGTTAAAGATATGTTGTACAGAAAAAAATAGAGGCTGCATCTTTAGAATCAGTTTGTTGCCTGTAAAATGCAGACCTCTGAATTTGTTATGAATCTGAACTTGGTTTTTAAAATGCATTTTTAATACTCAAGGTGCTCTGATTTTTATGACCTTTTTATGTTTTTCTTATTTTTCCCTTCTTAAGCTGCCTTTTGAGTTTTTATTTTTTTGCAACACTTCTAAAATATTTTGCAGGAGGCAATTTAATGTCCTCCTGAATTTACAGTACTTCCTGTAGGAGAAAGATGCAATGTTTCAGATTGACTAAGGTCAAAGTTTTGGACCCACACTGAAGACCATGTGTTTAGGTATAATGTTTTTATTGTAGATTTTAC
This sequence comes from Anthoscopus minutus, assembly GCA_013399455.1. Taxonomy (NCBI): domain Eukaryota; kingdom Metazoa; phylum Chordata; class Aves; order Passeriformes; family Paridae; genus Anthoscopus; species Anthoscopus minutus. The sequence continues at coordinate 1,334 of VWYI01006077.1, read as the reverse complement.
TTCTTCAAGAAATTGTAACCCAATTAACTTTTCCAATTAATTAGGCTGAAATAAATATTTGCTGAAAAATTGCTTTGATTATGTATATTTTGCTTAAGATTTTCATGTAGGTTCAGTATGCTTGACTTTTATGCCCTTAATTCAAAATCAGTATTTCTAGAATAAATATTTGCTTGAAGTTGATTGTTAGAAGTATGAAATATTTTCCAGCTTCTTTCATGACTATTTGTGCTGCAGTTTGCACGAGCTAGTCTGAAATACGTTTGCTGTCTCTTAACTTTATGATGGAGTCAGTCATTGGTTTTTAAATTTAGCCTAATATGCAGCCTGAATAATTGGGTTACACCCCAGGTGAAGGCTCTCTGTGTCTTTCTGTTCCCAAGTCAGAGGAGTGGGAGGCTTGGTTTTTTCAACAGTCTTTTCTACTGAGGATGAAGAGCCATTCGTCATTAACATGATTCACTATTCCTTTTTTTTTCCCCTCTTCTCCCTCAGCCTGCAAAATCTGTTCAGATTACAAAGCACATCAGCTAAATTCTTTAGCAGTGTATAATGATTGTTTTAATTCCTAGTCCTATTGCTTTAAAAAGTGAAATCTAATTCTGCAAAAGACTATTATGTATTTGTGACTAGTATGCCTAAGCTATTGAATCACTTGAAGTTTTTTATTGCCTAGTCCTCCTCCTTTAATCAATGCATACACTTTCCTCATAATCTGTGAAATATTTTCCACAGGACTTTTGGAATTTGGTATTTCTCTGTCTCTCTGTGCCACTTAGCAAGGAGAAGGGGGAAACATCTGCCCTGTAAGAACAGTATTCTGGAATTTTTCTGCTCTTCACAGCTATTGTGACAAAGTTTGAATTGAGCAATTTTTTTCCCCTCTATAACTGTTTTTTTTATATACAGGCAAGCCAAAAGAGATGGGCAGGTAGCAAATGCTAAGCTTGAAGAAGTAATGGCATTGAAAGAGAAGCTTCATAGCCAATTGGAGAGAAAGGTATTCTAGAGAAAGGAATAATTTCTGTTGCAACTGAACGGACAGTCATTTTCTGAATGCTGACATTAAATTAACTGCAAGTTGTTACCTAGCTTGTTTTATGTGAGTGTATCTTTATTTTGTTCAGGGAAGCTCAGATCAAGTCTGGATAATGCTTTCATTCTTTCCAGGAAGAAGACAGGATATCTGCCCAGGAGAGAGAAGCAGCATCTGACAAACGCTTGCAGCAAATGCAGTCTAGTATAAAACAGTTAGAAATCAGGTAAAGAGAGCTCTCTGTGTGTTACTAACAGAGGATACATGAAAAAATTAGACCCTGGCTCTAAAAAAATAG
>VWYI01006076.1:1764-29134 GCA_013399455.1 Anthoscopus minutus | reverse complement strand
GCTTGATTTTATCCTCTCCAAAGGCATATATTCTTACATAGGTTTTCCAATTTCATAATGTGTTTAGAAGCAGAAATGAATGCTGAATTACCTGAAAATAGCTTTGATCATTGAGCATCCTCCTAAGAGGAGCTGAAAGATAGGGGTTATGCAAGTGACAGAGTTTATTAATGATCTGTANGCTAAAAGATGGGGTTTATGTAAGTGACAGAGTTTATTAGTGATCTGTAAGTAAGAAATAACACTTCACAGCTATGTGATGTGCACTGGGAATGGCTCAACTTCTGCACTTATACCAGGCTGCTAATTTTTTTGCGTATAAATTGGAGTGCAAATATAGAGTAGCCATTCAGATGTTCCCTGCCTCAAAAACATGTAGTATGTTAGTTATGCAAAGAACCTAGCATAACAGTGTGCTCCACTTCATCAGTAACTTGAAACTATTTGATATCTGCTTAGGAGTTCCTCTTCATGTACAAACTTAAAGAAATTCTCATTTCAAAGCAATATGATAGATTTGACATACTAAAGCAGATAGTAAGGGTTGAATTACTGTTGGTGTGTCTGGCCCCTGCAGTTCCAAAGCTCCTGAAAATGTACATTGCTGGGTTATCTCTGACCACTGAAGAGCTGTTTCATGATTTTATTTTGGCCCATGGCATGTACTCCTAATCCTGAATATGTAAGTTGGTGGAAGCGGCTACAAGCAAAGCACCTGAGCTGAAAACTTCAATTGTCATTTATCCTCGCTAACTTCATTCTGTCAAGGAGAGTTTACAGAAACTCCCATCAGTATTTAAGATGCATTCTGAGCCCACTGCATTCTGAGCATTAGCAGCAGACTACCCCTAGAAAACTCTAAACAAAGGCAAGTCAGCTGTGTCTCCTTGGCTGAACACAGACACAGAGTTCACTCTCCTGAAAGATTAACTCTGAATTTTGCTAGTGGGATCATGTTGATGGTCTTATGCAGCTCAGCCCCCAGAGAGGTCTTTCCTCCACCTCCAAGTCAGTGAAGCAGGATAACTCACCTTCTTAAGTTTATAGTCAGTGGGTTCCAGATAAATCTAGGAAGGGTTCCTCTTTCTCACCAAACCTTGCTTGTTTACACAGAAAACTTTCATATTTACCAGACAGGAAACACAAGGGCTGTCTGGAGGTCTGAGAGTTCAGTGAAGGGGATGGGCTTCTGCAGCAGTCTGGGGAAGAGAAGTGAATTGTGATTTCCTTCTAACCACATGACCAGTGAACAATACATTACCACCTTTTCACGTTTGTCAGTGGCCCATATGATTCTTTTATTTATCTAAATTTTTTCCATTCCTGCTATTAAAACTCGGCTGAGTGAACTGTTACAACAACAGGTATTTATTTTGCCTATCAAGAGTTAGAATATAGAGTTGGATAAAATTAGATTTGAGGGAAATTACTTATTTTGGTTAGCTGTACAATAAAATTTTGGTCTCCTTATAATCAGCTTTCTCACAAAAAGACACATATTACATGCATGCAGATACATCAGTATTGAAATACTAGTTGAATCCCAGCTGCATTTTGAGATATAAATGCTTTTGTCTTGCATAAATATACAGTTGCGATTTTTTATTATTTTTACCAAGTACAATAAATCATAGCTGTAAACAACACTTTTAATAAAATATCTGTCATGTAAAATTATTTTATGAAAGGAAAGGTTTTATTTGCACTGTGGTTAGGACTTCACATGTCAAAAAAAATTACTTTTCCTTAACTATAGCTAATAGATTGGATGTGTCAGAGTAGGTGCCACACACCAACAACTGGAATTTGTGGATAGATATTGGTAAAAATAAAAGTTCCAAACACTGAAAAAGCATTCAAATCGAAAAGTTAATAATTTAAAAATAGAAAAGATCCTTCTGTAGTGCTTACTAGCAAAGGTACTGTACACAGTACATGCATATACATCCACAAAATAATAAAAGTATACATTAATGTGTTCCAAAAGAAGATCAATGAGAAAGTCAGTTTTATTCTCAGAAGCAAGGGATTGGATTTATACTGTGGCTGTCATTCCCATCTATACTGTCTACTTTGTTTTGTTATAGCATCACATTATTGCTTTAGATGGCTGTGTAAGGTTGTGATGCTGCAATCTTTCTCCAGTGAGTAGCATCACTGACATTTTATGGGACTGCTCATTTCATGAGACTGCTCTTTTTTGCAGCTGCAGAACCTCAGGCTTGATAGCAGATGATTATTTTTTGTCAGTTATCACATGCTCATCACAACAGGATTTCATGCTACGGTGGACAAAAATCTGACAGTTACCAAATAATTAGTTCTAACTTCTCTATGCCCATTAAAAGTAAGAGGGTCAGAAGACCATGATATAATCAAGTATTTGCCCTTTACACCCTTAAGAGATCATGTCAAAAGTCTGTTTAGAAAGTGCTCATAGTGCTTTTTCAAAACAATGGGGAGTTGTCAGATCTCTCAAGTGATTGTTCTGGTGCACTGTCCAAGCAAACTCAAAGGTGTCCGAGAAAAGCAAAGCCTACAGATAGGCTGTTATACCTTCTCTTATCTGTCATTGCATTTTGCTCACCAACTACTCTAAATTCAAATTTCATTCTCTGTCCTGGAGTCCTTGAGCTGCCTTACATATATGTTATCTAAATTATCTGGTCCTCACAAAAAAACAGTATAATTTGTGCAGATTTTTTGACACTGCAAACCCAAAGGAGCCCCTCTTTTCCCTCCTCTGCAGTCTCTTCCAGGGTTAATCCTGATTCATCAATGTAAAACTAGTCCCATTCTATTAATACCTTTCAAGCAGTAGCCATGAACAGCAACCAAAACAGGAGAAAAAGGGATTAATTGAGGACCCATAGTGTGACAAAGTTGTCTAAATAGCGCAGGGAACAACTGAGAGGTAGATAGTTTAGTCTAAATATGTAAAAGTGAAATAATGTAATAGGCCTTTTAAAACCATTCTGGAGAAAATGTTTTTAAGTTTGGTATTGTGATGGCAAAAGAGTGGATTTGATAGATTTTACAGCTCTTGAGTATCTCTTCACTTCTGTGTATTGAACTTACTGATTTATAGTTCCATCATACTTGAGTTTCTGCTCACCAGATACAACTTGCTTTAGGAAAGAGTTTAGAAACTTGCAGTGTGAGTTTGGAAGGGCTCTAAAACAGAAAAAGTATCAATATTTGAACCTAGAATTTCACTAGAATTAGGAATCATCCACATTGATGATCAGGTCAGATAGTACTGGTTAGTATTGGCCTTATGAAAAACTTTCATGCTATGTAGGATGAAATAGTACCAAGTATACCCACACTACTGTATTTTCTGAGATTTACCAGTAATTTTCCTCTGGGCTGGAATTTTATAGCACCACCAGAACAAGCTATCTGCTTTTAGATCAGCTTTTTCCTCTCTCCAGAGCAGGAATGATGGCCAAAAGCATTGATGTGATTCCAGATCCTGTTCTGAAAACCCAATGGCACTAAGTATTCCTAAATTTTTATTTTATCTTGCAGTGCAGAACGTTGGGCTAAGAGGGACATGGAAACCACAATTAAAAATAAAATCAACTAAGATTTTTCAATTTTTACCCAAAATTGACTTGGACTGTAGTCTGGATGTAAACACAACTCCTAATCACTCCCATGTTAATATGATGTCCAGTTTATATGGTTATATTAGGACAACTTATAAATCTTAATACTCATTCAAAACATGAGGCAGCAAGTGCTATATTTCTCATTCTCTTTGAGTTGTGATTCTCATGTTAATGCTGGAACAAACCAATTGCAATTTAAAACACAATCATTAAAGGAAAAAATTTATAGTGTTTTATAACACTGCAGCTACTGAACAGCTGACCCAAGATTTTAAAGTGTAGAAATCATAATGATTAAATCTAAGACAATTTAAGCATTTCTTTAAACATGGGTCCATTCTGGTATACATGTGTGTTTTCTATCCACAGTTAGCTGAGCTTCCTTGCCTTCCTACTAGCATAGTAGTAGTCATAGTTCCCCTGGTTAGATGTTCACTTTTTTAGTGAACGCTAAGGTATCTCACATTACTAAATTATGTTGATAAGTGTATTTTCTTATAGGAGATCTTTTAGATATTTCACTAGAATTTAAATCAGAAATATAATTAGGAAGCAGTATGATACGAAAAATAGTATAAAGCAACTGAAATAATCAAATCTGAGCAGGTAAAGAGTACTGGAGAACGGAAGGGAAATGCAGTTATTTATATAAATAGTGATTTATACGCACATGCACATACACACATCCATATATTCATACACATCCATATTTTTTTTAATAATTAGGCACCAAATTGATATGTTGGCATTATAGAAACTGTACCGTGAGGCTCTCCCCTATGCTTCAAATACAGAGCAAGATCTCAGTAATAAATTCTCAAACTTTACACCTGCTGTACTCATTTCCCTTTAGTAGATGTCCAATAAGCCTTGACTGATAGCTTTTCCCTTCTGTTGCCTTCATAACACTTCTAACATTATTTCACGAGGAATTTGAGCCATTTCCTTTCCCCACTGCTATGCCTCTCCTACTATCCCTGCTTGTACATCTAACAGAGTGCAGGATTCTTCCTCTCTTTCTGGCCCCTGGGCTTTTCTTTAAAATAAAAAGCTAACAAACATGCCAAGTTGTATCAAAAAGTGGGATGTCAGTGCTCTGGTGAAATAATGACATTCCATGTCTGCAACCCCAATTTTTGAGGCAGTGTACAAGTTGGAAAACCACCAGTGGCAAGAGCAGTTGCCATTTTGAATTTCACTCTGACTCTCCCAGTAACACTGTGGAAGAGACTATCAAGCTTTTAATTTCTGTTTACAAATGCAGGTAGACAGTGGTCTGTGTTGGAATGATACAAAGTATGCCAAATCAATTACTATGTTAAGTTTGGGGCTGCACTTCTTTTATCTATATAATCACGTCTATAAGCCCACTAGATGTCTTCTTTAAAAAATGCTACAAACAAAACCAGAAAAGATAGTAAATGTCTGAAGGAAAAAATTAGCCTTTTATCGGTTGTAAAGTTTTGTATTATAAGTGTTTAATTAAAAGTGTACATCAAGCATGTATTTTGTGAAATAGATTCCTGAAATCCAATGTTTAAATTCAATCTTCAGTTTATCAATATGCAGCCATTTTTTTAACAAGGAATAGAGATCAGGGAAAAAATAGAAAATTAAGCTTCTTCATTACTTGAAGTACAAAGAACTTTCTTATATTGTTATGTGGATAAACACTTCCCACAATTTCAGATTAGCAGGTATTTAGTTTGTTTCATAACACTGAGAATGATAATATAATATTTTAAAGTAACTTATCTGTATGTTTTTATTTATGTATGGGGAAAACAAGTTGTTCATATTTATCTAGCTAAAGTGCAAGTCCAGTATGGCACATTAATCTGCTCTGGCACATTAATATCTTCAGCCTCTGTGCCTGTATTTTAAAATTAAAATACACTTCTAAATGTAGTTATAAATCTGTATACAATTCTAAAAATAGATGTGAATATAAAAATGAAGGTGCAATTATGGGTGTATAGATACAGAATTAGAGGGTAACCCCATTATTTCATTAGTAGGTCACTTGTGGTTAAAAGATACCAAAACAATCCATAAAAATACTTCATACAAATAGAGTAAGTTTTATTATTCTTACGGGAGATTTGCAGCGGCGATAACTTCTGATTATTTTCCTTTTGGTTTGTTAAGTTGCTGAAATTCTGTTCTCATTGACCATGGAGTTTTGTTTATGTGGTGGAATTGATTATTTTCATCCTTTGGAGTTAAAATGACTCCTAGTGTTATCTATGTGAGAGCAAGCTTAGTGTTATATTTTAAGGAAGGGTGCTCAATTTCACCTAAAAACCCTAAAATAATATCACATTATTCTAAGGGAGAGGAAGATGGAAGAAGGTGCTTTTCGACGATTAAAACAAGTGCCCTGTGCTCATTTTGGAAAAAGACAGGGGTTCCCTGCACCCATTTCTGCTCCAATTTAATGAAGTTGTTAAAGTAGCAAGACTGACAGGTTAATTATCCTTTATAAAAGGGGGACAAATTGAACTGTGTCTTTCCATCATTTTTTGATATATCAAGAAGCTCCTGAGGTGCTCAGGTGCCACTCTGGTGAATAGAACAACTAATCCACTCTGCTATTCTTTGCTGACCCTGGTTCCCCCATCGGGGCCTTGCAGTATATTGCAGTTGCTTTTTGTTTCACATTCAACAGATTCCACTTTATTATAAATTCAGAAGGATTTTTTTCCTCCATATGTTGGCTGACAGCTCCCCTGAAATAACTGATGGCTAAATTTAAACTCTGATGAAAATTAACCCAAGTGTTAAATGCAAACAGGAGCTGCTTGGAAAGAAAAGAGTTATCATGGTAAATGCCAAACAGTGGAAAATGTGTGTAAATTAATGGAGTCTCACTGGTGACAAGCTGTCAGGCAGTTTGATGGCTCTCGCTAGTGCTTCAATCCCACTGAAGTTGGCCAGAGGGCAACATGGACAAGTCCTGCTTTTCAAAAAGACCGCGGGATGCTTGACAGTAACGCTAACTAGATCATCTAAAGTTCATGGTCAAATAAGATATTTTTTTTTTCCTTTTTGCAAAGCTTTGCACTAAACAGAGTTCCTGTACAGCTGGGCTACGAATGAGAGATCAAATCACAGTTTCTGTACAGCAGTCGAAACAGAATGAAGATTTTTATAGACCAGAGTTGTGGTGAAAGGATTTCAGATAAATTTAATTTCAAATAGATATTCATATTGTTTTGTTTCTGTATCTGCTGAACACAGAGCAATGTTTGAGGGGGTTCTGTATGAAATCTTGTATTTCTAGATGTATTTTAAATGGTTTTAAAAATTGATGTTAATTTTAGTCTTTTATTGAATCCTTCAACTGAATCATCCTTCATCCCTAAAGAAAGATTTGATATATATGGTAAGGTTTTTTATTTTTTATATTTATTATAGGTAAGGTCCTATTTTTTATTCTTCTCTGTTATATTATTTTTCAGCATTTGTGTGCTGTACATTTGGGATATTAATTAGTGGTCTGTTACTCTCAGAAGAAGAATGGTCTTGTTATTTACGTCTATGGAAGTAATGCCTAACCCTTACTGTCTAAATAGTCTCTTGTAGTATGTTCTGGCAAAATTTCAACATGAGATAAAGTAATTTAGTGGAAATTAAACTGAAACCACCATAATGTATCTGAGCATGCACTAAGCTCTACAGACATGAAGGAGTTTGTTTCTGGCTGTGTTTTTGTCAAAAATAGGAAAGCATAATCTTGCTTAAAGGAGAAGTTTTAATATTCTAAAATTAATATTTTGAAGATGTAGTCTTAGACCAGTTAGCAAAACTGTTACCTAAATCATCTGTATATTGGGCATGACGTGTACAATACAATAAAAGGTCACTTTAGTGGATAATGCACAATTGCCACTATTTACATGAGATTAAAATAATGATATGCTTTATGGAAATACCTGTCCATATTGGTCAGGATAATTTCTCCTAGGCTAATGCTTAAAAGCAGCACTCTTAAAATCTTAGCAAATGTCACACAATATACAGAGGAATTATATTTGAATAATACCTTGGAGAGGACAAAGGACAAAGTGCAGATCTACTCTCCATGATCCATCTAACTCAAGTGACCTCACCATTTCACCTCCTGTGACTGATGTCACCCATCCATTCTCTCTTTTTCAGCATTTCAATGCTGTTATCAGTTCAAACAGCACTAGGTTCTCAAAGTTCTCCTTTCCCCTCTACAAACCATTGGCTTCTCTGTGAAAATTATCTCTGACGGGGGAGACAAAATTATGTCCAGAGTCAGTAACCTCTTTCCTCTGTAGGAAAGTGTCTCTGTCTTGACTCTTGATGTACTATGACTCTGGACAGGTGGATGAATTCTGTGTGCATGACTTTATACACAAAGTTTGATCTAACACTGGGAATTCTTAGTTCATTTAGGTGACAACCAGCTAATTTAATTTGTAAATTAACATGCTTGTCTTTCATTGTATTTTCCTTCCTTAAGCTATGCCTATGAGGAAGAGTGATAACTGATCTCTCGTTACAAGCAGCTATTAAAACATGGCTTAATGATTAGCACACAAGTGGTTCAATCAAATTCTGTGGGATTTCTCATACAGTTAAAGTTAATTCACTCTTTGCTAGATGGTATGTGCATTGTGGTGCACAGTTAAAGAAGGAAACAGTTAAAATAGTCTAAATTCTCTGCTGCCTTCCCAGGTTACTTGTACAGGTAGATGAGGAGTACACAGGAGTCTTGTGTAGGTAAGCCAATACCACACTGCATAAGCCATTGCTCTGTATCACACCCTCCTTACAAAGCAGCTCAAGAGAAATAATTAAAATAGAAATTAATATGCAATCACTGCCTTAAATAAAAATATAAATGTCACAAAACTCAGAACCAACATAGCATTTGTTACTTTTTAGATTTCTCTCATATGCCTGCAGTATACACACTCTTGCCTAAATGGAGACAATTTTCTTAGAAATACCAGAACCTATTCTTCTAGCTGATATTTAATAGCTAAGTATTTAAATACTTTTTCTCTATTTTTCATAAATATCCTGTAATAAATACTGTGTGGTGCTGCTTTACACTTTCACCATTCAATTGGAAAATTTAAATGATAATATAGAGCGTAACACTCTGGTCATGTTCATAACTGTGAGCACTTTAACTAGAAATCTTTTTTTCTGTGACCTATACAATTTAATCTGTGGACTTCATCAACTTCAAGAAGTCTTTTGATTTCAGACTACTATATCAGAGCCTGGAGTAATACTGATTTCATTTCAGAGAATGGGCTTTTTATTTCTACTTCACTGACTAGGGGATTTCATTTGCAAAGTTTCCTAGTGTATAAAGGCCAGAACTTTGACCTAGACTTCACAGTGGCTGCACAGGTGGCTACAACAACACAGCTCTTACTCTCCTGGTGTGTTTTTACCACTCATCATATACAACTGGGAAGGACAGCCTTACCCACCTCTGAATATCCAACAGTCTAACAAAGAGGGGAGTCATACATGACGAATTAAATCTCTTTCTTCCAGTTTCTGCCCAAGGGGCTGTGGCCATGGATGTATGGTGTATTTCCTTTCTTGTGCATCTCAAAGTGCTGACATGAATATACATTGTCGTTTGTGCATTTCTACTGCATATAGGGTTTGCAAACTCTTCTCTGAAGGTGGGGCTCATTGACAAAATGAAATATGTTTAGAAATTGTTATGCTATGCTGATGTTTGAAGGTTCAGGTGATATTCAAATCCATGAATTTCCTAACAAGAATGTTTGCCAACTGGAGCTGAGCCCAGGCTCAAGCAGGAGTAACTGCTGCTGCTGCTAAGAAATGCCAGAAGATACATGATCAGCCTGTTGCCTTTTCTAATTTTATGACATGTGCTTCTGTTCCAAAACAGTGAGGTTGCTGGACTTTTAATTGGGGCTTTGGCTACACATAGTGTCAAAGAACATGAACTTTGGATTTGCTTGAAGAAGAAGTACCTTTCCAGAGTCTAGTTTCTACTGAAGCTCCAAGGAGACAAAACAAGAGCTGACCTGCATATCCATTCCTCTTTTCCTCTCTCTCTTCAAGTCAAATGGCTCTTTGTGTGGTAAATAGCATGTTTAGCACTCCCTTTGTCATATGTTGTAGGTTGCATTGAGTGGACATGGAGGGGAGGGACTTCAAGAAATAAAATTTGAAACTAATTTTCAACAGCTCTGTGATTCAAGAGAAGAGCTGTTTTCTATTTCACAGATGGCACCCTTTATCTAAGATTCTGCCAGGAGGGTTTGTTACCTCACATAAACACAGGTCTGCAAAATCAGAAGGTAAAATGATGTGCAGTGCTGGAGAAACCAGAGGAGCCAGCTCAGGGTTGGGTGAAGATTTCAGATGAGCCAGACAAGCTGGCTGTGCAGCCAGTGTTTCAAGCGAGTCAGGGCTTAAGCAGAAAGAGTTCTCCTAGAAGGGACTAAAGCATGGGGTCCAGAAGCAGTGATGTGAAGCTGCTGCCACTGCAGGTGTGCCTCTTCAGGGTGTTAAACTGGCAGCAGGTGAATATAAATAAGGTGCACAGACGGTGTGTGGAGGAAAAGGGGAAATTAATGAACGGTCTAACTGCTGAGCTCGGAAACACAGAATGAAAACATGTTGAACTTGACATGTCTGCACTGCTGTTTTTGTAAATGCTGATGGCTAAACAGAGTGTCTCTGTGACAAAAAAAAAGACAAAACTAGAAAAGAAGCTTCTATGTATCTGAGGAATATTAACATCTTAGGAATATTAACAGATAATTTTTTTACTCAGTCAATAAAATCCTAGTTTATTATCAAGTGTGACTTTGACCCTGAACAAGGGCATTTAAAGAGAAAATATTTTGCAGCTATGGATTCTTTTGTTGGAAAAAATATAAAAAATTCACAACTCCTTAGGGAGCTGTAATCTTCAATGTCCAATATTATGCTACATCTTGCAACACAGGGCTGTGCAGAGTCACAGCAAGTCTGTTAAGTTATCTCCAGAACGAGAAGCAGTGGAAATCTATCAGCATGGTCCTGTGTGAGTGTTATTTGCACAGCTGGAAGTGTAGAGCAGATCAGATTAAAATCTTTTAGTCCTCAGCTAATGTCTCTTGCACAGGGCTTTGCTGTTCTATGCCTCAGCCTCACTGGGAGCTGGCAGGGAGATTGCTAATGCAGCTCCTTTCTGCTTGGAGCTGACATGCCCCTGTGTCTACAAGTAGAGTTCCTGCAGTATTTACCACTCTGTTGATGCTCCTGACCAAAGCTGTTTCCAGTTTGGCAAGATTTAAACATGTCAGTAACTATGAAATAAATAAATCCTGCCAGATATATTTCTTACACTGCTTGCTGGTCAGTCTCCCTCTTTTTTTTAATGACTATGGAATTGAAATTCATAATTGCTCCTAGAAAAGGGACTCAAGATGACACTTATCTCTGAACTGGAAAATCTCCCTCCTTTTCCCAGGCAGACTTGTAGTTTCATGTAAAGGACTTGTCAGTAGAATGGTGGAGGGTTACCTACCCAGAAATCTAGGATGAATCTGACATTTTCCACTTTCCTTCTATCAACAAACAGATACATGAGCAAATTGCTTATTTCATTGAGTTCACCTTTTGGTGTTGATTTTTACATTAGCATCGCTCATATGAGCTGGTTTAAATTTGAATGCATGGATTAAAATGGTCTTCTCCCAATTCTTGTATCTCAGTCTCAACATAAAAAGCAGAGAAAAATGTAGATACAGACAAAGCAAAATGGAAATACAGCCTTAGAAACAAGGTATTTTTTAACCCAAAGGAGAGCTTATGGTGTACATACATTCAAAATCTATTCATTGTGTTTCTGTTTTTGCTGCAAATGAGGAATGTTTCTACAAAGTGAAATATGAGTATGTAGGAGATAGGAGCTCAGACTGATCAGATGTGGGACACAGCATTCTACTTATCAGGTGATGATGGATAATTGTGGAAGTGAGCATAAGTGATGAATCTGGCACAACAGAGAAAATAATGTTGCAATAATCAGGATATGAAGTGAGCAGATACCATCCAAGAGTTATCTTTATATAGATTGACATGAAAATCTATATTGCAGAGATGTTATGCAATAATTATATCCAAGGCTTAGACACAATCTTCTATCCATGCTGTATAGAAGATAATGCCAAAGATATGCGCTGGAACAACTGATAATAGCAAATGGGAGAAAGCAAGGAAGCCTGGGTAGGAAGTCATATGTCAGAAAACATACCAAAATTTCTTTTTTTCTGTCGTACTGGCTAAGGGCCCATGCGACAAACCACTGACAAATATGAAAGGCATACAGAAAATTTTTGTGGTGACTGAGAATCAACCTAAATTTCTGCCAAAGTTAGGCAAGGATGAATAAAGAGAAAGCTGTGCACTAAGGTTGGTGAGGGGAGAATACACGTGCATGTGGGAGATGTTAAGACAAGGAAAACCAGCTGCTGTTCAGTTGATTCTTCATCATAGATGCTGCAGTGTGAGAGGAAGAAAGATGGCAGAAGAGAGAAGGGGCTGTCAGCCAGAATCAGAGAGGATTAAGGGGGAAACCAAATGAAACAACTGGTGGCAGCAGACTTAGTTGGAGACTGAGAAGGAGAGAAAGGTTTGCTGCAGCCTTGTATTAAAAAAAAAAGTACAGTGGAAAGGCTGGAGAGCAATAGGAAAAGCGTCTTATATTCATGGGACATAGCACCTACGAAGAAAAGAATGTGGGCAGGGTGCTGGGGAGGAGCCCTTGTTCCTGTCAGCACTGTTGACCAAAAGGAAGGAAAGTTGGAAAAGTATTGGATAACCTTGTATAGAAAGAGATAGAATAAGAAACATGGAGGAGTGGAGGAGACACATAACCCAAGAGATTATTCACATGGGAGAGATGGACAAGTACAAATTAGGTGAGTGGAAAGCTGACTGGCTTTGTATGGATGTCAGTGAGGGGTGTAGAACAGGGAGGGAAGAAGGGGTTGCTCCACAGAAACGGCCCTCTACAGCCCTTTGCAACCTGTACAGAATGGGATCTAAAGTGAGATCCTGTGCTTGCCTGGATATCTCTGAACTGATGAACACAAGATTTACAGTAGAAGTTTAACTTCAGATCTGTATCTTAAAAGTACAGTCAACCAAGTCTCTTGAATCCTGTGTTTCTAGTTGTTAGGTCTGTGAGGAGAGCCTGTCATCTCTGAAGTCTCTGAATCTGATTCAGTGGTAGTACTGCTTACTCACCTAATGAATCAGTGACTCGTTTTTATAATCAATTGATATTTTGTTCCAATTTCTAATCAGATCTGAGTAATTATTAAACAAAGGAATGTGAGAGAACTTGAGTTACAGATGTAGAGGGAGTTTGTAGTTGGGGAGGTTTATGACAGGATACATGTGAAGTCTTGGGAATTGTTAAAATGTTTCAGAGGATAGGGCTATGTATGTTTAAAAAATTTCTTTTCTTGCCTTTTCTAGTTCCTTCTTAATGCTTGAAAATGCTACTCATTCAACTTAACCGCTTCAAATCTATTTTTCCTTTTATTCTTTCGTGTAAAAGGTCTACCTATATCATGCAGACTGAGAGAGAAAGAGAGAGGGAGAGATCTCCTCTGTGGAAAGCACTTACCTCTCCAATTAATGTATTAAAAAATTCTACACTTGCTCTCTGCCTACAGATATGTCAAATGAAAGAAGATTTCAGTCCTCTCCAGAAACAACTTCACTAAAAATAATAAGAATAAAATACAACATGAAAACTCGTACTAAGATTGCCCCTGGTGTTGTTACCTTTTTAGGTGTCAGGGAACATTTATGTGGAATGTGTTGGTACAAGCTGGGCTGAACTGCTGAGAAATGCTGGGCAGCCTGTGCTGAGCTGTATTACTCTTGCAGGCCTCCTGTATAGGTGCTTTATCAGACAATGTTCTGACAGATTTTTTACAAGCATGATTTTGTTTTCTCTTCCTTCTTCCATGAATAATTGGAGGAATTTATTTAAAATCTCTCCTTGTGTATTAGGGAATATATTTTTTTTCCTCTAAGTCTTTGCCTTCTCTTGAAAAGGGATTTAGAAAACAACCTCTGAACCTGCTGGGTTTAGAGTTATGGTGCTTTCAAGAGGAGTTAGCAGTCAATTGTCCAGGCTTAGGAGTAAACTGAGGTCCTTGCTGGATTAAAGCAGACCTAAAATATCCTGAATCCAAGGCCGCTGTGCCATACCTGACCAGCAACCACCTTTCATATCCCCACCGAATTAAAAACAACTCTGCAAGGCAGGGCAGGTTCTGAGATGCCGAACTGTCCTGCGAGGCTGCCTCAGCCCACAGGTAACTGACACTGCCTCTTCCTCCAAACGGCTCTGGCCCCTCTCGCTTCTCCATCTTCCTACCTTCCCTGCCATCTGTTCCCGCTGCTCCCGCAGCCTCCCCGCTCTCCTCCCGCCAGGGCCTGTCTGAGCAGACGGGTATGAGAGCCTCTGATGAGGTAGGCCTCAGGCCCCTCCATCACTCCTCGCCACGAGGAAAGCACCAGCTGTCTGGCTTCATTTGCATTTTCTCTCCAAAATAATGAAATTAGCCATGAGTATCCTGAGGTGATGCGAGACACAAATTTAGGCTGGATGTGTCAGCGTGTGCTGGGAAGGGAGAGGGAAGGTCACGGAGGATGCTCGCAGCATTGAAATGGAGGGCAAGGCATCTCCTGCCGGCTGCCAGGGCCCCGCGACCCGGCGAGAGGCCTGACGGGCGCCTGGCTCTCCTGGGCCCCTCAGCCCACACAGCCGCGGCCTCACGGGGCTGAGGCGTCTGGGCCATGTCCCCGCAGACACCTGGAGAGGACACGAGTGTGGTCCAGCTCCCCAGGGCCGGCAGCCAGCTCGGGGTGCAGCCGGGTGCTGCTGCAGAGTGCAGGAGCTGTGCAATGGCTGCGTCTGGCCTGGCCGGCCCGGCCGCCCGTCGCGCCTTTGCCACAGCGCGACTGTTCCTAATTATTTCTGTGTTTGCTCAGTCAGGGCTAGTCACAGGAGCTGCTCAGCAATCCTCATCTCTGCTTCGCGTTCCTGAACGCGTTTCGGAGTATTTGCTGAAGTGTTTCCCACAGTACTGCGAACACATCTGAACAGGCTGCAGTTCTGGCCTTGCAAGCTCTTCTTGTTCTGAGGACAGGCATTGCTTCTTCTGTTTTTACTGTTGTTCCTTCAGGTAAACAATAATTTACTGCATTTATGTTTATATAGAATACAATTATTTCTAAAGCATACAGGGAAGCTGGCTTTTCACACTCTACTGTTTCTTTGTGTTAATTATTCTCCAGTGATAAAGGGTCTTTAGATCTTTAAGACAGCTCTTTAAGACAACTCTAGAATAGTACTACCAAGATGAAGAATTAAAATATTTAGAAAAAAAGGCTTTTTGAAAAAAAAATAAAAGAAATTTCCTTTATTCATGCACATATTTTGTCAGGTAAGATTATGAATTAGCTTGTGTATGTAAACAACTTCTTTTGAGAGAATATTGTGGAATATTCTTGGAAAGTATAATTTTTATTTCTAAAAATTAGTATTGTCACAACTGGACTCTGGAACAGACTTACACCAAAACTAATCAGTGCACTCTGATTTTGCTATCAAATGCTCATATTAAACTCTTCATGAAAACAAAGTATTAGCTTTGCAAAATAAATAAATAAAAAAAAATCCCAGCTGCTATAACAGATCTCTGACATCTTCAGGCTAGGTGATTGGTGAGCAGCCCATGAAGCCACACTTCCTCTTGACCATATGGAAAGATCAAGTTTCCTCACAGTTTGGTTTTTTTTTTCTTCTGTTTCATATACATAGCAACCGTCTAGGTTTTCCACCCAAGGCTGATTTACAGTTCATGGGGTCTTGAGCTGAGGACCACCAAGACAAAATGTTCTCCACATGGTCTAATTTGTGCTGGAGTACACCCATTAGGTAATAATTTCATGAGCAACAGCCTATGCTTTGTCATACAGATTGTGACTTATAGACACCTAGACCACAGATTTTGTAGCAGCCACATGTTATATGCTACCAGGTTGCATGCTGTCATTGTCCAAGAGACAGTGGGAAGGTCTGGTCATAGAATGGATGAGCTTGAAATAGAGGGTACATTTCAGGGACTGGCAGGTTTGTGGCATTTTTCTAGGTTCTTGAGGATGAAGGTGCTTTTTTCACTTTGTTCATATGTAAATCTTACCTGTATTCTGTAGGCAATGGAGATACGTATTGGAGTGGGGAGAAGATACTCAATTACACTTGATTGGATTAAGATTTTCCCTCATATATTTAGCATTTATTCATAAAAATGTATTAGGTGGCTTGAGTATAATTTCAGTTGCTTTGCACTAATCGCCAGGTTTGGATGATATCTTCAGTTTTAACTAATTTGTTGTTTTCATCTTCAAGCATATTGTACTTTGTTATCTGTTCTGTCCTATCACTTTTCTCTGCTTGTGCTTAAAGGGTAAACAAAGGCAGAATGAGCCAAGATGATCTTGATTTTGTTGTCTTCCCTTTACACTTAAGTGAAAACAGACGCCATAAGACTGGGACAAGATATTTTCAAGTTCATGGGAGTTTCCAGTGGTTAGAGCAAGGCAGGTTTTGCTTTTGAAGTACAGCATAACTCTTACCAAGAGGTCATTTACAGTGGTTCTCAGATATACTCAAAACAAATTTTTTTAATTTATTCATCAGACAGAATGTTTTATGAGGCCGGTAAATAGACAGTGGGAAGTCTCTATTATGTCAGCCTTGTCCAAATTCAAGTAAAATTACCTTCCTTGATTTCTTACTTTATTGCAGTCTGGTTCTCACCTCTTCTTTCCATCAGAAGTTATTTTACCAAGCACAGTAGTGGCTCAGATCTCTTCACTGCTTACTCACCACTTAGAGTGATGCACCTTGCCTGACAGCTCTTCATGTCACTCAAAAGTCTGGGTCAGTCACTTATCAATTGACCCTGTGTTAAAGGCAGGCCCTCATTTCAGCACCCATCAATCGCAGATTTTGATGCATTTTCAGCTGAGGCTGTTTCAGTGGAGCTACTTGTAAGCTAGCATGTATGGACGTTAAAGAAAGGGAAACCCTGATAAATCTGTGAAAGCAGTTTGGTGCCTGGTTTGTTTGTATTTAATGCATAGATCTTCTTTTTGTCTGTGTCCGGAGGACAATTTTTGTTACACCAATATCACTGGGAGATGTGCTGATAGTGAGAAATGCAGCAAGTCCTACCAATGTACACAGCTAAAGCCCTTGCTAATCTCACATCCCTTTTCTAATACAAATGAACACAAATAAAAGGCTGGTCTCTTGTACTTTGCTAATGTGGAAGGAGAACCTTTTGATTATTAGCTGCAGTTACCATGAGCTCCCAACCTGGGATGGTGTCTACGCTTCTCCTTCTGAGGTGTTAATCACAAATCTGCCAATCCTGTCCCACTTACAAGACAAGGAAAGAAATGTGAACATGTAAAAATTCACAGAGGGGCCCAGGAAAATTTCCCTGACACACTCCTGCTGTGACACCACAGCAATTGAAGAAGGCCTGTCATTTGGTTGTCAACCTTTGACCTCAGCCAGACATATTTTGAAATGATGTGAAAAGAATTGCTGTGCTGTACGGCTGGCTCCTTACAGCTTTGCATGTCTGTCCTTGATGTCAGTCAAAAGTAGTTAACTGGCACCCATGGAGTCTAGAAAAAAAAAGCTCCTTTAAAATATCAGTAATGACTTCTGTTAGCAAGACTAGCTCTTGTCAAGTAATGACTTTATGACATAAGGTATTGTTTATCTAGGCATCGTTCTCTTACTTGCATTTTAATGAGCCTAATTAATAATAAGTTAGAAGTCCTCAGCTATTTCTTCACAGCTGGACCATATGCACTAATTACACTGAGTGTGCAAACTTAGGCTAATCCCTTCGTCAAAAGAAATATTTTAATTTAAAAAACCTCAATGTACTTTTTTTTCACCTGATTGCTAAAGATGTAATCTTTTCATTCTGGCAAATTTGCACAGAATCAAAGTAAACCTGGGAGTGGGAGAATTCTATAATTTATAATTTTTCTAGTAGTAGACTTCATTCTTAAAATAATTGAGAAAGATCATTCAAGAGCAGAGAGGTGTCAGGTTCATTTCAGATGTGCGTTAGGTTCCATAAAAGTAAGGGATAATAATTTTCAAGTTGAAGGATAATCACCAGTCTCTATGAAGAAATCCTTCCTGAACAGCAGTATAAAGGATAAATATACTTTGGTGCAAACAAGTTGGGAGGGTTTCTATTCTCAAAGTGGAACAGAAGACATAATACCAGTCATACAATTCTCCAAAAGAGACGCTATTAGTTCCAGTATAATAAAAATGTAGTCAATATTAGAACAGGTATTGCTGCTTGAAAATAGGCAGGATGATTTTGACATAAATGTGTACATTTGCAAACCAATGAAATGCCATTTAAAAAAAATAATTATTATTAGGTTTTTTCCTAATATAGTAACTTTCTGGACTCATATATTGGTGTTTGATTCATTTTTCAACCAATGAAGGACCATAAAATACTTTTACAAACCTTGGACAAGACATATAACTATCCAGCTGTCCATAGATTATAACATCAGGGCACATAAGGAGCTAGAATGAAGAATTATAGTTAACTTCAGACACATTCAATCATTGTCTGAGATCACAAAGTACCCTGATATCAAAATAGTACTGGTATTAGGCATCCAGTTACTAAGAAAGGAGTATTAAATAAAAATTCAGTATTAAAATCCTGTTGGCAGATATTAAAATGGCCAGTCATCAGACATCTTTGTTTTCCAGCTCCATACTAGTTCGAAGTCACATTTGTCTATCTCCACAGGAAAAGCAGAAATCAAAGAACCACCTTGAATGCCAGCACTGTTACTCCCTTTTGACATTGTTTTTGTTTTTTTTTTCCAATTCCAGGCTGTTGTTTAAATGGGGTTGGCCTGCTGACTGAAGAAAAATGCTGGTAGCTCTTCTGCCTCTTCTGTGTTTTGCCTGTAAGTGTTCTTGAAATCAGCAGTGACAAGTTTTCATCAGCAGCTCCTGTGGCTGTGCATGTAGATATGTGAGCATGTGGCTTGGGAACATGTCCTTAGTATTAGATTCTGCTGATATAACCAACAACTTCTAACCCAAAGAAACATTTCCCTAATGGAAATCAAAGGAATAAAATGCTCCTGCATGTGATCACACATGAAGCCCCCACAGAGCTGAAAAATCAGCCCTTACAGTATCATCCCTCCTCCTTCGTATCTTCAGCTCTTACCACTGTGCCAAGCCCAAAACAGTTTCAATTCTTTCAATCAGCTCCCCAATAACTGCAACCTCAGCATCCAGCTGAGTTCTTTCTTAGCAGCTATTCTGTATGCCTGAGCCAAAATGCCTAGTCTTAAAAAGTTACATTGCTATGCATGCCTAGTAGAACTATTAGCTGGGGTATCCACAGGTATCCTATTCATTGGCATATGGCTTTTAGTGGCAGAACTCGAATGAGTAAATTGGAATGAGCAAATGTTGCTAGCTGAAGGGAAAAAACTTTGGTCAGAAAGTAAATTATGTACATATTGAAGGTTTTTCCTAAAGTTAGGTTATAAAGGAATCCTACATTGACAAGTCCTTTTTCCCAGAAAAATATGACATGAAGCAGTTACCTCAGCCTGAGTGCACATAAAGAATATGAGGCCTTTCAGGAGAGGAAAAATTGACTGATGTCAATGAAATTTGGCTTGCCAGACAGAGTTTCAGCCTGGAAACTCACTGATGTGGAATTAAAAGCAGTTATTTGTTGAATTTCTGCCCCCATTTGTTGGTCAGGGGCCACATTTGTATAATTCACATATTGTTTAGAGGTCTAGGAAGGCATTTCGTATTTTGGTTTATTTTTTTTTTATGTATATAGGCACAAAAACTATATAAATTTGGATTTATTTTTTTTCTTTCATCTTCTTGTTCTGTTCCTCCCACCCACATTTTGGGGCTTTCACTGCAGTGTCAGAACAGTGCAATGAAGTGATGTAAGCAGCTGACCATAGGTTGGCACTCTGTCCTCAGCACCAATTCTAGCATTGCTCTTGCCACCATGGTCTATTCTATTGTATGAAGATTCATTTTATCTATATCAGAGGATTTCAGCAATCCCAGCCTATCTCTTGGGAGGCTGCTTGGCCAGGTAACAGATATTCCCAATAAGAATTTTTTCCTGATGTGCCCAGTCTAAATTTTCCATTTCTTATTTTCATTCCCGTAATCCTTGCTGCATTTTACTGTACTTTTCTATAAATGTTTACTCCTTCTGGTTTATCCACGCTACAGGCCATTGGAAACCATTAGCTCATCCTGCCTTACTTGTTTAGCCAAGATTTCACTTTGTATCTTCAGACCTTTCAACCTTTGTTTCAGTGAAGTGCTACTAACCTTTCAAATGTTGACTTTGGAAATATAATAAGTTTCATAATGAGTTATTCTATGCATAGAAGTTTGCATGAAAATTTAATAATGATGCTTTATCTTCTATTTTGAAAAACAGTCACAGTCAAAGAATATTTTTTACCAAACTATGACAAGCTATTTTGTAATTTGGAACAGAGTGAAACTTTCCAGGAATACAATTAAATGAGTTTTAGGTTTTTATTCTATGTTCTCTTGGAAATTTGAATACTATTGATTACTTGTATAACTTGTGGTATTTTCTGGTTCTTATCAGACAAACAGGGTTATTAGTCCAGGCAATCTCTCCTCTTAAAGTCAAGCACTTATTCTAATCCTTTGAGTCTGTCTTCATGCACAGAAAGCTTCTGCCTGCTCTATGTAGCACCTTCCTCTATCAACAGACCTCGCTGTCCTAAGAGGCAATGTGCTGCTGGTATAGATGTTTTCCAGAAAGGACAGTTCTCCCTTCCTGTTTGGTATTGGCCTATGCTCACCTTCTTTCTTGTAGTGATGCACATTTTTGGAGTATCTACAGTACATCTAAGAGAAGTCCTTGGTGTCAGGGTGAGCTCTGGAGGCAGATGCTGTCAGCTCCACTGAACTCAACGAAACCTAATGCTGAGCAGAGAGAAGAAGGCAGAAATGACTCTGAGCTGAAGATGAAGCTCAGGTGAAGTTTCTTCCTAAAGAACCTAGAGTATTCAGGGCCTGACCCAAAGCTTCTGGAAATCAGCCTGCTTTCCTTTTTGATATTAAATGGCCAATCATCAGAGGTCTTTGTTTTCCCGCTACATACCAGTTCAAGGTCACATTTGTCTGTCTCCACAGGAAAAGCAGAAATCAAAGAACCACCTTGGATGGCAGCATTGTTACTCTCTTTTGACCTGTTATTATCTATGGCAGGAATTCCAGTCTTGAACCAAGGCACATGCAGAAAGAGACTAACTGTACCTAAATTACCTTCTCTGTACTTAATTTGTGCTGATGCTATAGTTTGTCCTCTCAGGACCTTCCAAATATAGACACGAACCCCTGTTTCCTTTGGAAAGCTGAGAATGTCTCCCCTCCAGAAGGTTAGTGCTCCAGTTTATAACCTTGATATATTGTCTGATCCTAACCTCGTTATTTAATTAAGTCTGGGCTCTCGAGTGGGGCAATTCCGAGGTGCTAATACCATGTTCAGTGAAGATGAGGACACTGCTCTGCTTTTTTCAAGAGAAGGCAGCAGCGTAAGGATGAGTGTTTAAACACAATGCTAATTATCAGCCACAGGAATTATTTTTAGTGCTATAAAGCCTTTTATTCTTCTTTGCTTCCCATAAAAAAGTATTCAGCTAATTTAGGTACCTACACAATTATTTTTAGCAGTGATTAATGGATTAATCTAACTATATGGAATTAGCGTATTAGTCTCAATATTGCTTCAGATGTCAGATTATTTTTCTGGTTTAGGGCTTGGAGACATCATAGAACCATTTTGGGCAGTAGGGAGGGGTTTTTTTCCCCTTTTTTTCTCTGTTTCTGCAGTCATTATTTTTTGTTTAGCCTTTGGATTTTCTTTTTTAGTACAGAGTACTATTTTTGGATCATGCTGCAAGCCTTACCTCTCCTCTCAGTCCCACACAGATTTTTCCAGGGACAGTGAGATCCCTGTTAAGAGCTACAGGAAGGCCTTTCCATGTATTTTTCCACTCATTTTTTGCCATTTATGGCTCTTTAAAATGACACAGAATAAGGTAGCTGAAGGTTGCTGACATATCTAGCATTTACTATGGTTAGATAAACCTGCTTTATGTATAGTTGCAAGTTGTTATGTGTTTTTTTTAAGGGAGCTGTTTGATGTTGATCAGATCTTTTAAATGATAGAAGTGGTCCCAGTGGAGATGGATTAGTAAGCAGAGGGTAGATGAGGCAGTCAAAAGCGCAAACTGCAATTTACCACATGGTCTGCGTAATTTATCACACAAACGTCTCTGACACATACATGGTGCATGTGTATCCTACAAGTTTGATTGTGTTGTGCTTATCTGCTTACTTAAGATGTTAGCCAGCCTTCTCCCAGTCCTGGAAAAAGGCTAAGTTGCACTGGAAGTTTGCCACTATTTGGTCTACAAAGCACAGCGTAATAACAAAAACACTTAAAGCAGAAATTCTTTGTGCTGAGGATCACCACAAAATTTATATGAAGACAGATGCTGAAAACAAGGCTCATCTTCAGGTTAGATATGAATGCACAAGAAAGAAAACTATAACCTTAAGAACCTGACACAGGTTAATGTAATCAGAAAATACTCTGTGAATGTCTACATGACCTAAAGGCAGTACTGCATAGAGGTATCTATGCTAGCTAATGCATAGAGATGTATTTTTTGTGGTCTGCAGATAACTGCAGGGATATTAATGAGATTCAGTCATTTGTGCTAGAGGCAACATTTCTCCTAGATCATTTTTATTTGTTCCATATTGTTATCTAGTGCTGCATCAATAGGGTTTAGTTTGCTGGAGTTTCTTCAAAAATTACATCGTGAAAACAGTGCAGGCATCATGCTGTGTGCCCCTGATAATGTTCTTCACCATCAGTAATTCCTACAACACTTGTGCTATTATGAAAACATTGAACCAGAATCAATGCTTTCATAGAAATAGCCTATTGTTTAAAAAAATAACACATATATGCTATTTCTTTTTCTACTTTCAACAATGAGAATATTACCAGTAAATTGTGAATAGTCACTCCTTCTTGCTTATATTTTAAATTAAAACCAAAATCTATACATATTAAGACAACAGTGTTCACATGAAGATAAACATGAAAATAAGATACAAGTTTAAAGATAGATTTTTAGTGATAACATAACTTAGAAAAAGACTAATATTATCTTGCTATCTGTTAACATTGCTCAGTTATTGATTGAAAATGTTTTCATGTGCAGCAAGGAGAAAATCTAAGTTCTAGGATGAAAAACATATGAGATTTTTATTTTCTGAGGTTTGACTAAAGGGAAAACATGCAAGACAGATCAAAACAAAATAGCTGGAAAAAGTCATGAATTATTACAATTCTTTAAATACTTAAAAGTACAGTAGCCAAACAGAGGATGACTCCAAAAACCTCAAAGGAGATAGGCAACTGGATTTGTTACTCCTGTCTTTGTGTATGTGAACAATAAGTTATTTATCATCCCAACTAAATTGCTGGTGAGCAATGGATTAAACATTGCACCTTGTTCTATTTTGAAGGAAGTGCATTTCACATAATCCTCATGTTCAATATTTCAAACCCTGGGAAAGTTGGATTTTAACACAAATTTCAGATTAATTTTGCTTTATGGAATGTTACAAGATGATGGATACTAGTCACTATAATGGATTTGACTCAAGGTTTCTGCATAAGCCAAAAGATAAGTTCCTTTATGAAAATACTTTTTGTTAACAGTTGTACAGCTTGAGCTGGGTGCTTCTCAAGATGGATCCTCCCCCCCCCACCCCAAAAAACCAACCCTGTGTAATTCTACCTTTGCAATCCAAGTTCTTCCCTTTCATGCAATAATTTGGAAGAATAGTAATATTAAGGTCTGGTCTTATATTTATTTGCTGCTTCATTACTGAGTTATTTTGTAGTTCCCTATTCAGTTGCAGTATGGTTGCTGATGAACTGGTACTTAAGAAACTTACTAGGGTTGCCAGAGGAAGCTTGTGACATGCTGTAAGTTTAATTATGTTCAATTCATTAACACAATTAGATCTGTGAACAAATCTATCGACACAGCCAGAATCACTTAGAAACAGCTAGTAAGTCATAGATTACAGGGACTTGTTCTCCATCCCTACATGTCAAGTGTGATTCCCTGGCAAAATACATCAGTTAGTCATTTGGGAACATAGATTTGATGCCAGAGGTTTCCTCTTTCCCTGGATTAGATTAGTCATGTTTCCGCAGAAAGGCCTAATAATGAAAAAACTATCTGAAAGCAAAGTCTTTAATGTGCACTGACATTATGTAGTTGTGAATGATTCCTTTGCTGGATTTACCTAATGATCTGTTTAGGGGGAGAAACATATCAGGTACAGAACTTTATAAAAATCAGAATTCATGTATATTTGGGGGGAGCCCCTCTGAGAGCTTTAGTTTTCTTCCGAGCATGCTTTTGTAACAAGTAAGTCAGTGAAGTGACTGATAGGGGATTCAAGGAGAAATGTATAGGAGAAGTCTAAGAAAAAAAATCTTCCTGAAATTTCTGTTCTGTACGTTTGCCACAGTACCAATCCACTCCCAAAACTCCCAAAAGTTTCTGCAGGGTCAGAATGCTCTCTGTGAAAGTCTTTTGATGCCGTTGAAGCTCCAGCTAGTTCCCAGCACTTGGGCAGGATTGCTTATAAATTCCCTGGTTGTTTTCCCAGGCCCACTGCGATAAGTGAATCAAGCAGATGGAAGGCACTTACATGAAGCATTTTTGGGCTGTCTTCCCCAGTCTGTAACTTCATTTCTCTGTTCTTCCTCCACCTCACAGTTTAGGAAATTTAGGGAAGTGGGCTAAGGTGGAGAGTGTATCTTCACTTTTGACTATGAGAAGCTTGTGTGAAGGATTCCGTCTAATCGCACATTTGGGAAATGAGTTCAGGTCAAGTCTATGTCGTGTCAAGTTATTCCTGAAGACTGTTGAATGGTCCCAGCTTTGTAACTTACAGATGATGAAAGAATCATGTGCTTATTGGCCTTTTTCTTTTATTTCCTTTAATATAGTTTTAAAAGCTCTTTCACCCTAGCTTCAGGGCCTGGAATCATATGAGATGAAATAGTAAGTTTCATACAAGTTTGCTTTTATCAGGCAGCTAGGAACAGCCTAAAATTCATAGCCACTGGGAAATCTACTTACAGAGGTGTGTAGTGAGGCATTACAGGTGTAAAAATCATATAAACCTTTTGTAGGCACTTATTATATGGTAATTGCAGGCATATATATAATAATATAGTAGAACTGTCTGATCTACCTTAATTGCACTATTAAAAAACATATATACTGTACATACACTATTTCACCAGCAATCCATAGAGCATCTGAGGGCTTTTAATAGCTATCATAAAAATAATAATAAAATATGTAAAGGATAAGCTACCATGAAAATTGCAGGGGAAAATGATGACCTGTGTATTTTGAGATGAAGTATCTTACATGTATGTTATGGAGTTACTTACGTTCCCTGAACAGGATGCATTTGAGGGCTAGGTAACCTGAGTTAATGCACAGGCTTTCACATAGAAGACTGAAGCCAAATTTGATTTCGGCTTTAAGTATTTTGGATTTTGATGGGTTCCACTTCTTAATGAATCTTTCAAGCAGTAAAATTATGATGGAGTTTGTTATAATTCATGAGAGTTAATCTTTCCTGCACAGGAGGATTCCAAGGTAAGTGTATCTGAGGCCATGAAAGAGGTTGCAGTGGAAAAGCCAAACAGCAATCTGACCAATTATGCCTTTAATGTCATTAAGCAAATAAAAAATAAGTCACTGAGTTGCTGCTATGAGCATTATTCCAGAGCCAGTAATGGCCTAGTGATAACAGGCAGGCGTTTTTTAGCATTAACTGAGAGACTGGAGAATGTGATTATCTGTCATTACACACACATCTCACTGTGCAGCTTCAGGAAGATATTACAGGCCCACCCCAGGTTAGTTAGGCCCAGCACTTTTAGATACATATACTCTAGTGTAGGTTCATGTGTCCAATCTGGGAAGCAAAGTCACACTGTCCAGGCCATCTTTGTTTGGCACTGCACTGCACTGTGTTTTGTTGGAAGCACCTGCCTGACTTGTTCATCTTCAGGAATTTCTTCTACAGCACTGAAATGTGCCAGCATAATTCAGTGGTGACTCCAGAAATTTACTCCATTCTGGTACATCCAGAAACTGATTGACCTGGTTTCTTTAAAAACAAGAAAGCTAAAAATGCTTCACATTTTTAAACAAACCAAAGCTTTCCATCTTTGTCTTGACTCCAATATTTTCCTTCTCATTAGCTTTGTGCTTCAATCTACCAGTGCATAACAGCAGAAAGTCACTGTCGATCTCCCATTGCAATTGCTGTAGTATGAAACTTCCCTCTCTCTATCAGGGATACAGCTCTGCCCCTGGCTGCCCAAATTCAGGCTAACCAGCCTCTTGCCTACAGCACAAGAACTGTGTCTGCTTGAAGTTTGCATCAGCAGAGTGGCTGAGACCAACTCACATGTACAGAAGCTGATTGATGAAGCATGATGCATCCCTTAATTAAGCAGAAGCTACTAATAAAAATGAACTTACTGGATGATTTGTGTGATTCTTGCAAGGCAGCCATATGTGCTGCGCACTGGTAGTGGGAAAGGGTGGTATGCAGCTGATGCTGGGAAACTACAAAAGAGGAAACTTGTTAAGGGAGGCAGTTTGGGTGCTGTCACTATTCAGGGCAGTCCATAATTAATTCCCTCCTCGCTTATCCTTGTTTCTGTGATAAGTTGTCCTTTCCTCTCTCTCTGCACCCTCTCAGCATTAGTCCTTGCCATTGTTGCTGCTCCCACATCTATTTTTACTTCTTCTTTAGCTGTGACTGCAGCATTTGTTGGGGGGGGGAGATAAAATTCCTTGAATATGCACATCTGTTCCCCTTTCTGAGAGCCACAAGCATGTGTGTGTTTGTCTCAGCAAACCTTCACAACCGTCGGGGTCCAGATGCCTCTTCTTATGCTTCTCTACAATACTACACTACAGCATTTTCCAAGGGAGCTGGAACAGGAGCACTTGATACACAGGATCAGGAGGAGGATCCTGGAAGTCCTTCTCTGTGCCATTGGCCACCTGCAATTGCTTTACTTAGCTATGCTGTTCACCTCTAAGATCCAAAGTGGCTTCAGTAAGATGGTACAACCTTGTAAGGTTGTATTGCCAACTAATCAACTAAGTAACAGCCTAGAGGTCAGGATGTTGTAAAAACATGGCAACACTTTCTTGGTTACTGTCCATGATCCGCAAGAATTCCTGCTGTGCACCAGAGATACGAGCACAGAATTTAAAGGGAGAAGTGATGTGTGACGCTTGTATCCTCAAGCTCCCCACTCCATATGTCTGAGAATTAACATATTCCTTCCAGATGTGCATTCCTTTAACAGGCTGAAGAAAACTGACTCTTTCACCTCATTTGCTTGGGGGACATCTTCATGCAAATAAATACTCTTTTTCTGCAATTGTCTGCAGTAAAAAAAGGCAAAGAAACC
>VWYI01006075.1:310-23061 GCA_013399455.1 Anthoscopus minutus | reverse complement strand
ATACCTATATATATATATATATATTTTAGCACCTGATGCTCCTTATACTCACTGGAAGCAAACTGTCTTCTATTTGGAGGACTATTTAACTGTGAGACGAGGAGAAGAAATCTATGGGACTATATCCATGAAACCAAATGCAAAAAATGTGGTAAGTCAGCATGCCTGATCCCAATTCCACCTCTACTTACCATGAACTATGACCAGCAATAAAGAAAATGCATAGGAGTAAAAAAATGAGCATGCTAAAGGCATTCATGTTAATTAGTAAGAGCTCCAATCACAGCTGATGACAGCAATGATAAAGCAGTGCTAATGTTACAGAAGTCAGCCTGCAAGCAGGCTAGCATGGGAAGAGAGAAAGGATTCAAATACATCACTTGGTCAGCTGCCCTCTGCAATCAGCTTGACTCGCGTTCTGCGACGCAAGCAGGCAAGGGAGTTTTCACGCTTTCACTGAAATCAGTGGAAAGATCCCTTCTGCCAGCACAGGATGATCAAGAGTAAGTCCTTCAGTTCCACATCTATGGGCACTGAGTGATTTGCCACTCAGTGCCCAAGGACAGTCCAACAGGGAATTAGGTAACACATTTCAGAGGAATGCTTGTATGGATTCACTGATTGAATGTACTTGAACTCACTAATTGAGTGAAAGGGTTGTTTAAAAATTGTGCCTTTCCATAGAAAATACAGATGCTTTATTTAAGACCATGACTGCTGAAAACTTCCTCAGTTTCTGGGATATGGGCTGAATCCCCCTAGTGCTTCTTTTAACTGGTAAGGAGACTGTAAGACATGGCCAACCTATGGCTGGATAGAACAATACATGAGAATTATGGCTTCTGGGAGAAACACTGGACCATTTTCTGCCAAAAATCTTGGCCAGTATCTCTTCATTTTCTATTACAGTAAACAGCAGTTAAAATAATCTGGCTATCCATCTATACAGTTGTAACTGCTGAAAAAATGGATTTTTTAACTGCAACAAATCTTAACATCTCATTGTCTTCCTTTTTGCATTGCTTTTCCATTTTTATACCAAACACAGATTGGATATAGTCATGTTGATACAGAGGGAGAAATAAACACAAAATAAATTTGGCATTAAAACAAACACATGGACCTCTGAACTACTTGCTGCAAGAGGAAAATAATCTGTTTCTCCACCTTTATGTCATCCTAGGGGGACTAATCTTTTCGGTTAAATGTATCAATTTTCTTTGAGGGGAAAAATTAATAAAATGTCTCAAATTTGTTCGCATAGCAGTAAGCAGATTTGGGTGCTAAAATAAATGTGATCTTGATAGTTGTCATGAGACAGACAGGCCACCTTGGTTCAAAAGGATTTGCTAGTGCTTTGTTCATGCAAAACATGAAGTTTTTCAAAAGCTTGCATAGACACAGCTTCCTTCTGTAGGGCTGTGTAGCACCTCTTCCCTAAACACCTGTCATTATAAGATAAAAAATGACTAAGGGCTTCTATACAATGGACAGTTTACTAGATCTATTCTGCAACAATCCCTAGTGGGAAAGTCCTTTAGCTTAAATTAAGAGAATCTCAATGGGGGTTACCCTTCAAAAGTTTTCATAGGATACTTAAGATAACAGCATGTCAGAAGCTTCCTGGACATTAAATCCGCCTCAGGAAGAGTACAGAAATATGACCTAAGCCCAGACTGTATGGTGAATGCTATTAAACATCTTACAGCCTGTTTTCTCCGTGTTAGCACCATTTAAAAAACAGAAGAGTTTAGAAATCACCACAGGAATCTCTTGAATCTGCTGATCTTTTCAACCCAAGCAATGGTAACTGAATTAATGCCCTAAACTTACGGTCTTACTTACATGTTGCTTTTAAATCTTTTTACAGCGTGACCTGGATTTCACAGTAGACTTGGATTTTAAAGGACAGCTATGTGAAATGTCAGTATCTAATGACTACAAAATGCGTTAGCAAGAAACCTTTCTGAGAGATGAAAAGGAGAAATTTTATCAAGTCTTGAACTGCTGAGCTTCAAGCTAGGAACAACTGTTCACAAGATTATTATATTAAATACTAGAATGTTTACTCTGATGGAGGGTGGTAACCTGATCTTTCTTGCAGATAGTACAGGGGGCTGGGATCCCACTGTGAATGTACAGTATACAGAACTGTAGCTTTTGTTAAACATAGGAAAAATAAATAAGCGACAGTCTTGAGTGTTCTGGTTAACTTTAGGATGGCAGAAGATGCATATACAAATTGTATTACTTACTGTGAATTTCTGGTTCTTCCAAGCTTTGCATGTTAAAGATGATTAGGGCAGTTTTCTCACTATGAAAGACTACTACAGCACATTACTGTGATAGTATTACTGGACTTATATTCAATATAAATGAATATATATATTGTACATGAGGAAAAAAAAAGTCATTTCATAATAGGAATTTGTTTTGTGATTATTAAATTCTCATTATGCAGTCATGGAAAGATAATGATTTTACCTCTGGCACTATTCTAGGCAGTGATATATTCCATTAACTGTCCAATGTTATAGCTTTGGTTATTATTCCATGCAAAGTGTAGATAAGAACTGGGCATTTACAGGAAGTTCAATAACTATATTTTTGAATGTCCTCTGAAAATGTGGACCATTAGTTTTGAAATTCACCTTCACAACTGGATGTCTGTCGGAGCTTAAAAAAACATTAGCATTTTATCCTTGAAAATATTCTGTTGTGAGTTTTTATAGCTGGATTTTGCATGAGACTTTCAGAAATCAGACACCTAGTATTTAAATGTGATGAATGCAAAGTCTCTGAAATGGTGGATAATTCATGCTTCTTGGCCATGCCATATTTTAGTTCTTTGCAAAATTCTTAATACGAAATAATTTTAAAAATATAGGAATTAGTGTTACCTTTTGGTGATGTTTTAGGTAAGTTTTAAATTGCAAATACTATTCTCAAGAGTGCAGTAATTTCCAGGAGCAAGTTAATGTCTTTTAAAAAAAATGTTGATGGCTTCTGATATTACTAAGATGTCTGTAGCTTTCCCATCCCCTTGAGTCCCTTGTTTTTCGTACAAAATCTCCTGCTTATTGTTAAAATATTAAGTGCTTATAATTCCTCATATGTATGTATCAGGTCTTTTTACTATATGAATGTGGGCCATTTAATCACATGTAATTCATTAACAACTGCATCACCAGTCCTATCTACACATTTTCCAGTCTGTCTGGCATTAGGCACTAGATCATGTTCTATCTTGTACTGAGTAAGATTGACTAGTTTTTTGCCTAAAAATATTTTTAATCACCCGCAAATAAAGCATACTTTAAGATGTATTTTGCCAGTATTTGTCAACTTCTCACTTTTTAGAAACCTATTTCTATTGATTTTCCCTCCACAGGAACTGTACAGTGCCTCCATTTTCTTACGGTCTAAATAATATGGTCTAGGGATTCTATTGAATGGTACCAATGTAGAGTGAAATTAAACTGTAATTCAGCAGTAAAAGATACTGTTTGCAATTAAGTTCATCACTGTTGTTTTAAAGTTTCTTTTGTATATTTGGATTGAGGATGAACAACTTGAAAAAAAAATTGAGTTTATCTGTCAAATATTGCTATAATTTTCAGGGCACAAGTTCAGCTACTCTTTCAGTAATGGACTGGGAAAAAAACATCAAGTCCCTTTCTAGTAACACTTCTGTGATTCTAGGAATTTAAGGTAAGGGAAACTACCACAGTTTTTCTCAGGCCCTCCATTTATAGAAAAACCTACTTAAACATTGTTCTCATCTTTGCCACTAATCACTTAGATGACTCTTACTGAAAGAGGAAAGACTCTTACTTTGTTTGCCTAAATTATACTTTGAAAGCATTTCAAACCATCCACGTCTCTAGCCCACTACATGAATATTTAATAACTTTAATATTAAAAGAATAACAAAGAAATGGGAAAAAAATCTCATACCTTGTTTAAAAAAAAAATAAGGAAAAAAAAGATTCCCAAGGGTCTTTACTGAAAGTGTGTCATTTTTGCCTGACAGAAAGCTCTGGTCAAGAAGCAGCAAAAAAACCCCACTTGATCAGTACAGCTCATTAACCAGTTTGAGAAGTATTTAAGAATTGCTGTACATTGATTGTCTTTTCTGCCTCATCTTTAAACTAATGACATTGACATGTTGGTCTCTCTTCAATAGAGGCCACCTGGCCTTAATACTTGAAGTGCCCATTCACTTCAGTGTTGCAGAATTATATCCTAACTGATATTGTTAATGGCACAGTTCTGAGGTGGTCACCACACCTCAGGCACATGCCATCCTAGAAAATTAGCTTGTGCTTTTCTTCACATAAAAAAAAAAATCATGTATTTCTCCATCACAGAAAGAGTGATGGAGAGTGCCTACTGGAGTGCTGTGAATGTCTTCAAATCACAGTGATCAAAAAGTAAATTCAGGCTTGCAAGGCTATTAAAGCTACTACCTACCAACAAGGATTTGAAACCACTGGTGAGTTTGGCACACATAGGATCAGTTGGGTCAGCATCAGTGAAAGAGGTATGCAAAGACCTTGCAGGTCAGGTGCAATCATCTACAAGGCTTTCTTCAGCAGTCCAGGTAGCTACCACACAGTCTGAGCCTCACTTTCTCAAGGCTTGAATAAGGCTTCTCATGGACTCCAGGACTGAACCGAAGCCACTGATTTTCAAAGCTTTGGATTAAAATATAATGACAAAATGACCATTGAGAGCTGAAACAGACACATGTTTAAAACGTTTAATTCCCTTCCCACAGACAGGAAAAGAAGATCATGAGCTGAGGACAGAGCATGAGAAAGACAAATGCAGTATTTACACAAAAGATTGTCCCTGATGAGTAACATAGTGCTGGAGAAAAGAAAAAGCAGGTCGCTTCTGCCTTGACTCTGATCTTAAGGCAAAAGTACCAAAAAATTTTCTCAGGGATTGTTCTGTCACTTGAAACAAAAAGGAGCATCCAAAAAGAGCTCCATGCTGAGCATACATCTAAAAGGCACAGTGGGCAATTCACACTTGCAGTACTTGATAGGATTAAGGAAGTAGTCCCTAGTGTTAGGGGGGGCCACTTTATATTCCCAAGATTCTCTAAAGAACAGCATAGGATGGCTCTATTCTCATAAGAACTTATTCCCAGTGCCAATCAGCCCTTGCTAGATGTCATTAGTTTCAGATTTGGGCTTTGCAGGGGTTGTTCTGGGGACCTTTCTATGTGAGGAATTAGGGGTTTACAGCCTTTTAATATTGCCTTAGACTTCAAATAAGAGTTGAAACTGTCCAAAATGGGAAGAATATTACCCAAGATGATAATATTAACCCAGTGACACCCAAGACATGTTTTTACCACAGTGCTAATTTGAAGAACCTTCTCAGAGATCATTTCTAACAGTATTTGTTTTAAATTTAATATTAATTCAGAAATTAATTTAACACATACAGATTTGATTATCAATAACTTCATTCACTTAGAAGGTATGTTTATAGAGGATACATGGTATTCTGTGTATATAATGAAGAATAAATCCCTGCTTTGGGAAGATTAGAAAGTATAGGGCTGACCTTCTGGAAAGCAGCTCTTCAGAGAAGGACCTGGGCATGCTGGTGGACAACAAGTTGTTCATGAGCCAGAGGGGTGTCCTTGAGGCCAAGAAGACCAGTGGTATCCTGGGGTGCCTTAGAAAGAGCATTGTCAACAGGTTGAAGGAGATGATCCTGCCCCTCCACGCAGTCCTGGTGAGGCGAATCTGGAGCGCAGTGTTCTGGGCTTTGCAATCCAAGGGAGACATGGAGCTCCTGGAGTGTGTCCAGCAGAGGGGAATGAGGATATCTGGGGGATTGGAGCATCTCTCTTTGGAGGAAAGGCTGAGGGAGCTGAGCCTGTTCAGCCTCAAGAAGACTGCAAGGGGACCTTATAAATGTAAGTACCTTAAGGGAGTGTGCCAATCAATAGAACAAGAGGCAAAGGGCAGAAATTGATGCACAAGAAGTTCCAGATGAGCATGTCCCTTCGTTTGTTCAGCCTAGAGGAGATTAAAGGGAGACCTCATTACTGTCTTTAGCATCCTCACAAGGAGAAGCAGAGGGAAAAGTACTGACTGACCTTTGCATCCTTGTAGCCAGTGGCAGGACTCAAGGAAACAGCATGAAACAGAGTTGGGGGAGGTTTAGGTTGGGTATCAGGAAAAGGCTTTTCACTCAGAGGGTGGCTGAGCACTGGAACATATTCTCCAGGGAAATGGTCACAGCACCAAGCCTGAAAGACTTCATGAAGTGTTTGGACAACACTCTCAGGAAAATGGTGTGACTCTTGGGGCTGTGCTGTGCAGGCACAAGAGTTGGGCTCAAGATCCTTATGGGTCACCTCCAGAGTATTCTGATTCCATGAGGAAGAACTTTACTGTGTGGGTGACCAAGCACTGAAACAGATTGCCCAGAGAGGTTCTGGAATCTCCTTCCCTGGAAATATTAAAAAATCACTTGGAAATGAATTCTGAGTAATGGATTCTAAGAGATCCTGCTTGAGCAGGGGTTAGACTTCATGCCCTGCAGTGGTCCTTTCTAAACCTAACCGTCGAGGGATTCTTTGATTTCCAAGAACAAAGACTCCCCAGCCTCTCTGGGAAGCTGTTCCAGTGTTATAATCTCACCAGGACACTCAATGTTCAACTGGAATTCCTTTTGTTTTAACCTGGGACTGTTGGTTCTTGTTATTTCACTATTTTTCCCTGAGAAAAGCCTGTCTATCTTTTCTCTGTAAGTCCCCATTAGGTACTGGAAGATACAATTAGTTCCCACCTCAGTCTCCTCATGTTAACTCCCCTCTTCCCTACACAACCCATGATTGCATCCTAGCCTTTCATATGAAGTGCACCTCCTATCCACCTATAATCCCTCCTCCTCCTCCATTTTTCCTCCTAAGAGTCTGTTACACAGTACATAACAAATGCATCCAAGGGTTTTGCAACAAATGTAATCCCAAGGATCACTAATTAAAAGAGAACAAATGCATGTTAAGTGCTGTTACACAGTACTTAACAAATGCATCCAAGGGTTTTGCAACAAATGTAATCCCAAGGATCACTAATTAAAAGAGAACTTCAGTTTTGTTACTGTGTTGTGTTGGTGGCACGGAGAACATATTTTGTGAGCAATTTCCATTGACTTATGAGGACAAAGTTTATGTCAGCATGTGCACCTGCCTAGTTGGAATATACAACTAAGCCAGGTGATTTTTCAGTAGGCATGAAGCATTCACAGACTAGTACCAACTGGAAAAGTGGGAGGTTTTTATCTTTTTTTGAAACACTTCTTTTCAACATTTCTCAGAGGTCATCTCAGATCTTAATCTGCTAAGCACACAGGTACATGGGAGTCATATAGAAGACAAATCCTTTAGATTGCATCTAAACTTCCTAGAAATTCAGTTTAGATTAACAGTACCTACAAATCTTTTTAAAAAGCAACTAAAGAAATAAACTGGATGCTTCAGATCTGATATAACAACATGTTTAGATTAAAGAGAACATGAATCATTGGCAAGAGATTTCCCAGAAAACTGATATTTCTGCACAGCATGATGACTGGGGTGAGCCAGGGCAGTAGTACGCCTACAGGGAACAAGAGTGTTCTCTGAAAATAGCAGCTGCTTCTGGGGATAGGCAGAAAAAAGGTAGAAGATGTGTTCTACACAGCTGAGGCAGAGAAAGAAGCGGACCACTGCTCTCAGATGACTGCTAAAGCAGACCACCCATCTCTTAGACAAAAGATTCTAGGGTCCAGATACAACTTACCAGAAAGAAAAAGATTTTTATGATCTCAAAATTTTTGAAATCTCTGCTGTTCTCTTTGCATGTATTTCAGGCTTTACAGGTGCCAATACAATTTCCCTGACTCCCTTCCCTTTCTCTTTTCTTTGTATGTTTGATATTTTTTCTCATTTTTGAGAGGAAACAAACAATGAAGATTAATGATGGTGCAAACAACATGAAGATAGTATTTTTCGAGATATCTTGGGCAGATACTATAGTGTGATTATGAAACAGAAAGAAACTATGTTAGCTTTGACATAACAACTGCAACACAAAATTAGTCTTACTTCCTCAAACACACAGGTTTGGGCTACAATCCAAGAAATTCCTCTGAATCATCAAGTGCAGTCTTTTAGAAGCACAGCAATCAGCAAGATCAAGCCTGAGCTGACCTTTGAATCTTCATGCGGAGAACAGAATGTCCTCTTTTGAAGCTTGGTTCTGTGCTTTTGTGTCCAGCAATTTCCCATTTACGCAAATGAACCATCAGCATTTCCAGTACAACACAACCCTAGAATCAGAAATGGACCCCTGCCTTAAGGTCACAACAGATTTTAATCACAAATCACACATGCCCTACCATTTTTATGGAGGAATATGAAATGGCAGCCCAGAAAAGCACGTGTAACTCAGTAACTTGAGATGCCAATCAGTTAGCAGAAGCACTTTATCACCATAGTGGCATACTTTTCACATTTAATGGCATGACAAATCAATGTCATTAGCTAATGAGATATGATTGAAGCAAATATAATTGCTGTTATCACCACCAAGGGAGTATCTCAGAAAAAAAAGCTCATTATTTTGCTTGCTTTCCTGTGGGGTAAGTGTAGATAGCATGAAACAAAAGTGCTATGTGAAGCAGCAGCATGAGGTGGATAACATTTGTATGTCAACAACAAAACACGTGATGACAATACATTTTGAGCTATGAATTGAGAGTATGGAAGCAGCAGAATTCGAAAAGTGAAGGTATCCTTTACCAGTAATGATGTGGAGGTAACTGAGAAAAGAACTTATGGAAATCATTGGAAAACATTCAGACCACTGGGTAAATTGTCCTGACATAACCCACTAACAAAAGTGGTGAAGATACTAAGGCCTAATAGTTCCTAGGAGAAATTTCCATTTGAATTCTGTTGCTAAATGATACCATTAAGTAGGAATTTTGTTAAGCAGCAGGATGTCTACTCCCCATCTGGGCAAATGCGTAGACCCTTGCAACCTAATGTTCATGGGTCCAAATGCAAAATTCAGTTCTGCTTGCCAGAACATTGTTACTGTGTTATGTTCTTCCCGTTCTTGTTCCTCCAACAGTACTAGCATAATATGCTGTTTCTTTTCCTTCATCTTGAGAAGTTTCTAGCTTGTGCTCCAGTGATATATAGGATTCCCTTTGTGGAATCTGCTTATAAACTAAAACAAGACCTTTATCAAGTATTTCTACTAAGCTGTCCTCATCTGTCACTTGACTGTGTGTCATGTGTCCTTTTTGCTACAGTCCACTCATGTAAATGCCTTTGACCGTGAGGAAAAATCTAGTTGGCCTGGAGATACTGCCAGTCCCACAAGACTGGACATTTAAAGACAGCTAGAATTCTAGAATACAGAGAGCACCACTCTCTGAAGATTTATCAATCTCTTGAAAACATCCAACCCCACTGCTGAAGCTCCACAAGCTGGAACAGGCTGCCTAGGAACATTTACAGTTAGGTTTGGAGTATCTTCAAGGACGGGTACTCCACAACTTCTCTGGGAAAACTATGCCAGTGTTTGAGCACTTCCACAGGAAAAAAGAAAAGATATTTTCTTGTGTTCAGATGGAATTTCATGTGTTTCAGTTTGTGCCTATAGCCTCTTCTACTGGGTACTCCAGAGAAGACTCTGGCTCCCTTCTCTTCATTCTCGAAGTCCATCAAGTATTTGCATTTACTGGTAAGATCCCTCTTGAGCTTTTTCTTTAAGCCCCCTGGGCCCAGCCATTCAGCTCATTTTCAGAGCAGTTTCTTGTCCAATTATCAAACACTTTCTCATCTTGTCATTGAGGTTGTTATGGGAGAGTGTCAAAAGCCTTACTTAAAGCTGAGTTAAACAACATCCATTAATCTCCCTCATACATCAAGCTGGACACCTCATTGTGGAAATTATCAGGTTCATTTCCCCATTATAATTCCTTATCACCATCTTGTCCTTCATGCATCTCAGAATGGTTTCCGGGACTAGTTGTCCATCACTTTCCTAGGAATTGTGGCAAGGCTCATTGTTGTCTGGACCCTTCTTCTTGCCCTTCTGGAAGACAGGACATTTGCTTTCTTAGAGAGGTCTTGCACCACAGAGTGCTTTCATAACACCCTTAAATTCTCTTCTGTAGGTGTTGTGGTGGTCTTAAATTAACTCTAGGCTTTAATGTTGCTATATAAAGCAGACATGCAAAATGCTTAACTAAAATGCTATTCGTTTGGGGTTTTTCCATCTGTACCATTGAAATGTAGGTTGTAAGGAAACCTTGGAGGTTTTTAGTCCAAGCAGAAATTTTCTCAAAGCTATGTCAAATCACGGTGGCTTTTTGTAAAATCTGTTCTGAAAACTTCCAAGGAAAAGGATTTTATAAGTTATCAGCTAGTTGGATACAAACCTCCTTCACAATAAACCATGCCTAGCTTATTTACCATTACATTTTGAAACCTGTCAGCAGTTAATTTTTAATTGTAATAAATATTGCTATTGCTTTGTTAATCAAATTTGTAATTGCTATTGCTGTGTAATTGCAATTTTTGTGTTAATCAAATTTAACATAATGCTGCAATGTGGTAGCTGATACCACAGGAAGGCCAAAAGCACAGCATCCACTGCACAGGCAAAAAGTAGACCATCTCCTTATTAGAAAGAATATACTATAAGGTGGCATAACTGGTACTGGACTAACGCCTACACACTCACTTCGGGGAGGGCTCATAACTGAGGAAGACTACAAACCTTCGTCCCACGACCACCAGAAAGCAGATTAAGACAACCTAGCAACTAACCACGCAAGTGCAGCTGCAACCCGGTAAGACAGGAGCCTTGAACTGTATATAAAGGGGAATTTTGTCAGCCATGGCTCGCGCCGTTGGTGGCAGAGACCCCCGGCCGCCAGTTAGCTAACTGCCTCTGCTTGCACACTGCTTGCTGAATTAATAAATTGATTCATATGGATGATTACCTTACTTGACTCATTGGATATGTCACTACAATTTATAACATTAATCATTTGATAGATGTCTGTAATTGTGTGTGACTTCAGTTTCTTGACCAATGGCACCCAATGGAAATATAAATATATCATGTTTGCACAGCTGCATTGTCTGCACAGCAATGACAGAAAGGTACATTTAGCAACTGTTCTACACAAGAATCATGTCAGCGAGGAACAAATATGAAATAAAAATTCCACTATTTATTCATCTGAGCAGCACTCGATTGCTGTGCAGCATTCCCTGCATGGCACAAGCCATGAGCAAGGCCTTCACACATCTACGGTGAGTTTAGTAATTCCTTGCACAACCTCTCCTGGGACTTCTAATGACACAAATTATTTCCGTGTAGAAGGTGACTCTACAGAGGGTTACAAATAAAAATGCCTATAGCATACCTGTAGAAAGTTTCGCTCCTGTCATTCGTCTTTCTGACAGAAATGTCATTTAATGCAAATCAGCTTCTCTGTCAGAATAATACTTTAAAAAGTCCTGTCACTGAGAAGCTGCATTAGTGATTTATGCCTCATTTCAGAGGGATGAGCAACAGCCTTATTACAGCTTCATAATATAAATCCGTACAATACAGGGTTTCTATGACAACTGATGAGCCTTAATAGCCTGGATTCAAAGGACCTTGTTCAAAACTGTCAAGTAGTGCAGTTCAATGCAGTTCAGTCATTT
Source organism: Anthoscopus minutus (assembly GCA_013399455.1). Classification (NCBI taxonomy): domain Eukaryota; kingdom Metazoa; phylum Chordata; class Aves; order Passeriformes; family Paridae; genus Anthoscopus; species Anthoscopus minutus. The sequence goes on along the minus strand of VWYI01006075.1, from coordinate 11,315 downwards.
GCACCTGTAAGAACTGGGAGAAGGCCATGCAGAAACAGAACTGTTCACTCAGGCTCTCAGGGGAGGCATCTGAGCTTTGTAGCTGAGAGCCTTCCTTACCTCTGAGCTGTGCAGTGCTAGTCCTGAGGCTTTGCAGCCCCCAGCACAGGTATCCAAACTGGATTTTGGCTGCAGCAACACTGAGCTCCCAAAGCTGCCTGAGAAACATCCAGTTCCATTTGTTAGTACGTAAAGAGGAGGTTACAAAGAGGTAAGACAATTAAACACCTTCTTGGTACTGAAAATGGGCTGCCCAACCCTCTAGACTTTTCTCAAAACGGTGATCCTAGCTATTTTCTGTCCATATCCTCCCACTAACTGTGGTATTTGTCAGATTTTGCTGGGCTAGTTCAGTTCACTAAAGCAGGAGAGAATTCTGTCTTTTTCTTCTTTTCTCTATTATTTTTTTTCCCCTTGAGATTCTGCCAAGGCCTTAAACGGCTTTTTGTAGGGTTCTAACAACTTGTAAAAGGTAAAACAGATGAGTAATGACTATCAGGAATGGAGAGTTGCAAACCTACCCAGCACTCTACCCTCCGAAAACAGCAGCATCTGAGCTTTAACAGCAGCTATACAGTCACAGCAATATTCACATTCTCGATTCATAGGCTTGATTGGCTCTGAAAAGGTAAGATTTAGGTATAGTGCTGCAGCAGCACTGAATCCTGCAAACAGGCAGACTGACGTTTCAAAGCTGATAATACTCAGTTTGCAACGAGGTCATAAAGGAGACAGGAAAATAAAAACGGTTAAGCTGGATACAGCGACACAAGACCAAAAAAAGCATATTATTTATGCTCTGAGCAAAAGAACATGGATCTCACAATGTGAAGAAAGATGGCACAGGACAAAATGCCAGGCACAATACAGTATGTCATAGAGGGATGGTAGTTGTGGCTGCTGCTCTTCCCTTCTGCAAGTCCAGCCAAAACCTGAGCTGTGCACATACTTCAAAGATGCAGATGCAAACACAACACACTAATGTCATCAGCCACACAAAACACAGCAGGATCTTCACTATTCATGAGCCACACATACCCAAACAGCAGCTCAGGTAATGGGAGTGCTTGAGTAAGATAATGGGAGTGCTTGAGTAAGATTCAGAGACACATAATGCGTTACTCAAATGTCACAGTTCCACATGATTCCCTACTCCCTTCCTGTTCAACCCATGAAAACCAGACATTTCCAATGAGAAAGCTCCTCTGAATCTGAGTTTTTCTTGTAATGATGTGCTCAGGAGAAACACGTGTCAGAAAAGGCACTGACAACTGCAGAAGCTAAACATAGATATCCAGTATAGTTGTTTGAACATTTCCTTCTTCAGTGTTTGAAAGGAAATAAGCAATGCTTATCTGACTAATCCAATGTCCTTCAACTTCTAGTACATTCAGTGTCACTGCACAATATTTCAGATTAGTAATAGAAATGAACTTTTATACTTGCCCTGTAAACTGAACCTACTGGGTTGGGTTTTTTTCCCTTGAGAAGCCTATTTTCATCAGACAATAACCAGGTGCCTTTTACTAGCTTCATATTAAAGAAACTTTAGTTGTCTGATGTGTAAACAGGCCGAAGTGCCCAACTCTCTCCTTTTTTCAGAAGTGTATGTGAGTGCTATTGCAATTCCCGTAATTTCAATAATCAAAAAGACCCATTATTTCAACAGCTGTGGATGAATTCAGGAAGTTGCCACTGATGAGCTTTATGAGCATGTTTCTGCTTTCTAAAACAAGCTTCCACTTGTGCAGATGATAAAGTGGATTTATTCCGAAACAATCTCACATGGTAGAAAATTCTGCCAATATACGGATGTTGCAAACAAAAATGGTCCCTAGTTGGGAAATTTTACTTGAGTTAATTTACTACCAAAGTACACAAATCTTTTATCGATTATTCAGGTTCTAGGGAAAGAAAAAAAGTGTAAACCATTAGACATATGTATTCATGTATATTTTTTCTCTCCTCTGCTCCTGAGTATCAGCTTCCTTTTTTTTTTTCACTATGAGGTCAGCTCTGCCAGAATTTGTCCAAGGAGCCAACAGGCAGCACAGAAAGTTGTGGGGCTGTGTGTAACGCCTTCTGCCACCCTAAGTAATATGGTTTCATCCATTCAATTCCAATGCTTCCAGTTGTCCTGGGCGTAGGGATGCCAGTTGTCCTGTTCCTCATTTGTCCATGTCCCAGGATGGGGTGTGACCACTGAGGGCAGTTCTTTCAGAGGCAAGCTTGCTTCTCTGTGGTCTGTTCTTCACATATTCTTTGTGTGTGGAGTATTCCCATTTCAACAACGGCAGATTACTCCTTAAATCTGGTATGTCAGGAGGTGCTGTACACTTCTGTCAGGAAGGTTATACTGTGCAATGATTTTTTTCCACTGTTGCTCCATTCACACCTAGGCAGGCTGGAACCTGTTTTGACTGGCACCCAGTAATTAATGGACATCCAGTTCCAAAGGGTTAGGAGCACTCTGTTATATCCATGCAAATGGACTTTGTATTGTGCATATCCAAAGATCTGTCAGTACTGGGTGCCTGACCAGGCAGAGATAAATTTTTCTCAATGGAGAATTGAAATGGAAAAACAGAGAAAAAAAGAGGAAAAGAAAGCTTCATTACTGTTAAGCCAGAATTAACTTTCTGAAGAGATGAGAAAAATATCTCTAGGAGATATGAAGCCCTGGTGGAGAGTCAGAAGACAGGAACCAAGCAACACAATTAGCATCAAGGAATGTGGGAATAGGACAATTCCCACACCAGTTTGATGGCCAGCAGAACAGCAGAATCTGTCCAGGAGTAGAGCCTTGTAGGGTGCTATTCATACCTGACTTCAGTGCACATGGATCCAGCAGTAACTGCTGTTTGTTCAGGTGTGCCAACAGGTGAGTAAGCCCTGGCCTGAGGTTTAGATAACCAAACAGACCATGAGAAACTCTGGACATGACACAAGCAACTCTGAACACTGCAAATAACAGAGCGAGAAGCTGAAAGTTGTTACAGACAGCACTGTGAGCAGTGCCTGGACTTCCCAGGTGGATAAGGCGTAGTTACACAGTAACTTCACAATTAATTGGAGCAGAATACCTGGAACTTTTCCGGGAGTGGAAACTTGCAAGGCCACCAGCACCTCAGTAACTATATCAATAACAGCATGTAAAGTCAAGGTGACTTAGGAAACAGTAGAAGAAGTAGTTATGTGGGTACAGATGTAGAAAACCTGGGAGTAATAGGGAAAAGGAAAGTGGGGACAAGTTGTTTCTTCAGGATATGAAGGACAAAGAAAGGGAGGGGTCAGGGTAGATGGAAGAAGAATAAGCATAGAAAAAAATCAGTAGAAGGTAGAATAAAAGGAATCAGTTGTATGCAGGCAAGCTGCTGGTAAGAATTTATCCGAATGAGCCTTGTGCCCCACAGCTGCAGGTCATCCAGTCTTTTCATTAAACCTTATTTTCCGCTTGATCCTGGGGAGAAGCGTAGGGCAGAGTGGGAGAAAGAGAGCACTGCAAATCATAGGAGTTGTGTACATGCATGTTTTCATCAGCAATCTTCAGTCTTGATCTGCTGGAAAGGAAGAGGAGGATTAGGTTATCTGTGTTCATATTTATAGGAATGCTGCTTGTGTATGTGGGTGACAGGCACTGAAGACATCAATCTCCGTGCTATCTGTGGCTGATGACATTGGTGCTTGTCTTCACCTGCACCTGCACCTTTGCAATGTGTACTCAGCTTGGGATTTGGCTGGACTTCCAAAAAGGATCAGCAGCAGCCACAGCTATCAATCAGGGATGGAAAACATTGCCTGGGCCCTAGACTGCACCAGATTTGTCTGCAGAAGAAGAAGAAATCCCCCCCATCCCAGGATTCAGCTGCTTCTTAGCATTGTCTGTTCTCAAATTGTGTACATCCTGCTGGCAGGGTCTCAGTGCATGCTAAAAGACACCCAAGTAAAAATGATCCCATGGGAGTCACAGAAAGATAATCCACTTCACTTATCACTGTCCTTCAAAATCAAGATGAACTTCAGGGAAAAACAAATCAAGGAACTTAATTTGGGTCCTTGTGGGGCTAGAATCATGGGCAGTAAAGCTGACATTAAGGGTTCAAACTGTCTTCCTGAGGCTCAGAGAGGCTGGAGGAAATATTGCTGGTTCCAATATTGATGGGGGAACAGATCACTCAAAGTCAATTAGCAGAGTCAATATTTAAACTGATGACACTTCTTTCTGAGTTGAAATTGGGATAAAGTGTTGGTTTTGTTGATGTTTAAATTAATGGTTTGCATTAGTTCAGCTCCAGGCAACACTGAACACAGATGGTTCAATTCTAAGATTTCTGTGATGGATAACATGCCACAGTCAATAAGGTCAACTTTCCACAACCAGTAATGGACTCAAGAAGCAACCCTGGGAAGTGAACAAAAAGCCCATTGATTTTCAGTAATGGATGCTCATTGTGCTCTTTTAGTGTTTTAGAGCTCCTTAGGCACCCCACTGAAGGCAAGGGGAGTTTTTTCATTTGGATGAGCAGATTCTCAGGAATCAACAAGAGAAAAGCTCTTAATAATCAGCTTATCCTGGGCTGCTTGGTTTATCCATCATTCCTGATAGATGTAAAACCCTGGTTATTCTGCCTAATAGGGAAGGGGTCACATTTGGATCCCAGCTCATAGGAAAGGGTATCTGAGTTGTGGTATGGATATAGAAATTTCTGTAGGGGTAAATCTATAAACCCCTATTGTGCAGTTCTTGGAACTAAACACCTTTGACCAGACTGAAATCCCAAGAGCACATAATTGCTAACAAAGTTTTTATCCAAAAACAGAGCTACTTGTTTAGCTAGTGCTTAACATTCATCTTTAGTTTCAGATTGATTCATTAGTTAAATGAAAAATAACTTTTTAAAAACATTTAGAAAATTGATTAAAAACATAATGTATGTAAGTTTTATATAATGAAATCTACCGTCTTGTGTGATGTTTTAATGAAATAAATTATGCCATGGGTTCCACCTTCCCAACGAGCTCACCACTGTGAATACTTGTTCTTGAATGCTTACCACAAAAGCTGGATGCAGTGAAGACATATCCCACAAGGAATAATTGTTGATCATGTGGTGGCTGGGTGACGCACTCTCAAGTTTCTTATTTCTGTTTATATTCCACAAAAGCTTCTAAAGATAATTGGCATTTGCGTCTCTTATGATCCAGGGTGGGCCATGGTTTTCTACAATGCATCCCCATGGGTAAACTGTGTCTCAGTGTTATCAGGCCCTGGAGGAATGTTGTGTGGCAATTGCTTTTGAAAAACCAGTGATGTGTTTAGCTACAGGAGGAGGAATTTTTTCTTAGCATTGCTAAAAGGGCAATATCTCACTGGATTTTGGTGAGATTTTTCACTTATTAAATGCTGATAAGTTTTTCAAAATCTTCCTCAAAATAAGATCCGCTGTTTCTGAAAATTCTACCTCCAAAATAGTCTATGACACCTTCTGTGACAGACTTTTGGAGAAAAAGAACTCTTCAGTCAATCTTAGCATGTTTTGAACTCCAAACAACTACACCTGTGGCAATTCTTGAGAAACTGTAGAGACCTCAGCACAAAATCAGGATCTAAAGGTCTGAACAGAAATGAAACAAGCACTATTCATAGGATAGGTTGTTCATGTAATAGGCTCGGTCTATCATTAGTTTGTTCAGTGTGTATTAGAACTTGTTTTAGCTGCTAGTGTGTATTAGCATTTGTCTAACCATTCTTTTTGTAATAGACTCCGTCTATCATTAATTTGTTCAGTGTGTATTAGAACCTGTTTTAGTTGTTAGTGTGTATTAGCATTTGTCTACGTGTTTTAATTAGGTTGTATCAGAATTAGTCTGCTCAGAAGATCATGAAACCATTTCTGCAATACAGAAAATGCAAGGTCATCTGAAAGAGAACATAAACCCTTTCNCAACCAGAGATCTTCAGAAGAAAAAAGTATAAAAAGCTGTACCTGATGAGAAGTAAGTGCAGACTGACTTTTGAGAGCTTTGACTCTGCTGGCTGCCCAATGCATTGTACCTTGTCTCTATTGCTTGCTAATGAAATAAATTAATTTTATTGGCTTCGTCCCTTGCCTATTATTTTTGGGACTCAATTTTTTTTAGTATCTACCTATAACAGTTCACACCAGTAAGAATTTACTTCATATTCCAAATAGTTTTCTTCCCATAAAATTATTTCTTCTTATTCATAATGTGGCTGCTTCTACAAGCCTGATGACAAAGCAGGATTCAGTGGTGTCAGGCATCAAACAGAATAAAAGACTCTTTCTGCTGCAAATACACTGTCAATTAACTAAAGACAATATCTATAAAAGCAAGATCAGGTTGTCAAAAGATTTTAACTTCCAGTTACACCTGCACTCAGAACACAGCAGAAGAAATATTTGGAAGATAAAACCAAATCTGATAGTGCCAGGTAGTGTTGTATAAATGTATGACTTGTCTAAACATGCCTCAGCATTTTATTGCCTCATACAGCATGACTTTTTGTTTGTATCAGACTGAAGTTCGACGGTTTTCTCTTTCACTTTATCTTCATGTTCTTTTAAAATCCTGGGGCAAAGAAAGAATACTTGTGAGAAAAAAAAGTCCGTAAAACCCAGAAGAGATCGAACAAAAAACCATTTTCCCAAGAGTATAAAATCATCCAGAGATTTAACAGAAGATGATAAAATTTTGTGAACTAACAAACAAGCAAAAAAGTAAAATTATGGTGGCCCCCTCACACAACTGCCTTTGTTCATTTAGTTAATTTTGAAAAACTTAGTTAGAGCTGATTGTTAACATTTATTGCATATTACAGAGACTCAAAAGAGTGACTTTCATTTCTTTTAAGGTTGGAACAAAACTAAAAAAAAGCTGGCTGCCTAGTCATTTATCAATTACCGACACTGTCACAAAATTCCACTGATTTCAGCAATATTAGAAATTTTCCAACTATTACCAGTGTCTTCACCCCTGTAAGTAGTTCAGAGTGGCCATATTTTCTTGTATCTTTACCTCTAACCTTCATATAACTTCAAAAATCCACTCCTTCCTGTCTCCCAGCCCACAGGCAGAATTTGATCTGTAATGAGCAGAGGGAAGGAAGAAGCATATCCAATGTCCTGCTGCAAGGAGTCAGCAGCATCCATTTCCAAGCGTATTTCTCCAAATCTTCAGTAAATTCTTGCAAGAATTATCACAACAGCCAAGGCCCTCAGCTTTCCTAGCAACAACCCAGATGTGTCTGGATCTGTACAAAGCTTCACTAGCATAACTCTTTATGAACCTGAGCAACACTCAGGCACAGCAACAGAGTCAGACTACAGAGCAGTTTAAAAGCAACAAATATTTCACCACTCTGAGTTCCTATAACTAATGAATATATAGTACTAATATAATATAGTATAAATATAATAAAATAAAATATAACATAAAACTAATTAAACAAAGAGAATTCTCAATGTCATCAGTTACAGGGCAGTCAGGCATATAAAAACTCATTGATTGTGTTTTCTTCATACCTAGCTAAGTGAAGCACGGACTTCTCCACATTGTACCCAGAATATGCACTGCATTCATAGAAAATTAAATTGTAATCCTACAATCAAAGAGAAAATCCATTTTAATTAGTTTTGCATAATGTCTCACTCCAGCTGCAAAAAGAGCAACAAAGATATACTGAAATATGAAAATAAAGAATGATAAATGGATCATCCTAGGATTTTAATTCTAGAGCTAATAGTACAGAATAACAAAGGAAGTCCAAATGTGCCTCACAAATATCAATTATATGCTTCTCTTAGCAGGTATTTGTTCTGCAGAGTGGCTTTTGATGTAAGAGATCAAATGAAAACAGATCTTGTAAGGTACTAAGGCTTGTGAACTTCCCTTGTAATGATCAGGCAATTCCCACGTCACTGAGTGCTGGACAAAGCAGGTGAAAGGAATTCCAGTAATTCTTCTTTCATCTTTCTGTACTTGTGAAATTTTTCTGCACCTTCTTTTGCAGTCAGCCTGCATCTTTCAGTTTTGTATTCCCTTGGAAGCTTTGTAATTAGGTACAGTGAGTAAATGATCATGTCTTGGGAGAGATTCCCATCACTTCAGCTGAAGTCGTATAAATGCAAATGCAAGAGATCATCTGCACAAGAGCCTGACCTGGCAGTTCTGATTGCAGAGAAGTTTGAAAGTGAATGACAGATTATCCTCCAAAATAGACATCTGTCTACTTTCACAACCTGATACAATGAAGGTCACCTACACTGCCTCTGTGGTATTACTACATGTCCTTTTACCCATCCAGATTTCAAATTTCTACTTATTTTCCACTTTTCTCTGTGTTTTATCACTATTTACAGCAGTAGCTTAAAATTCAAGTTAGTTAGTACCTTAGAAAATTACTATCATGTTTGCATATTTTCATTTGTTTGTTATTAACGGTGGTTATTGCACTTATTTAACCACTCTTCAGAAGACACTTATAATTCTGTTTTCAAAACTTTCTATTAAGATGACCAGATATTTCAGTTTTGGTTTGATTTTATATACATGTATGTATATACATACAAAAAGGAGGGAAAAGAATTTAGTAAGTATAGTAGTTTATTGTAGCAGCTCTGAAAAAAGTGCTTCAGAGTTATCCAATATCAGATTTTAATATATTGTCAAGAGTTATATTGTTTGTTCTAATGAAAAACAGCATTGAACAACATGTAATAATTTCTTAATGACCAGATGAGCATAGAAAAGCAGAGAAAGAAGAAATCAGGCAATGTTAGTGTTAAATAGATCTCAACTTTTTTTTTAACATATGTAACATTTAAAATGATTCAACCCTTATGATTTTTTTACTTAGAAAAGTCTCAAGATAAAATTTGACCAGGTCAAATTTCTTTCTAGCTATGCAAACAGAAGCTTGAAATAAAAGATACATTCTCTTTTTTTGCTCAGCTGACCAGGACTCTAATAGAAAACCTACTGTGGTCAGTTTATAGGTATTTTATGTCAGTCAAGCTGAGACTGATACTATTCCAACATCTTCCTCACATATAACAGAGTGTCACCAGAGGAGACTTTCACTGACAATTTCATCTATGCTGGCACGAATCTGAATGGATTTTTCAACAAATTGCTTGGATGGAAAGATGACAATTTAAACTCAATTGATATTGAGTACTTAATTCTCTCAGTCTAGCAAAAAGGTTCTTGTCTAAAAGGGGAGATAATCTGGAAACACAACATGCCATTTCCTTGATTCAAAGAGGAAACTTTCATTGCTAGAATACACAAGGAGCATAAACTAGGACACATATAATTAATAATATAGGAAATGGCATCCATCTCCTTCTAGGAATTAGCTATTGAACCTTGGAGACCACTGACAATTACTAAATTTTAAAAACTTACCTACAAATCAGTAGACATCTAAAGAATAGGCAGAAAAATGAATTATTACCAGAGAGAGCTGGGCAATTTTCTGTCCTGTAAAGTAGCATCACTCTGAGAATAGCTCCCTCATTAGAAGTATTTGTGTAAGAGTGGCACTGACAGGTAGACAGAGACACTGTATGAATACACAGAAACAGTCCTCATTCTATGAAGCACATATACTCTGCAAAGCCAAGGCAGACAAGGCATTATTATCTTGTTTTATAGTTGAAGAACAGCAATAGAGAAGGATTTATTGACACATTTAAGATCACTCAAGAAGTATGTGCAGGGCCAAAAAAAAATCATGAGGATACAAGCATGCCTGAGCAGCACCTTTATCATATGGCATTTTATTTAAATAATCGGCGGTGCTTGAACTTATCCACTAAAACAGAACATTGGCTGCTCCTGGACGCTCACAATATGATCTGAATACTCTAGCTTGTTGTGCTCACAAGAACTCTTTATCACTAAATCAAGCTAAGCTAAAGAGAAATTTATTATATGGAGTTTTCCTTCTGGGCGAAAAAAGGTCAAATGGACTTCCACAATCCCTGTGTTCATTCCATTCACGGGGTGTAACAAACACACTGGAACTACTAGTCTTCCCAAATGACAACTCCCTTCAGGCTGCCATTATTCCTTTCAAAAATTAATTGTGCTGCCTGCCTTGCAGAGAATTTATGTGACAAGTGCACTATAATGGAAGCCCTTCGGTTTCTGACCGAAGCTGTGGTACAGCTCAGTGTAAGATGCTCAGCTTGTAAGATGTGGGATGGAAGCAAAACAAGTGTTCATATAGCTGGGCTGAAATGCCCCCTGAAAGTACATGTTCCTTTCTGACTATGGAAAAAGCTAGGTAAAACCAATCCAACCTGTGAGACATTGAAACAGTCCTTAAAAATTTTGGAGTTCAGGGCCAACAGGCTAAATTGATTCTTTGTCTGCACAAGAAGAGCTAGTTTTTACCAGATGTGGCTATACAAATTAGTATCAGATCAGCATCTAGCCCTGTGTATTTGGGATCATTCGTGAGTAATTCATGGGATTATTCACAAAACAAGTAACTCAGCTGCATAGTCTAACAGAGACAGTGGTATGTGGTTTCACAGCAATTACACAACCATTTAGCAAGAATTAATATTTTATTAAAATCCATGGTTATTATTAGCTCAGCAAGCAAATTATTATAATTTAATTATATCTATGCTGCTCTTCAACTAATCCATTGCCGTTAATCATTCCTTCTCTCAACTACCTCAGGCAGCACATTCAAACATTCAAATGAGTCATTCAGACCCATTCATTTGATTATAACCATCTTATTTGACAACTTTTTGTTTTACTTATGCAAAACATTTTATTTTCTTGCATGACATGTTAGAATTAATAGCCTGGTGGGCTGTGAGCTCTATATACTAGAATGATTCATCTTCGTTTTACTAGTACAGTTTTTTTAGAATAAGATGACATGCGAGACACCTACTCTCTGTCCATTTAGCATCTATGTGTC
>VWYI01006067.1:7336-19908 GCA_013399455.1 Anthoscopus minutus | reverse complement strand
GAAAAACTTGATCATGCACCAAAGACATCCAAGTTGGATCTGTACTTTGAAGGTTCAGAAAACAAATTTAGCCTAATAAAGACTTTCTAGTGACTCCTCTATCATCTATCTCACTGCACAGGGTGATAGAAGGACTGAAGTCAGGAGTTAAGCATGCCAATGGGATGTCTAAAGTCTAAGGAAGACGTGGGCTGTAATAAGCGTCTCGGTATAGTAAGGCATGACACCCTGTTTTGCACAACCACAGGTAAAAATAACACATTTCATACTCACCACTGGCTTTTATCTGAAATCAAACACAATGGTGCCAAGTTAAGGGGGATGATTCATTCAGGTGATGCCCTGCATTATTACATAACTAACCCTTCCTGTCCACTTCCCATACACAAGGTTTTCCTACAGTTCTCTTGCACAGCAAGTGCCCAATTTTAACATCTTAGGCACTGGCTCTCTACAGCTTTTACACAACTGTGAAGGTAAATACCCCTGCTGGTGCTTCCTCAGTCCACAAGCCTGTCGAAATGCTTCAGGTATTCTCTTTAAACCATTTTCCATCCATTACTCTAGATTCAAGTTATCTGAATGGCACTGTCAAAATTCTATAATCAAGAAGCTCAGCCGAAAGGTATCTCCAAAAGAACAACAGAATCAGTTGCTGTTTTCCTCTGGGAGTCCAAGTTCCCCAAGCACAAAAATAGACAATCAGAAAGCAAGGAAAAGATTCCCTAATTTTATCTGCAGGACTGGTAATGAATAAATCAGAGGGCAGGATTGGGTCTTTTGGGTATTGTTTTTTTAAATTTTTTTTTTTTTAATTTTTAGAAAATTATATTAAGCAGTGAAATGGCAAGAGTGTATGTATCAGTCCATATATAGATACCTTCAGCAAGCTGATTCACAAAAACTAGCTGAGGGCCACAGGATGTCAGAATACTCCTGGGCAGACCCTTCAGAAGATGTAACTACATTTTAAAAATCTGTTTATCCCTTTTACAATCAGTTAATTTTATTCTCAATTCTAGCAAATTCATCCACTGCTGAAATTTTTCTGGCTTCTTCGTTCTTCCTAATTTCGCCTGAAGTTTTCAAAACCATGGAGTACCCTCTGAACCGTAAGAACCTCTTCCTTCTATTCAGTAGTGTGAGGACAGACCTGTCTAGCAGAAATAGCAAAGAAAAGAGAGGGAAAGAAGGAAATAAATGTATATTTTTACTTGCTGCTCTTGTCTAATACGTTTAGGGATATATGAGCACAGCCTAATCCCCTCAGATCACCTCCTCTTCAAAGAATTTGATATTGCCCAAGTAAGCTGGATTCCTTTGAAATATCACTGCTCCCTTCACAGCTCTACTGCAAGGCATGTCACAGTAAGCAGCATTCAAGTACGTAAAACATGACTACCCAAATGTTTATGCAAAATGCTAACAATATTCTAAACACAGGAAAAGTGTTTCTTTAATGCTCTTTCCCGACAGTTCACCACAACTCCATCCATTTCAAAGGCTTCTCTCCCCACTCAGAATTAAACAGCTGCTAGAAATGTCCTTTGAACAAGAGCTGCCATCAGTGGGATAGGAACACAAGCAGCCTGGGGACTAGTATCAAACAGTCCCCCAAAAGAAAGATTATGAAGCAACCAAGGACATCTAAAGAGAGAAATCTAGGCTGAAAACTATTTGAGGAATTATCTCAAGAGAGATTTCTTCCAGAAAATATATCAGATATGGTTTATGCTTTAAAATACCTTCTATCAGCATGGTCCAGGGCATATATGTATTCTAGTCTAACTTCAGTCCTGGCAGCTGAACTCTGACCTTCTGCAAGTAAAGTAATAGCAGTCCTTGGAGTTATGTGACCCTTTGATTGACACTTGTGCATTGTGATGGTCTGGCAGCACAAACAGCTCTAAACGTGGCAGTGCTATTGTGTCCACGGCACTGGTGCTGCTGGCTGTTGGATTTTCTAACTCTGCTACCCAAGGATTAAATGACATAATCATTAAATGACATAACATTAAATACATTCACAAGCTTTAAGATGTCACTGTTTCTTGGAAATGCCCCTTCTTTGCCTAGGTCATCAAGGGGATAACCACAAGGGGATGCTACTGCCCTAGATAAGGAAAGGTAGCCTGGCTGTTTTTTTCAGTTTGAGGATAGAATAAAACAGTACAGAAGGTCAGCTGCCAGAAATCAGAGGGAATATAGATGGTGCTTTGGGCATTTAAAAAAAGACACAAAATCTAATGGAAAATGCTTTTCACCACATGGGGAAAGCTGAGATCTGGAGCAACCAAACAAAGGACATAAACAAAGGAGTGCTTCCACAATGCTGTGTAGGGCTTATTGTCATCTTGTACAGGGATCAGTGCCATTCCAGGAACAAGGACTACTCTTGCAAGACCCGGGAAAAGCTATCCAGTATCAAAAGGCAAGGAAGAGTTCATAGAGCAAGGAAACATAGAAGATGCAGAGCCCATAAAGGACTATGAGCTCTTTTAGACTCAAGCAAACTATGGAGAAAGATGGAAAAGGAAACCAGTGGTTTACAACTCTCTGTACCATGAGCATTAAAAAAAAAAAAAGATAAAGCATCATTCTTTATTGCTTCAGTATTTGGTTCTCTGTGTCCCATCACAATCTCCAAACACTTCTCTTCCCACCCTAAATGTCGGAAACAGAGACTCTCTATTATCAGGGCAGCCAGTTTGTTTCTGGGGCATATATCTGGTAAATGAAGGTAAACATTGTAAAAAATTGTTAATCTCAACCTATCAAGAGGAGCATGACAAAAACACTGTGTACTCAAAATGTTATTCCCTGAAATCTAGTGTATGGTTGTTTGTTGTAGGGTATGGTTTTCTTCTTATGTCCTCCAAAAAAAAAAAGCAATACAGTCAACCAAAGAAGTCTGAATTCACAAAGAAAACATTTTATCAGAGGCTCATAATGTAGTCAAAAGTGAATATACTCACCAAGGAAACAAACAGAAATGTATATGGAACATTACTAAGTTAAGTTAATTCAAATGTGGTGAAGATCTCAAAGTTTATTAGTAAAGAATTCAGAAACTGGATACTATGACTACGTCATATTGCAAACATACTAGTAAGAACTCCTGAAAAGTATTGTTTCTACCTAAAAATACATGTGATTTTTGTATTCTAGACCAAAAAGTCAAGCACAAAGGAAACTGCTTGCATGTTGCACTTCAGTTCAATAATCAGACAAATTACAGAATATTGTGAGAACAAAACAGTCGCAACAGTTCCATTGAGATTAATTTTTCAGTATTTTACACAAGTGCACAGTTATTTATGGTTTTCTGGAGTAATGACTGATTTGTTGTCTCACTTTTTTCTTAAAACAAAATAAATTTTGTCTTACTGGGGGGGAGGAAGGAAAACAAAGACTCTTCTCGTGTTCAGATGGTGGTGGAGGAGGAGGTGCTGGCCCAAACCACTGGCCCACATTGTTATGCAATGTCTTCATGCTCCAGTGAGGAAAAATGTGTGCCGCAGTGAGTGTTATCTGCCTTTCTTTGCTGCTCTGCTCCAGCAGGTCACCTTTGAGAAGAAGGAAGTGGCACATGTAGGCATTGTTAGCTCTACAATTTCTTGCAGCAACAACAGTGATATTTGGTGAGTTAGGACCTGGATATTGTCCTGTGATACTTCAGCTGCCGAACCAGCTTGTACCTGCTCCAATAGTAAATAATTCTGTGTCATCTCTGTTATAGTTTCATGAGGTAGAGACCAGTCTGGGCCCAAAAGAGTCGCAGTTGAGATAGTAATTGCACTGAATATTCCTGCTTGGCTTTGACATTTGCTGTCTGTGGATAATAAACACACTTATCCTGGATTTTCTGATATCAAAATAATTACTGTTGTCCAAATCTAGTCTGGACAGCAAGGTGTATTTCCATCATCAAGACAGCTCTTGCTCGTCTCACAGCTGATGGCATTGCAGGGATAGGAAGAGCATAATGCAAAATTTCAGGAATTATATCCCCCTCTCTGAATGTTCTGCGACAGGCAAAACATAGCTGCATTTTCCCATACTTGCAACTGACTATTTAATGGACTCACAACTACTACTCTACCATAAGCAATTTGTATGGTATGTAAATGCTTGTGTCATCTGTTGATGTCCATTTGCTGTCTTCATCATGCATTTCCTAAACGATCTAATTTCCAATACAGCATGACTGACTGCTCTAGCAGTTGCTTTGCATGAAGGAGAACAAAAGAATTGGTCACACATACTCTAAAACAAAGCATCTTAGTTCATTTTCCCAAAACACAAGCTTCTGATGAGAAAGTTGTAAAGAGAGTGAAAGTCAGTTTGAGAGACAGTGATCAGGAAACAAGCTGGAGATAGTTTCTGGATGCTTTAAAAAATCTCAATAATGGAGATGATGAAAAAATGAAATTTTAGGAAGTTTGATACTCATCACCTACCACAACCTGAGAGCAGCTCTTTTCTACAGCACAACACAATGCTGCATGCCTGGAAATATTAGGATGGTAGGATACGTAGTGCTGAAATTAATTTCTGCCACTGCAAAACTCTGTTACAAGAAAGGAGTGACTTAGAAAAAGATTCAGATATGAAAGAAGCAGAAAACTGAAAAAGTTAGAAGTTGTGTGCTACCAGATATTTTATTAGCACAACATTTTAGTACACTGATGAGTACTTGCAAGTGGCACCAGTTACATTTTGATCCATACTGGATTAAAAAACAAATAATCCAGGCTGTATCTTTTGAAATCCTAGAAGAATGAATGTGAACTATTCCCCTTATTATGTAAGAAGATGCAATAAATAACCTGTAGTAGCATAAAATGCTTATCACAAAATAAAATACTTTTAAAAGGTATTTTAGTATGTTTGATTCCTACTAATTTAAAAGTATATTGACATACTGACTGTTTAGGAATATTAATCAAGACTTTAATATAGACTAATTACTAGGGAACACTATCTTCTAGTGAGTGTATTAAAATATCACAGTGTCAGTAACATATGAAGGTAAATCCTACATCTGCAATGGCAGTTTTAAAACAGTGGTGCACTTGTCAATCAAAAGACCGTACAATCTCCAAATATAAACTAATTGAGAATTAATTCTGGATTACAGCTTTTACCCAGTTACTCTGTGCTTGGGGAAATCTCAGGGGTTACAAGGATCCTTTTATAAACAGGTATAGAACAAATAGTACTATATAAAGATGTAGTACAAATATTTGGCTCATTGCTTCATGCTTCATGGATAATTTATGGATGGAAAACAGTCTGGTTTTGTATTTCATTAACCTTTTCATTATCTTAAGCATAAGTCAATGCTGCTTCTGTAAGAGTAAAGGGAAAAATGAGGGGAAAAAATTAAATTCAATTATCTCTACAATTTAGTCACATATCCATATAAAATTCAGGACTGATGAAAAAACTCTGGTCATATACATTACATTATACAGGTATTAATGAAAATATTTGTACCTTGCAATTGTATAAGCTGGTATGCATAAATTTTCTTGTGAGGAAGAATACATCAATAATGTACTAGGGATTGTAAAATGATAATATTAAAAGTGTGCTTCTCATCCTTCTGAAAGATGTCTATATTATTATTATTAGGAAAAGGTTAAGCAGGAGCACTAACACTCTTTTGATTTTGAAAACAGTAACATATTCAGCACTGTGATACAGTGAGAATGTGGAAACCCTCCCATCCCACTTCTCAAAGGTAGTAAGACACAATACTCAGAAGCAATGACATTTAAATGCACAGAAAAGCTTCTATTGACCCTAAAGTTATTCCTGATTGCTCCAGCGTACCAGCAAACCTAAATCCATATTTTGGGATATGAGCAGAAATTGCTTCTCTGACAGAATCTAAAAGCAAAATCAAAATGTGCTTGTTCTGCATCCTTTCAAGAGATTCCAAATAAATCCACCCAGATCATAATGACAGAAAATAAGTAATGTGTATCTCTCTAGTCTGCCACAGTTTTGTTCCAGATGGATGGAGGGAGGAAAGAGAGGAGGAGACTTTATTAATCATCATTCTCTATATAGCTTTTGCTATCTTCTTAGAGAGCTCATTTCAGAGGGCTTTTATGCTGAAGATCTGTGTATCAGAAAAGTTATGTAACAAAAGTTCATCAAGACTAGGCAGCCACACCCAAATCCGGACAGATTTATATCTGTTAATTCTTCCCCAAACTGATCTAAAAATTCTAACTATTTTATCAGCCTAAACTGACTTTCTAGAAGAAGAATTTCTCTACTGCTGGGCTGGAGACAATTCATAACACAGTGTGATGGCTTAATTAGGCGAAGATGGGCATCAGGGAACTGCACAAGAATTGTTCAGGTGGAACTCCACAGCTGAGAATTCCAACGTGCTTTTCCAGAAAGCATTGCCATAGCCATTATCTGAGTGAGCTGCCACTAAACAGATGCAGCTCTGCTCAGGGTGAGTGGAACCAGAAGGCAAAGTGTGACTGGTCTCCACAACTACTTCACCAGGCAGCCCTGCAATAATATTGTGGGTGCATGATAGCAAAAATCAACCTGCACAGGCAGGTTGGAGAACGTGGTGTTGAATATTTCGAGTAATAAAGGTGTTGAATGGTGAACCATTAACATTTTTTCCCCTTCCTTTTCAATTGCCAGGCACATGAACAGACTAGATTTTGTCCTATATTACATCTATAAAACAGCAGAGAGAAAAGCGAGGTTTGGTGCATGGGAGGTGTTAAAAGGTGTCTCTAACCTGGACCAGGATGCCACAGCACACCCTAGCACATCCCTCCTCTTGCTTGGTATCCTGTCACAGAGTTACCAGTCACCTGTGCAGGGAACAGTTCAGGAAGAGCTCTCAGGATTTTTCCAGTTATCTGTAGAGGTTGGTTACTGCAGTTTTCAGGGACTTGCTGGATCTGCACATCCTGCTCCTGATAGTGATGTTTCAATTGGGAACAAATGGAAACAAAACTGTTTCTTACTCCTTAACCTTGTCACCCATAATTTTGCCCTCAAGACTTCATTCAAACCTTTGGTACATCTGCTCCATCTATCTACCTCTCTACAGAACAGCATGTGGAGGGACTGAGTTGTGAATTAATTCTGCCAATATGAAGTCACCAGGGAATATGCCAGTGCAGATTAGTCACTTGCCTCATGGGATAACATGTCAGAAAGAAAACAACAAAAATATATCGGGCAACCTAATGTGTCTGATGCTTTACACAACACATTACAGGAATGAAAGATATTAAGCTTTGATACAGTCACAAAGCAAAGAAAAAATTCACATCGCTTTAAGGAGAGATTTACATAGAAGCCCAGTTGCATTTGTGGATAATGAGACTCTGCTGCAGCTTTGTCTTCTGTACTGATTTTCCTTCACACTGAAAAATCTGTGCAGAATACAGACATTTTTAAACAACTTTAAGACTGTAAATAACACCTGTGATGTGCAGGAAAAGTGTAGGTTAGTGGTGACAATTTCAACTTCAGATTGTCTATTTTGGCCTGCATCTCAAGAGAAAAAAATCTATTTGAAGCCTTTTCAGTGCACAGACCTGAAACAGCTGAAAAAAGGACCATTTTTAACTTCTGTTTTAATTTTGCTCACTTGCCTGCTTTGTCTCAGATTTTTGCCTCTAGTCTTCATTACCAAGTTTTGATAATGGCTTCCAGCCCACCACTTCCCAAGTCTATAAAAAGTCATAATGAAAATTATCACAAATATAAAAGAAATTTTAAGCAGTCATTTAAACAAACAGACGTGTAACCAGTTTTCTTTTGTGATAAATTTCTGTTAGAACAAAATGTGTGTTGGATTCCTCCAGGCTTAGAGACTAAATTACCTCCTTTTTCACCAGCCTGAATAAAATTACAGAAATACAGAATTACAGAATATGCTGAGTTGGATGGCACCCACAAGGATCATCGAGTCCAACTCCTGGCCCTGCACAGCACCATCCCCAAGAATCACACAGTGTGGGTTGAGAGCATTGTCCAAATGCTCCTTGAATTCTGTCAGGCTTGCTGCTGTGACCATTTCCCTGGGGAGAAATGTTATCTCCTTCACATTTACACTGTTTGCAAGAATTGTTAAGTGAACACTTTTTAGTTACTACTATTTTAAACTAAGAAATTATCAGTTTTCCTTGTTCATGAAAGATGCAAACATGATTTCTTTAATCCACATCACTTATCAATGATCTGTAAAACTGGAATTTAAAAATCAGTACTAAAGCCAAATTAGAAAATTTAGGGAAGTATTAAAAAAGGCAGAAAAAATGTATGAGAGAGGAAGAAAATCACCTTACGCTTTTATATCTCAGAATTTCGTATGGTTGTGTTTTTCGTTTGTCTCTGACGATAAGAAAATCATATTATCAGACATATGGGTTTGAACTGTGTGCATTGATCACCTGATCTGGAAGTAGCAGGGAGCACCTCATTTAAGCAGGGGACACATGAGAAATTCCCAGACTGAAGAATGTCTGGAGGCTCTTCACAGTCCCAGCTATGAGGGGAGAAAACACCACGCAGCCACATGCAGTAAACCTGCCCGCTTGACACTCCTCAAGCCCTAAGTGCAGCATGCCTATTCTCCTTCAGTGGCTGCTGTTACAGGACCTGGCACTGAATCACTGGTGGTCCCACCGAGGAAGCATGAAAGCTGGTGAAAAAGGGCTACAAAAAGCATTTTGTGAGAAGATGCCTCAGTGTGCTATGATCCAACACCTAGCCCACAGCAGATGCCTCCCCAGCATGCTCACGCCAGCCGTGCCTGTGCCTCACAGGAGGCAGCACAGGAGTCTGACACACCAAGCCTCAACAGATTTGTTATCTGTTAAAGACAACTAATAAACACTGTATAATGATCCCTAGTGGCAAACTGTGAGAAGATTTATTGATTTTTAGCCTTTTATTTCATCTTCTGAAGCAGGCTGTGTTTTGACATGTACGATACAGTATGGCATGGAAAACTCTAAACATATGGGAAAATATATAATTTAATCAAGTTCTAGAGAGCCAACGATTTGGTTTAAAGGAAATTCCTATGACATGGCTTAATGGCCAAGTTTTAACACTCTTGAAGAGAATACAGAAAATGTGAAGTTAGCTGAGCCTGAAACAGGAGCAAAGGACACTGTGAGGCAATGGTAAGTGTGATGCAGGGAAGGAAGTTTCCCAATCAGGCACGGCCTTGCTATAAGGTGATATTTGGTACCATTTGTTCTGAATGAGCAATGACTAGGAAAGCTCAAGTGGCTTGTGCTTCACAAGTTAAATCTGCTCCTTGTAGTTGCAATGCTATTAAGTGCATATTACTAAACAAATTCAAGGCACAAACTTGTAGTTTAACTGGCCACTGGGAAAATGTATTTTTTTATTCATATTTCTCTACTTACATTCAGTCCTTTCCAAAACTATGCAACAGAAAGACAAAACATTAACAAAGAGATGAACCCAAGCCTATCCATATCTGTGTTTAAGTACAGCCCTGAACTCAACTCAGTTCAGCCCTAAAGATGACCACTAGAATAGAGATCTAGTGACTAAAAAAATCCTACTGCTGAATTCAAATACTTGAGGCAGCATGTCTCACTAAGAGCTGTGAAGGAGAATGTTTAACTTAGATTTCAAGTACTTATCTTTCACAAGAGTGTGATTGAGAAATTCAGTGAATGCTTCTACAGATATCTCTGTAGATATGCAACTGTACTATGAAGCCTCAGCATATCAGATCCCCTATCAAACACAGGAGTTCTCTGTAATATTTTTCTTGATATAAAGATTAATCTTTTTTTAAAAAGAACTTTCACAAGGCATTTATAAACTAAAATATGAAATTTTACATAAAGATTTCAATGTAGGGTTTTTTTATTGATCTCAATATTTGTGCACAGAAATACTAAAATTTTCTTATCAATTATAAACCTAAGTACACCACGGAGATTTGCACACCATTAAGTCAATGAAGTTCTGTCTTGTTTCCTCATTAAAGGTGCTGTATGGGGAATCAAAACTATTACAAAGATACTACTCTTCTTACTCTTTGGAGGAGCCCTTTGCAGAAGTATACATAGTGTATCAGTGTAGCTTTTTACCATGACCAAAACTACAGGAACTTTTAAGAAACATACTGGTGAAACCATTTCTTGTTTTCCTCTATTTGCAATTCTTAATTAAATATTGCAACTATTTCTCATGTTGTATGAAACCTGGGAAATAAGTTTGGGCTTCAATTATGTTTTGAATGGAATACAGAAGGAAGTAAAACACCGTAAGAGAATTTGCATCTGGTCTATTTTGCCAAGGAAGGTCTTAAGATCAAACGGGAAGTCAGAGGCAAGAGCTGTAACATCATAAAGGCTGAGACATGGAGGTCAAATGCCATGATTCCAGCAGTATCAGAAATTGCTTAAATTTGGATCAAGCCTGGTCACATGAACGAGAACCAACCTCCTTTCTCCTCCAGCCTAAAATCATCTCCCAGATTAATTTATTTTGTAGTCTGTTCACATGGAGTAATGGAATATCTTGTCTGAACTGAATTTTTGGAAGAAGCTTGTACAGCTGTGCAATACAGAAGAGCTGAGTGAATCCTACAGCACAACACTGTGTGGCTGTGTGGACACCTCCCACTTCTCTGCTATGCTCTATGACAGCTCTGTAATCTGGAGTCTCACAGGTCTGGAATCTCAGACCACGAGGATTCTTTTTTCAGGACTCGCTAAATAATGAAGGTGGTAACACCAATGCTAGAATCGACCTGTTCATGTCTGTAAAGCATGCTGGAGAAGAAAAGTAACAGTTTTGTTTTGAATTCTGAAGGATATCCAGTTCATTAAAAGCCATAGTTGATGGCAAAAATAGATGCTTTGAAAACCCACAAATCCATGGATTTGTAGAGATTTGAACAAAACATCAAAAAGAAAGAAAAGAACTGCTTTGAACAGGGTTGGTTGGCAGGGATTTTTAAATTTCTTCTTTTCACTTCTTCAAATCTTCAAATTTAGCAAGTCATAAATTTACATTACAAATAGAATTTGATTTAAATGTTACCCATAGGGCAGGCAGGTGCTTTTCCAGAACAAAAGCAAACACTGGAACTTCCTCCTATATAGAAAAAAGTGAAAAAGATACTATCTATTAGCTTAGGAAAGCCAAATCTGAACAATCACAGTCTGCAAAATCAGTTTTATCAAACTTGCCAGTCTTCCTTCTGAAAAGGCTCTTGGTTACTCCTCCCACTGAAAACGTGAGAGCAAAAAAAAAGGAAATTAAAAAGGTACCTAATCCACTACGGTCATACATGAAAACGGGAGATTTAAATCAGATGCCAAGGTAAGGTATGAAGATAATGCAAAACAATGGACTTGGGTGTCCTCAACCACACCAAATAATTAAGGTCATCAGTTTTAAACCTTTGTATTCTTCTAAAACTTACAAAATCAGTTGTGCCACTACCATCAAACAGTTACTGTTATTGTCACATTAATGTGTTGGTTTACCTTAAGTCCATTCTGCCTGAAATATTAAAGCATCAAAGAAAAAATACCCTTAAGGGTACTGTCTTTATTGCATGAAACACAGATGCATCCTTGATAGGTGCTGAAAAGAAATACATGCAAGAAAAAAGCCCCATTTATTTCTATAAAGCCCCATTTATTTCTATTTACTATATATCCACTTACACATCACTGCACTATGTACTATATCTCAATTTTATAGGCAACAAACACATCAGCTGTTCAACTCAAGCACAACAAATCATTTTTACAGCATTGATTTGCAAATTTTGCTCACTGAATAGCATTGCTTCAGCCATTTGAAATTAATGCGACTGTTACCAGTAATAATGGTTTCCTTTAACATCACAACATCCTCATTAAACCACAAATAAATCATGAAACTTTCCCAGATTCCATAAAATAAATCTGTCCTTTTATCGGAAAGGAAGTATTGCTGAGTGTCTTTAAAATTAGCTGCATCTGAAAGTTTTAAACCAAGAGGCAAAAGGACTTTTCTTTATGAAAGACTCATTATAGTACATTGATTTCTCTGTGCACAAAAAGTAAAAATTGATTTTTTATATGTACAAAAAGCCTACATGATTTCTATTAGATCCATAATAGTAACTGTGCTGGTTTTTGTTCTGAGCTAATGACTTCCTTTTCTTTTTATTGCTTATGTCCTCACAAATTGTTATATATATTATATACACCTACTGTTGTTCCAATTGTTTTTGCTGTTAAAGAGAGAATATTTCCCACCAATAAAGGAGAATATATTTTAGGATTATATATATTATATTAATTATAATAAATACAATATGTATCATTTTATTGCACAATTTTTTTCTGTTTTTGTATGTGAAAAAAGGAGTTATAAGCAAAATTCCATATCAAATCTTCTATCCCTGTTTTATGCTTCTAGAAAAAAAACCAAACAACAACAATAACAACAAAACAAAACAAAGCAGAAACCAAAAAAAAAAGGCGTCAGAAAGAATTATATGAATTAGTGATTAAGAACTGAATAAC
>VWYI01006060.1:25859-69389 GCA_013399455.1 Anthoscopus minutus | reverse complement strand
TATACACTTGCCCTACCTAACCTCTAATACACTGAAGATCAACATAACACATGTCTTGGAAAAAAGAAAAGCTTTTTCAACAACTTATCCCAACAACCTAGACTATATTAATACTGTTTGTTTTATTCTGCAGTTCTGAGCTGCAGCTGACATCAAACCTTTTACCCCAATTGTCATTGATAAAGAGGGAGATCTTTCAAAGGATTTCTAGCAAAACCTTTTAACTAAGGTAAGTTCAAC
This sequence comes from Anthoscopus minutus, assembly GCA_013399455.1. NCBI lineage: Eukaryota > Metazoa > Chordata > Aves > Passeriformes > Paridae > Anthoscopus > Anthoscopus minutus. The sequence continues at coordinate 69,149 of VWYI01006060.1, read as the reverse complement.
AGCTCCAGAGAACCACCTTAATAGATTTCAAAATAAATGTAGACAGACTACAGTTTACCCAAAGTCTGCAACATTAAACAACTCCTTTCCATGATTCCTCTCATCTGAAGTGCACTGCTGAAGAACAGCACCAACCTAGGATTTTGTTCAGATATTTACTCCTATGAAGACAGCTGCTTCTCACAGCTATGAAGTCTGCAAAAGATGCAAAATTTTCCATTAATTCTTACTTATCACAGAAAGGACAAAATCTTTTACATGAGAATCACAGTAGGACATAGAACCTAGAATGCCAGTAACCCTTCATACTTAAATTTAAAATTAATCCTCCAGGTCTAAGAACCCTCAGAAAATCAAAGCTCCATGAATTCAGGAAATGGGGAGGAAGTAAAAGAAGAAACTAACAAAAGATAATAGAAGTACAAATGCAGACTTCTGTAAAACCTAGAAAAACAAACTCCATTTGCAAAGACCATAATAATGTAGCACTTTCAAAATAATTTCTTTATGAAGCAGTTAAGTGAGTTTTCTTGCAACATTTATAGGGTTTTGGCTGTTAAGTCTTATACTCAGTTGGGAAAAAAACTCTCAAAAGCAATTTCCTTAATATGATTTCAAAGCCATGCTACAGAAAACAGCTAACAATTAAACCAACTCTGGCAGGGAAGTGGAAAACACATTAAGAGTGAAGCAATACAAGGGCAATGAAGTGTTTGGACATAGGCTATCCAGGCTGAATATTTCACCTGTCTAGAGTCAAACACGAAGTCTGTGCTAAAGGTACCAACAAGCTTTAAAAATATTTTTATTTCTCAGTTGAGAAGTACCTACAATCTTTCTTCAGAATAAGATATACTTAAACAAATACTTTCTAACTAGGATGATTAAATGAGATATATTTTCCTTTAAAAGTAAAAACCAAAGAAGTTTGCCTTTGAAATGAATAGCTGTAATTACTACAGACCATTCAAATCAAATCAGTCTTTCTTTTAAAGTTACACGTTGTTGATGATGTTTTACAAATATCAACCAAGGGGATACAAATTTCTACATAGCTGCCACTATGTTTTATCACAGTGAAGTAGAACAATAGATTAACTAAATAAAAACTAACATGTTTCAAATTTAAGTAATTTCATATAAGCAAAGACTTAAATTCAAAGTAAAATAAAAACAATTTGAGATTAAAAAGAATATGAAAGTTTTGGGGCTCTTTTATAAGATACTGTTATACTGTCTCCCACAGCAAAACCACACAATTTTGCTTTAGGGGCAAGTGTCTTGCAATACATTTGGCAATAAGATAGGTGAAACAAAAAAAACCAACCAAACAAAAAATCTCCTTAATCCTCACAAGTTTTTAATTCACAATTATTCACAGCAGCAAGTTTGTGCTGTGCCTTGTAAATTTGCCTGAAATAAATTTGTTTAAATAAAATCCCCAAAATCTGTTTGGGTGAAATAAAGTCTTTAAACAATCCCTTTATCACAGACTTAGTGGAATCACTCAGGGAGTTACAGAACACCTTCAGCAAATTATGTAACTGCTTCGACACATTTCCCAGGTTAAACAATTTCCAGATTTCAGAAAGTTGTATTGTAGTTACTCACAATTCCTTGCCAAAACTCTGTAAGAGGAACTGCATCTACAATGAATAACTAGAAACAGACTCACCCGCTACTTCTTGCCTTTAAAAAATCATACACCATTTAACATTNTGCCTTTAAAAAATCTTCCACCATTTAACATTGCTAGTCTTTATTTAACATAAAAATAATTATAAAAATATTGAAGATGTCAAACACTTATTTCTTAATGAGATATGAAACTCTGTTGTTAAAAAGATTGTATTTTTTCTGCTTCCCAGAAAAGTGCCATATTCACACTAACCTTTTAACTAACAGGAACAGATGGGTCTAACTGATGATGGGGCATTGTGGTAGAGCAAAAGAACATGTTGATTCTCATACCTCTGGCAGATGGGAACCAGCAAAAATTAATTTTAGACTAAAAATGTTTTGCTGCTTCTCAGTAAAAAAAGAAAAGAAAAAACCCACTTGGAACAATATGCTATTTTATACATGCCATCCGAGCTCAGACAACAGCAGCTTTCAAAAAGTTGGTACCATACATTAAAACCAATTACATAGACTTACTGTATGCCATTTTTAAGCCTGTGAATAAATTAGAAATTCCTGAAAACAGTAGCTTATAATGGAAGTGCTGACACAACCTTAACTACAGCAGTAAATGTGCTGCTATTATGAAGTTGTTATGGCAACTAGAAAGATCAAATTTCTAGTGAGAGAGAAAGGAAGGATATGCATAAGCAAAACTTAAAAATCTTCGACACCACCTCCCACAAAGTCTTCCAAAATTTGTGGTCACAGTGCTATTGCTCCTTACCTTTACAACAAACAAAACAAAGCAAAATCAACCCAAAAAAACCCGCAAAACTTGCCTTTAACATAGATGAAGGGAGAGCTGCCAAAATAATGTAAAATCCAAAAAAATTCCAAGGTCATAATCCATTTTGGTCATCAACAGTCTAAAAAAATAGAGTTATTTGAGATATCTGGCCAGCATCTGGGGAGGACATATTCATCAGATATCACAAATTAACAAACAGCAATTATGCAAAAGTGTTCAGTCTTCAAAACAGTTCCATAATTTGTCACCAATCTGAATAATTTAGTAACAGCAACCTGCTGTAATTTGGCTGAATCAAACAGACAGCACATTCACAAATACTGATCCATTAATTAAAATGTGATTAAAAATATAATTGAAGCCCATATATTTGTGAAACAATCATTACTTACTCTTCCTAATACTGTATTAAACAAAAGCAGAAAACCTTGGCTGTTTCTAATATTGAAATAATGGGGAGAAAAAACATACCAAGGCAGTCAAATTTTAATACACAAAAATGTTTAAAGTGTGATTTCTAAAATAAGTTTATTAGAATCCGTTTCAGCACACTAGTTAACTTTCTCAAAAAAAAAAGTTTAATTGCAAGTGTCAACCTTGGAAATTTTATTCAGTGAAATTTTGTGACAAAATATTAGTAGCGACGAACCACACTAGAAATAATGTTAAATTCTCATTGTTAGGAGTAGTGGTATAAATTTTTATTACAGCATTCTGTCCAAATTCATCTACTAGCAACACTTCAACTAGAAAAGTAGAAAACAAACTGTTTGTCTGAATTTTCAAAGAATTTCATATTAAAGCCACTTTGTCTCACGTCTAGCTTTACTGCCATAACTAAAATCTAGGAAACACAAAAGCCCTCAGATGTCTGACATGATAAGAGTTGTGCTAAGTACTTTTACTCACGCATTTCCTAGGTAACAAAAACGCATTTTCTTCTATGCTATCACATTCCATTTCTCTTTCGAGCTTCTTGATCCATACCATTTTCCAGACTATAGTAAATACCCATTTAATGAGAAGAGAGTAAATTTTAAGACATGCCTAAGTATCTACTTTCACTGAGAGCTAGCAGATATTGCTTCTAAATTCTAAATTTAAAGATTCAGGTTGACATATTCTTAAGTCAAAAATTATTCAGTGTTAATTATCCAACTGATTTCAAAATTTTAAAACTTTGAAGACTGTTTTTATTTTCAGATACAACATATTCACCCCCTCCTTGGAAAAAAAAAGGGATAAAGGATGACAAAAGAGTATTTTCTTCACAAAGGCAAGACATACTTTTGGCAACAAAAGTAGAAATAACAATGACATTTTCTTCAGAACATTAGTTCTTTAGGAGTTTAAAAATTCTGATAAATACACCGTTTTTCTTTGAAAAGCAATTACTAGTTATCAACTTGCTTGAAATGGGTAATCTTACAGCTCTCTAAAAGCTGAACGACAATGTTCATAAAAAATGTAAAAATAGGATTCCCATGTGTATAGCTGTTTGTTAGATAAATGGTAAATATTTGATAAAATTCTCAAAAAGGAAAATGCTTAGAAGTGTTCTCTAATGCTATGTCTTCTTTTACGTTTTTTCAAATTCATTTGCAATGTTAGCGTTAGCATTGCATTTATAACTTGTAGAAAAGGTTCATTAAGAGATAGCTTTGCTGATCACTCTTATTAGAAAAATGTTTTTTCCAATATATTTGACAAATTACTCTCATACAGTGGGTTTAACACTTGGCCCTTAGGACTTGGCCCTTAGGACTTGAAGAATTCATAATTATTAATCGTGAATGGACTAACACAGACAGTACATGGCTTATTACTATTTACAAAGCTACCAGCTTTGATACTGTAAATATCACTATGAGATTGCAGTATAATTTCGATGAGCTTTCATATCAAATGCTCACTTAAATGCACACTTAAAATGCAAAAATTTTTTAAGAAAGCATTCTGCTTACTTTTTATGCAAATTTTAAAAAGCACTTTTCTTAAAGCAGTTAATACATTATTCACCGTAGATCAAATTTTTAGGTGCACCGTTTCAACCCATTGTTAACTAAAGCTATATAGTAGTTTTTTATGCATAAGATTACTCAAAAAAGGAGGATCTGAAACAGAAGTCTGTACAAGTCTGGGATTTTTGCCTCATTACAAAGTTAACTTTTCTGCAGTCACAAAGTTACGCAGAAGACAACACACCTGTGATCCAAATGAAACAAAGTAGAGGGATGTAGCCAGTCCCCTGGGATTCTTTCTGCCGGCTCAGAAGTGTGAGAATTTCATGTCAACTGATGTTACTCACAGACGTGGAATCCCTCATCAGGCCACCCTGTGAGTCCAAGATAAGCAAACTGCAAGGAAGTAGTCCCCTAGTGCAGCACTGACTGTCACGCAGTAGAATATCCAGTCACAAGATGGACTTTGGAGCACTTAGTGGTGCGTGCTTGAAGCTTTTGCTGCTTCAGTCACACCAGCAATATTCTCCACCACAGATGTTATATATCCATTTTAGTCATGCAGCTTATATATAACTTATTTCTGTTGTAGATTGGCTAAACAGAAAAGATTTTCAGAACACCATGGTAAAAATACAATTCTTTGTGCTGTATTCAAGGTTGAAAATTTCTAACCACCTTCATCTTCAGTGTCTGAGTTAACAGTCATGTCTTATCCCGGACTTAAGTTGCACATCAAGATGTCAGAATTATTGTCATTCCCTACATTTTATCATGCTGCTTTATCCAAGTTATCCTTATCTCCAGGTTTGAGACAGCAGAATACTTTTGATACTAACACACACATAGCCCAGTTTACCTTGTCCTGAAGAGGGGAAAAACGCGGGAGATATATACACATATACAAACTATTTTGTGCTTCAGGATTTCTTCAGGGGATAATCAGAGAGTAGATATTTGAGTCTGTTTTGGGATTTGCAAAGGAGGAAGCAGATCAGGCTAGTGTTTGTCTCCCAAAAGATTATCTGAGAATACAAAGGTTGTGCTTTGTCAGATTCCAATTACTTGGAAGGTTTTCATAAGAATCAACACTGTCATGAAATAGGCTAATAAATGTAGGACACTTTCATTTCAGCTTGGGCAGCAACTCCAGGCATAGACTGTATATGTGAAGACAGAAATCATGAGAGAGAAAGTGTTAATATTATTTCAGAAAGTATGCCTCATTCCAGTACTTTCAGCATGGACTTTATATCATGTACCCATTGTATCCTTGGCAACTCGACTTGTTATCTAAAGAGACAAAATTGACAACTTAGATTTAAAGTTACAGCCATCATATACTTCTAGGCTCGGATTTGGTCTGGAGCTAGAGACCAGAAATATTCCAAAAGTTATTTGACGCGATATAAGGGCATAACAGTGCTTGTGGTTCTTGACTAGATAAACTAGAAAAAGCTTTATCCAGATGCTCTCCAACATTTTTTAACAAGAAAGACAAAGATAAGTGTTCCTCTTCAATGATGAGAGAGGTTTCTCATACTTGGATAAACAAGTACAAACCACCAGAACCCTTTCCCTCATCACCTTTTTGGCGGGGCTTATATTTCATCCTGGTTCTAAAGTAATCATTGTTTCTTCACCTTCAAGGTACAGAAGTCAAAAAAAGAAATAAATTGATTGTAAGCATCACCTTGTCAAAAAAAATTAAAAAGAAAAGTTACACTAAAGAAGATTCTGAGAGGGAAAAAACCCCTACTATTTAAAGGAAAAGTTCTAAACATTGCATTATTTTCCCCACAATCATCATACGTTGCCCTTAACAACATTGATACTGTGAATGAAGATTTTATCTATCATATTTTATATCTATGAGGGCTTATGCTACACTGAAGTGAGTTCTTCAAAATATTTTCTGTATTTTTTTCTACATTAACCTCGAGAGAGCAGTTCTTCAACATTAAATCAAACAATTTAAATTTCTAAATTAATTAGAAATAGATTTGTGAGTGCCTATGATACCAAGTGTGTAATGAGTTTGAACACTATCTTCACACAGAGAATCCTTCAAAAAACATTTTTTAAAACATTAAGATTTCATTTTGCAAGGGAAAACAAAAATGAAATGCGTGGATTCAATCTATAAATTAAGTTATAAATTAAAATCTACAAGACAACAGCCAGACTCCCTAAATTAAAGGCTATATGAAGCAAAACACAAACCATGATTTTAAAAGCAGATCTGTTAGAATATCTGTTTCATAAAAAGCTAGCTTTGAATAGACCTTAACCTGACTGGAGTTTTTAACCCTATAAATGACATCTACCTTGTCAAAGCAACTCTGGTCTGTTTTACCTGATCATATCCCAAAACAGCAGTTTTTTTCCTGGTTTGTTTCTTAATGACAAGCTGTTAAAACACAGAGAATCTATCAAACCTAGTATTATCATCTGCTGCTTTTTTCTTCTAGTACACACTGCTGTCCATCAGAAGAAATAATTACTGGTTCTATTATGTATGGAAGCGTCATCCTGTCAGTTCAGCGACTGGTTTGAATAGCTCATATCTGCCACTCTTTGATGCCATGCGTGCTCACTGTCCTGAGAGATGACAAAACACTACACCCTTTAGGATTTTTTCCCCCTCTCTCTAAAGCAGCATTTCACATCTGTGCCTGACAGAAGCATGAGAAGCTGGGAGAGGCAGACCTTCATCATCCTTTCTCAGAATAATGTTGCATGGATTAAAAGTTAAGACCTGATGTCTACTGATCCTGTGTATCTCTTACAAAAATCTAAAATGTGGAGGCTACCAAAACATGTAGGGAAATAACTTTTCAGTGTTGGAATAGCACCAGAAAACAGATGGAATTTACTGGATATCAAATATTTAAAGATTTTTTTTAAATGAGTGCTGAATACTTCAGTTAACTGGCATCAGTGCAATTGCCTTTTTTGATTTTTTTTTTCGGTGGGAAGGGAAAGATGCAAAGTTCACAGGTCCTTTCTGCTACCTGATCAGGGCAGATTTAACAAAAATCTGAATGTGGAAGAACTCAGATACTGAAGATACCTGGAAATAAACTGGAAACAACCAATACCACAAGAGCAAAGCAGGAGCGAACAAGAAGACGCTGTGGAAAAGAAATCACAAGACGAGAGTGCACAATGCATTTCAAATAGAAAAAAGCTTCCTATCTGCTGAGTGAGTCTCAGTGTATTCTGACAGAGCACAGACAAAGCTTCAATCAAGTATCTCCTAGGTAAGCTTTTACTTCATATACTGCTTTGATTATCACATCAAAATATACCTTAATGTATTAAGAATTATTCAATTAATTTAAAATTCTTTATACTAACAACGAAGTTTAAATTATTCAATTACATGTATTTAATGTTCTTAGATTTCCTATACTGTAAAAATAACATCTCTCTTTTGATATTAAGGTTATTCAAAGAAAAAACTCTTAAATGATCTCTTGACTTGAATCAAAGTGAAATATTTCCTAATATTTACATCCTTCAAAATATTTTAATACATATTTCCATGCATGGCTCTTTAAGAAAGAATTTTTTAAAAAGCCATGCTTCTGTAAATAGTACCACAAAACATTTACTGCACTTCATTATCTATTTAATCTGGCAAAGCTAACATTTTGCACCATAGCAGCAGATGTAAGAGGATATCTTTTATTACAGAATAATAAATCTCTATTTATATAAAAGAATATTAAATAAAGCTAGAAGTGTTGATCAGTTATTTATGAAAGGTAAACTACGGTACATTAAGGAAATAGCACCATGTTAATGCACCTCCAGGTACCGTGTCAGAGTGTCAACAAGAAGACTGGATATCCATCCCCCAGTTAAATTATAAAAAAGAAGGCGCAGTTCATCTCATTTTTTCACTCCTTTACAGCATTCACATGAGTCACATAGACATGAATTCTACATGAAAATAGCATGCAAGACATTTCAGAATCAGATTCTACCATCTATTAGGGCTTGAAGAATAAATACTATACCTTTTAAACAAAATATTACACTTAGAAGTCACAGAGAAAGATACATTTGCTCAGATACAAACACCTCCCAAAACTTTTGAAATTAAAAATGCATTAACAATTTTATATTGTTTAACATACAATTTATATTGTCACACCGGTCAATTTTCTAATCAATAGTGGTTTTGAAAAACTACATCTTTGCTGCTACTGATTTTTATTGTTTTTGCACAATTTTTTCTGTTTATTGAGATGCAATATTTCTTCTTGCATTGTTTTAAGTATCTCCTCTACTTCTCTCTGTATCACTTCCCTTGTTTCTATTTAGCATATCTGATTGTATGATATTGTTATTTAATATAACCTTCAGTTTGTTCTGTTTCTGGCTTTTTTAATGTTTTGTTAACTTAACTAAAACTAAATCTCTTGCCTGACGCTTGCTTAAAGACAGATTAATTTGCCATTCACAAATACCCATTATGAACCCCTCACTCATGCACAAAGCATTTGAGAAGTCTAGCAAGTGCTAGAAAACTGAACTTACTTGCCAAAGACTGGTAGAATACTGTAAGACTAAAAACTGAGGTTTATATGAGACAAGGCTCATCATAGTAAAAGGAGTCAACAACATACTCCCAAAATAATGGCAGGATATGTGAAACAACTTCTACAAGAAAGAGGTCATTTCATGCATATTACTGTGACATACTTTATAAATCTAAAACTTGTTCTACTAGTCACACTTTTCACTGCCATGGCAGGGGGGAAAACCCATTTCTCTAAATACAAGTCTTCTGCTTAATACAGGCAAGGACATTTCTATTACTCTAACCATTTTCCATTTTCCAATTTGCTGTATTTAATGAGAACTTGATGGCATTTTTGCTAGTGCACCCATAACTCAGACATCTTGTGGCTGACAGGTTCCAGCACTCTCTGCATTTCCCCAGTTTCTGTCCTTTTCTCTCTCAATCTTTTTTTCCCATGTCTCACTTCACATATCACCCTGATTCAGTAAGAATTCTTCCTGCCTCCTGACAGCTCCTATACAACATTCACCGTTTGTCTCACACCCAACACACCAGGAAAAAATCATAAGAGAGGAATTATGTTCTGTGCAATATAAACTAACATAATATGGCTGTAAGTTTCAATAGAACCAGTTCACAATTTCCCTAACTTGAACCATCAAAGCCTGCTACAACCCAGTAATATTTGCAACAAGCAGAAAATGCAATACAGCTTTTGTCAGCTGATTTCAGAAGACAGTTTTGTATCTACTAGATGTGGTTCAGAGCTGGATATTAAAAAAGAGAAAAATAAGAATTGGAATTCCAGCTTTGTTTACCCAAGTACTGTTCTCACACTAGAAGTTTTGTTAACATTAATGTTTTGCGAGTTTTTTGCCTTCTCTTTTGTAAAAGATACTGCTTATCATGGCTTAGAAACAAAACAAAACAATCAAACCTCTCCCCTCAAAAAAACCACCACTCCAAACACGATACATGTCAGCTTATCAACATCCTTATTTTAAAAAAATCAGGCAATTATACAAAGAAGATCTGAAAAGGCTTACTCAAAACCTTGTGCTTTAGAAACTTCTGAACTGAGAGCTCCAGTTAAGGCTTTTTAAACCCTGTTGAAAATATGAGAGGGCTAAGAACAAGTGGAAAGCACACTTGTAGGAAAAATAACTGGATACAACATTTTTTCAATATGTAATACTTTAAAAGGTTGACTTTTTCATATATATTCATTAATAGTTTTAAGTCATCAAGATAAATGCTCTTTTTATTTTAAGTGCATTATTCCTCTCAGTTATCCTCAAATAATTCAAATATATTAACTAAATGAGCACCTTATTATTAGTTACAAAACTTAACCTTCCATGCAACCAGAAATAAATATCAAAGAACATGCTGAGTTGGAAGGAACACACTAGGATCACTGAGTCCAACTACTTGCCCTGTACAGGACCATCCCCAAGAATCACACCGAGTGCCCAAGAGTCACAAAGTGTTTTTCAAAATGTGTAGTTATGTAAAATCATATCACCTGAAAGCAATGAGTGACTATTTATTTTTCAATCTTTCTCATAATCAGTTGTTTAAGGATCACTAAGCATCTGACCAGGATTTCTTCACATTTCCACTCTGTATTGAGTTGTTTGCTTATGTGAAATTAATAAATCACATCACAAAATAACAGGCAATTGCTCAAAGAGTGCACATCTGCTTAGCAAACTGCACATGTAGTCCATATATATATGACCCTCTTCCCAATTAATTCAGCAAGTAGCAAATATTAAAGTGGCAAGATACGGTTTAATAAGTCTTTTCTGGGCAGTTATCAGCTAAAAGAAATCCACAAATAAGGGCACAGACTTGGAGGTATACGTATTGCTGAGCTGTTGGCCTGTCTTCTGCATTCACTTTCACATCTATCTAGACTATGTTACAAGTAAAACATGAGACAGCAAAACAGACAGTAAAAGTCTCATCCTTTTATTAAAAGAACTTATATATAAGCTAATAGAAAGTAAGGTGAAAACCAAAACTTATGCTCCAATAGTTAAATCACTGATGCAGTAAGTCTATTTCACCTTGAATTACAAATGAACACAAAATTCATCCTGGCCATTTATACCTCTCTCAAGCCCTTCATTAAATAACCTCTGCCTCCAAAAATTACTGTAATGAGAAAAAGGGCCCTAAAACACTTCAAACTATTTGAACTATAAATACATAAGGGTAATATTATCCAGTACTTCCAACCAGGTGGAAAGAGCTATCTTTCAAAAAGCCAAACTGATTGACTGACTAATATTGGATATAATAATTATTTTTTTCATCTATATTCATATTTTTTTTCAGATATATTCATATATAGGGAGTTGGTGTTCTTGGGGGTTTTTTGTTGTGGATTTTTGGGGGGGTTTTTGTTTGGTTTTGGGGTTTTTTGTTTATGTTTTTGTTTTTGGGGGAGTTCCTGGGTTTGTTTAGTTCTGTTTTCTGTTTGTTTGTTGGGTTTTTTTGAAAAAACAAGTAGAGCCAGTTCACACAAAATCATTTATGGCTACAGGTGACAATGCATAGGGCAGACATTCAGGCCTCTATCAATACAAACTCTGACTTAAACAGAACCACAAGGGCTTACATACATTTATGGCAGATATAAACTGCTTTGGGAAGGGTCTGACATGGCAAAGCAGCATCTGCATAGAAGGAAGATCTGTTACAGTAGATGCAACTGTGTGTTCCTCGAAACTCAAAACCTGCTGCCCAACAGCCTCAAGATACATCTACTCAGGTCATTCCTTTTTTGTTTGTGATACCTGGTCCTTGACAACTTTCAGGTTCCACAAAGGCTGCCTCCAAACGTTAAATCTCAATTAACCAAGTCCTGTATCAGCTTTACCATTCTTTTTTTCCCCAGAACTGATATCAAATTCATGGATCTACAGCCACCTAAATAGTTGCATTTGATAGCATTTTTTCACTTCTAGAAACACATTCCCTAGTCTTCTTCAATATTCCTGAAACTATGAGACATTAAAAAGACCCATCTGTATAGTCTGCCTCAATGAGCAGTATTGATGCTTTACAAGGAATTTAACTTGCTATTCCTCTGCTATGTACTTATATATAAACCAGTGGTGAAGCCAGCAAGCATGCTAAAAATCATAAAATTACAGAAAAGTGAATTTCTTATGGGACCTCAATACCTTCCAACAGTTTTGAACTGATACCATCTCAAACTTTAAATATTAATTTAATGATTCTGCAGCTCACAAACAGGGAAGAAGGAAGCACATCACTTGGGAAAGGTCACACCATATCCATCAGAAGCTCCATACAGCCACAAATTCTGCACAACAATAACCAAGAGCATAAGTCTCGGGATGACTGGAAACAGGGTAAACACAGAGGCATATTTCCTCAGAATTATTCTGCCTGCCTCTAGCTATTTGCAGTTCAGGGAGTTTTTGAGCCTGAGATAATTTCTTATTTATAAGATAACCCTCAAGGTATTTTTCCAGTTGTTTTTGAACCTGAAAAAAACTTACATTTCCACAAGATCCTATGACAAATTTCCATATTTCATTGTGAGTTACATCAAAAAAATCTTTGCTTTGAATTTGCTGCCAGATAGTTTCATTCAATTCTTGCTATTTCCACTAGAGACAATAATTATCTCTTATTTATTCTATTAATCCTGTGATTTCACAGAGGGCTCTGGCATATTCTCATCTGTCTTTGCAGCTGAAGACCTCTACTCATACCATCCTTAGCCATGCCTTATATCTAAATTCTTCCATATTGCTGGTTGTCCTGCTGGCCTTTGCTGTATCATTTCAATACTACTGTTTCCTTGTGGAGCTTCTGGGATCCAAAGTGCAAAAAGCTACACAACGTGCCTGTGTCACTGATTTATATGGTGACACTGTGATGTATTTTGTTATCTTCTCTATTCTTTTCCTAGTTTCTGTAGATCACTTGCTTTTAACAAGTGAACTTGTTATAACAACCATCTCAGATAACTTTAAATGTATAGAGATTGTTTACACACACACTCACACATATATTGTGTGTACCTCACTTAATCTTCATCTGCAGAGAATTTAATCTGTCATTTTTGTGGTTTTATTCTACAATTCTGTGCAGTCCTCAAGCTATATGGAATTAGAGGAGAAACAAGATACACACTTTTAAAAGTGAAGGCAACAATACATCAGATCCATCCAAGACCCCTAGGTGATTCTCCACCACTGAAATTCACAGAATCATAGAATGGTGGGGGTTGGAAAGGTTCTCTGGAAATCACCTAGTGCAACCTCCCTGCTAAACAAGATTCACCTAAAATGGGTTGCACAAGAACTAGTCCAGGCCATTTTTTAATATCTCCAGAGAAGGAGATTCCACAATCTCTCTAGGCAACTGTTCCGGTGTTCCGGCGCCCATGAAATAGTTTTTTTCTGATATTCAGATGAAACTTCCCATGTTTCAGTTAATGCCTGTTGCCCTTTGTCTTGTCACTGGACACCACTTGAAGAGTCTGGCCCCAATACTCTTGTCACCTGCCCTTCAGATATTTGTCTGCACTGATGAGGTCCCCTCTCAGTCATCTCTGTTGCAGGCTGAACAGGCCCAACTCCCTCAGCCTTTTCTCATAAGAGATGATGCCTTGCTGCCCCTTCACTGGACCTGCTCCAGGAGCTCCCTGTCTCTCTGGTACTGAGGGGCCCAGAACTGGGCACAGCGCTCCAGGTCAGGCTCACCAGGGCTGAGCAGAGGGGCAGGATCCCCTCCCTGACCTGCTGGCCCTGCTCTTCCTAACGCAGCCCAGGATCCCATTGGCCTCTTGGCCACCAGGTCACTGCTGGCTCAGGGACAGTTTGTGGCCCACCAGGACCCCCAGGTCCTTCTCCACAGAGCTGCTTCCCAGCAGGTCAGCCCCCAGTCTGTGCTGCTCCATGGGGTTATTCTTCCCCTGCTGCAGCATCTTACATTTGTTAAATTTCATCAGGTTCCTCTCTGCCCCACTCTCAAGCCTGTCTAGGTCACACTGGATGGCAGTACAGCACACTGGGGTATTGGCCACTCCTCACAGTTTGGTACTCTGTCCCTCCATGCAGATCATTGATCAGCAACTTCAAAAAGACCCAGCACCAAGCCCTGAGACATAATGCCAGCTACAGCCCTCTAACTAGACTTGTATCACTGATCACAACCCTCCAAGCTCTGCCATCCTGCCAGTTCTCAATGCACCTCTCCATTCACTCATCCAGCATGCATTTCCTGAGCTTAACTCTGAGGATGTTATGGGACACATGTCAAAAGCCATGCTGAAGTCAAAGCAGACATGTTTAAATCAAGACTGACAAGAGCTTTTGACAGTAGCTGTACTAAGAGATGTGCCTTAAGTCAAACACAAACTAGTTCGCAACTTGCTTTGATGGCTGCTCATGTTACTTGGAAAAGTTCATCTGATCACAAAAAGTTTCCTTGGCTTTGTAATCAATAAATTTTACTGTATATGGCAGGGTTAGCCTTTCATGTACTATTAGGGGGAACCTTGCCCACTGTCTTTCACATCAGTAAGGAATTTGAGCTAGGGAAAGAAAACAGCAAGTTTCCCTATCCTCAAATTTGTCCTAAACTTTACTGAAACTGATTTCTTTATTAGGCTTGCTCTTTCACATATTTTGCAAGTTAAAAAATGAATGAACTATACTTTATGTTTCTTGGCAGTATTTTATCTCTAATATCTAAAAGTAAGTAATGGCAAACATTTTTTCATTAAACAAATTATATATGTTTTAAAAACATCTTGCTAGGAGAGGAAAAACTGGAATAATTTCTAAGTTTAGCTGTGCTCAGCAACCAGAACTCAGATACAGACTCAAGAAAAACACCTAAGGTGTCTTAAGCACTTTTAGATACTCTCCTTATTAGGCTACTCAAGAACTCATTTCCCTACTGTAATGTAAATTAGACAAATTATCTCTAATGCCATTATGCGGATGCTATTTCTTCCTGACTGATATCATAGGTGTATACTATCATTTGTCACCAAATTATATCTTGTCCATGTTATATTGTTCTTGGATTAATCTACTGTTCTTTCCTTTCATGATTAAATGAAAATGCATCACAGCATATTTTTATCATGTAGTATTCCTTGTTCAGTGAGTTATTTCCATAATAGAACAAACTATTTAAATAGTCCTTTTGAATATAATGATTTCAATTTACAGTCAGGGAGAGCAACAGACTTCAGGAATAGTGCTCATATTATTTTACTTTAGATGCTTAAGAAAAACCATTATCTATAGCCTCTGTCACCACCATAAATCATATACAGTTGTGAGGTAAACTTACTACATCCCTCTGTAGTTCTTTTTTAAATAAAAAATTGTCTTCCTAGTTGTTTTTTTTAATTCATGCTAAAATAATAAATATTCTTTTCCCCTACTTAGCAAGTTTGTAAAAACAAGTCTTTAATTCATATACCAAATTTTGCTTTCCAAATGGGTTCTACAGTTCACTTCCTCAGGTTTGTATAGTCACTGCAGCAGTAGAAAATGGTAGTATGTTAAAATACTTAGAAGCAGAAAAAATTGCAAATAGAAACCCCCAAAAGAACAAAAGACTCTTCTATTAATCAATGAACAGACAAAAGAAGTTTCATATGCACTGATATAGATAAACTATTCTGAAGTACAGGCAGTAAACACAAATAATCACTAGGAATTTTTGTTGTTGAATTGGGTTTTTTTAAACAAAAAGATAACATGACCAAATCAAACACTTCAGGCACTTTAAAATGCTTTGTCTCTAGTTAAATGTTACTTTACACAGAGAGATATTTATAAAGACCAATTTTCTTTGACAAGCTAAACTGTGCTTGTAAGGTAAAGGTATGAGATCTGATACTTTCAGATAACATTTCTACAAGTTAATTTAGTCATCTCATATTTGTAGGCAATTTTCCTCTAAGTGGCTAGATTATTCTTCCTGGGGATTTCTACTCCTCCTTCTTACTCCTCCTCCTCCTTTTTTCATAATCAAAGAAATAATCAGAGAAATAAAGTTGTCTGCAGGACAGAAAAAGGATAAATAAATCCAAGAGTAAGGGAAAACTTAGTAAGGCATTATGAAATGAATAACAGAAGAAAGAAAGAAAGAAGCGGAAGACAGAATCATGTGGAGTTACACAAAAGAAAATTTAAAGCAAGAAAGGCTGTAGACTCTTATTTGTATTAGAAAATTTACTTGTTGTCAATATTCTAACTGCAAATGTACATTAAGACGAATCAGAATTAGACATCTGGATTTAATCCAACTTAACCCAATACACATGCATGTTACCACCCTTACTATCTATTATCAATAGAAATTCTAGTATTTTACTGATTCTGCAAGATCTTTCCTTTCTCACCAGCTGTTCCATTTCATGTTCCTGCCAACTCTTTTGCATCATTCATGTAGTCAAATCAGGCAATGAGATCCATATCTGGTGATGGGCCAAATCCATAATATCACTGGAGTGTCTTTCAAACTTTTTCTTGAGAAGAGGGGAGGTGACCTTAATTTATTATCAAGGGCAGAAGCTAAATATAAAGCAATTTCAAATTCTGTCATGCCAAATTTTATCTTCTAAGGACTTTTGTAACATTAAGCACACCTAGAAGAAAAAAAATAACCAACACTAACAAGGCTCCATTGTAAGGAAGTCAGGGAAAAAGTGCTCCATCAGAGCACTTCCATCAGAACAACTTTGGTGTATTTCCTTGGGCATTTGAAAGGTTACAGTGAACACTGCAAAGACAGTACTTTTTCCTGAATAGTACAAATTGTATATAGACTTGCTGTCTGGAACCGTTACTCTTACACCCCTAACACTTTGTTTATTCCAAAAAATCTAACTCAGATTACCTCCTATTACCAGTGAACTGTCAATTTATAACACTTGGTTTTCCAAAACTTCCATTCTGCCAGCATTTTCCCAACAGAAGGTTATCTTGATTGAAAATTTCATTGCTATAAATAACTGAAATTATGGCCCCTAGCCTTTATTACATAAAAATCAATAGAATTATATCATTATTTTAAATCATGATCATCTTGATATAGTTCTTCTACCTTGCCCCCTTTTATTCTGTAGCAAACTGATACACAATTTTCAGTGAGCATCTACTGTATATTGAAGCACATGCATATACTCAATGAAAGAAGCCCATTTTATCACAGGCTTTTTCCAGTCAACAGTATAAAAAGAATAAATAGAGTATGATCACTTTTACAATCCAAATTATCTACAGCATATTCAGAAATATCACGCTTTATAAATGCAGAAAATGAGTGTACACTGTCATGTGTGAAGGTCATCTGATTCACGTTCCAGTAAAGGTTGAAAATTAGTCAGAATAAAAGAAAATATACTTCTTCCCCACTTGCACCCTATTCTGACCCTCAAACACGACTTCTATTAAAAGAGTTTTTAGTTCACAATTTTACACATGCAAGGGCTCCATTTGCAAGAAAGTACAAGAACAGGATACAAAGAATTCCCTTGAGGCTGGAATAGACAGTTATTGTAACTCTTGTTTTGAAACAAGCTTTGGAAAGGGTCAATATGCCTTTGACACTCTTCAGGAAAATTACTCAAATCTAGACAAAAAATAAGATGTTTAAAAAAAAAAAGTCTTTTAAGTGCTAAGAAGAGCCATCTTCCTATACAACACCCAGAAATGCCAAAGATGCCACTTCCCTGATGAGCTGAGAGTGAACAACGGGCAAGAGAATAGAGAACAGATGAGGAACCAACAAGTGATTTGGACAGGTACAAAAATATGAGGCAGGAGAAGGGACAAGAGAAAGCCTAGACTAGAAGTTGGATGTAGGAACTGGAATTCTTGAGAAACAGGATGAGACCAAGGAAAGAACAACCTCAAAATCAGTAAGTGTGGCTAAAGCACACTAAACTCGAAAGCATTAAAAAAAGGGTAGGACAAGGAGAGCCCAAGCTATCAAGACCAGATTTGAGGAGAAATTTCAGGATCACAGATGGAATAACAAGAAAAGAAGAGCTGTAAATGAGATTGAGGAACAAACAGGCACTCCTTATCCTTTAGAGCACTGTCTACTACACAGCCTTTCTTTCACCCCAAAACTGATGCTTAGGAACAGCAATGCTCCTTGCAAAAGAATTTCTGAGACAATTGCAAGAATAGGTTTTGCTGTCTCTTCTGACGTTCAGAAGGCTGATCAGAACACTTCTTTGGAACATGTATCAATGAACAAAGGAACATTCCTATCACAGTTATTTTTGTTTGTTAACAGATATTAGGAATAAATGAATACTTATGAGAAACAGAACAGCAAATGCAGTCTGGTTTCTACAATTAAACCAATCTGCTACATCTGATAGTTTTATCTTCTTTACCGTAAACAAAAAATTCTAGTTTTATAAAACTTTGTAGAATTTCTGTTTCTATTTTGTTTCTTTCTCTAACGTAAGCTGCTGAGAGATGGAACAAAAATATTACAATTAAAACAAACACAGCTCCTCCAAATCAATCAACACCTTTTAGTTTTACCACAGAAGTGATATGTATGAATGTCATTATTGGAAAAGAAATAGTATTTTATCAATAAGCAAAAGAATGTCTCTGCTCTGAAAATCAGAATCAAAAGTGTAAAAAGGAAACCAAAAGAAAAAAATAATAAAATTGATCAAAAGTAATGTGCAGCAATTATGAAAATCAAAAAGACATAAAAAAATTCAAAGTAGGGAATGGCACAAAATAAATAAAAAGCAGTAAAAGTAGGAGAAAGTGAACAAGAATGTCATGGCAATAACACACTGAACTTCGAAAATGAATACTGGAATAAGAAATGTATCATCTGAGTACAAGAGTCAGAGTAATTCAGTTTTGGTTAGGAGATTTCACTGGCAGAAATGGCAGAGATGATGTGGCAGAAACACGGATGACCAAGATGAAGCCCAGTCAGGCAGAACAGTTTTAGGGGCATTATAAAAACAAAAGGACATTAGTAAACTAGAGGAAGAGTGAATCAGGTGAATAGACATTTTTATCCAGGTCTCAAGCCAACATATTCAAGTAGTGGACATGACAACAGCAAGACAGGACAAATTACTCCTCATTTAAACTTACTGATTCGTGATTTTGTAACCAAAACATACTTCAACACAATTCAGCAGAATTACCACCAATATAAAGTAGCAGCAAAAGATTAAGGATCCAGTGTTAAAGAAGGATATTGGTCAGAAATCTGGAACTCCATAAATAAATGACTGCACTCAAGATGTGAAAAATTGAGAATGGGGAAAACCTTACAACACTGATTTTAATGGGAATAAAATTTAACCCCTTTAATCTGCGAATCTTACCCTATTCAATTTAAAATCATAAAGCATACAAATTTCTCTGAAATACTGAAACCTTTCAGATTTTTTTAATTACTTACCAGTAATTATACAGTACCACCACTAATACTTAAAGCCACATAATTCTAAGATATCAGAATGCCAAAATGAAGACATGTTGTCCTATATTTATATTCAAATCATGGAGTCACATTATACTTCCACACTTCAATCATAGTTTTATTTTAGGTAAAACTTTGGAGGGGAAAGGGCACAGATATGAAAGCATATATAATGAGCACAGACTACCTACTACAGGAAAACACATTTATCAAGAAAATGTAATTAATACTTAAAATCTGGCACTTCTTATTTTTAGTTCAGACAAAAAAAAAAGACAGCTTGGCTTGTCTGATTAGGGAAAAAAAAAAAAAAAAAAGATGAACTTCTGTAATGTTAGGAACAGTTTAGGAAGAAGCATTGAGCAGATGGAGAACCAGCTTCCACTGATGCCAAGTCCTGTGATTTCAATGCAAATCTTTATTGTGGAAGCTTTTTTTTCTCTTTGTTTGGGAGAAGAAAAGGAGTTTGAGAGAGACTGCATTTGTGTTGATTTCAGATACTTACAGGTACATATGCCAGAAGTATCTCTTAGGTCTAGTAACAAGTCCAAAGTTACAGACTGCCCTGTTGCAAACAAAACATGTGCAAGTGGAAATGAGACCACTTGGATATGAAGCCTCTACAGACGGGAAATGTCATCTACCAGAGGACCATCAAAAAGGAAATGAAAGATCTGATGTGGTCATATGGGGCTGGAAGGAGAAACAGGATAGGATATTATGCCATGGAAACTCAGAGAATATTTAGGGAATGAGGCAGTGAAAAACAGAGAACATGAAGAAAGATGCATGAAGTAAAGCACATGCTCATACCTATTTATGTCAGGAGGGCATAAACTAGCAATATTTAAGTGACCTGTTACTAATCCTTAGTGCAACAGTGTAATCACCTTACAGGCTTCAATTTCTGGCCAATTTCTGGCCAAGAAATAGCTGAGCTGTCAAGCAAGTACCACTGAAAAATGGGACCCTCATATGCAGGGTAATCCAAATCACTAATGAATTAGGTATTTCTGTAAAAAAGTTATTTTCAGCTATTCTCTGTAATTTTAAAACTCAAAGGATTCTTTTTTAGTACTTGGGGCCTATGCCCTACTATTGCCATTCTTTTGGCTGGAGCAGAATTATCATTAAAAAATGAAAACTGATTTACTCCTCACTTAACTTTTTTTTCCCCAAAAGAACTTGGAAAAGTCACTACTTGAGAGAGAAAAGTTAAAGGAAAACCCACTTTTAATGCAAGCCTTGCTCCACAAGTTTATCTGTTCAGGTTTTCCAAGAAAGCCAAAGGTGTTTTGTGTACTTCTAATTCTCAAGCATGTACTGACCACGTAAATGACAAAAATGCAATGTGTTGCAATAGAAACATCAAAATTAAAGTGAGACACAAAAGAAAAAGGTTAGAAAAAATAGATCAGGTGTTTAGGGAAGGGAATGTAACTGTCACCTCATAATTCTTATACCTATTGTTTATTACTATCATACTCCAGTGACTGATTTTTATTCTACATTTTCTATTGCATTCAACTGCTAGGTACCTACAGAAACTATGTATTATTATTATAAATTATATGTATTCTTACAATATCAAAACCATTCTCCCAGTTTGATTTGAACTGCACAGCATTCCTCCATCTTAACCTTTAGTGCACCAGAATTATTCAGCCATGGTATAAAAAACTGAATGGGAAAAAATTCATGTACAAAATTATATTCTTTCATCTTGATAATCATCATCTTGCAATATGAGTATTGTTATTGAGGCGTGTATGTTGGCAATTTTTGGTTTGTGTACTGCTAATGCCTACCACATTTAAAGAAAAGTAATCAATACTTGGAAAAGCCTGAATACATTTTGATCAGCTCTATAATATTTTAAACATATATTTTGAAAGCATCTATTTACAGCCAAAACTCTGATGAACAGCTTAAATCTACTGTAGGTCACTTAATCCTCATCAATCAAATATGAGGGCAGCTCTTCAAACATGACAAGATTCTGCTCGCAAAGTAAGGTATCCTATTGCTTCCACTTCTTTTGCTGTTTATCCTTCAACAGCACTTTTACTATATTGATTCAAGACCCATTCCCTGAAGGCTTCAAGATGGACTTGTATTTTACATCAGCTAGACAAAAGCAACTCAGAAAAGTTTCCTATATTAAGAAAAATTAAAAATAAATAAATTATAAAATGCAAAAAGAAAGAAATGTACTTAAAAACTTAAGCTGAACCCAGGACACCTATCTTACACAGAAATATAATAAGCCCTAACAAAGAAGCTCTGTCAGGCCAGTGACATCAGCTGTTATCAAAGCCACTTGACAGTTCTTAAGACTATTTTCAGCTGTCTTTTTAACTATTCAGTATGAAATTTTCATGGTCTATTGTCTGCTTCAGGTGGCTTTTCCTTAGCCTCCCCTTACCACCACTTTGTAAAGGAACCCAGACAATGACTTGAACATTTTTCTGTGTGAAAGCACTTGAGAAAGCATAACAATTTTCCTGCCCTGAATTAGTAACTCCAAGTCAGACTGCACAACAGTTTTGTATGAAAGAGGTATACTCAGTACATTTTGTGAAAATCTGACCTTAGTCAAGCTACAAGCTTCTAGAAATCAAAGTTTGTAACAAACTTCTACAAGATCTGCTGAAGCTTAACAATCAATCTGCATCTACCTCCCCAGTGGTCTTCTGCATGTCATCTCAATATGCAAGGCAACTGAATTAAGTTTCCTCTTACATTCAGTTTTGAGTGAGAGTCAGATTTTCCACTGTAAGAGAAGCCTGTGTTTAACTGGCTTTAGGTAGAACACTGAGTACAAAGTGTCACCTTGTATATTTCTGCAGCCTCACCTACGGTGATATCTCTCAGACAGTTGAAAACAATCGTCTGCCACTTTATATTGTTGGGTATTGTAGCTTATACTGATAGAGAATGTGGAGAGAAGATGGAAAAAACAGTTTATAATGGAGACCAGAACTGGAAGCTTGAAAGAATAAACTGGGATTGACTAGACAAGGAAAGAAACAAAGAGGAACATAACAAGATGCGGTAGTGAATTAAACCAAATGAGCAATGCTAAGCCAAACAACTAAGATTTGGGAATCATCAGGACTGGAAAGAATGTGGGACAGATATTCTGCCTCTGACAGAGTATGAAAGAATTGGATTTTAATAAATATATATGGAAGGGAGCTGGCTCACAAGAAAAGACTGAAAAAAACGTCCACCAATAAGAACCAGAAATACAGACAAGAAGAAAAAACAACGGAAGGAAGAATGAGAAGAACTAGCAGGCAGACAAGGGCTGAGAGCAGAGAAACAACATGGAGTCAAGAGACAATCTGGGACTAGTCAGACCTAAATATTAGATTGAAAAGACAGAATTAGTGGCAGAGTAAAGATTGGCACGAGGCAGAGAAAGCTGGAACTATAAGCAAAACCCTAAAAACCCAGTGTTTGTCTTCAGAAGCTATTGAAAGACATAAGATAAAATACTCTAAAGACTTCACATTCTCCATAAGTATCTGCAAACTCCTTTCTTCTCTTCAGACTTCCACCTTCCACCTTCCTCTGCTAACAATAAAAATGTAGTGTAATAATGCATAACTTTTTCCCTTTCTTAATTCAAGCAACAGTTATATTTATGTATTAGATTTAAAAGCTCTAATCCTAATTATCAACATGACATAATATCACATAATAGCCCATTTTCCTATTTTTAGGTTGATTTTAAGTAAAGGATTACATATAGACGCACTTTTACATGATATTAACTTTTTACTTCCTTGGACATCAGCAATTCCTCTGTTTAACTCTGTCTACTAACAGAACTAATTCTGTCTTTATTACATTATTCCAAATGATTTTTTTGTATGCTATCTTTCTGGGATAAGACAAGTTTTATCTTGAAGGACAACACTCTCCTTAACACCCTGCAATCAGTATTACAGAACCTAACTGTTACATTGGAGATGTGGCTTTTAATCTGAGCTTTTGCCAAAGAATTCTTAACTGGCTGTATTAATTACATTGTTGTGTATTAATAGTAAATCACAAGATTTTAAGACTTTTAAAAGGTTTTGTAGTAATGAAAAATTGGAAATTTAACTCCATTGCCTCTCCTGTACTCCCTAACTGCTTGTTGCAATTAAATTGGATTCATTTTGCATCTTCAGAATGCTGAACAGCAATATACTAACAACAGCAATTATCAAATAAAGCAGATGTGTGAGCTTCTTCTTAGATCACTACAAAAAATATAACTGTATTCTCAGTTTTCACACATCAGCCAAAGAAACTAAAGAACAAAGAACACTGCTGACACAAACTGCTTTTTTATGTGACTGCTTTTTATGTGACTCCAAGAAATCTCCATTATTGTTTAAAAGGTACTTTTTTCTTCCTCCAAAAGAAAGTACTTTATTCCACTGTGGTTTCTTATCAATTTATTTCACTATATGTAGAGAACAGTAACAATATATCCTAAAATAAAGCAATCTCTAAATCAAAGTTTTAGAATTAATAAATAGGATAAATATATTAATACTACCTTCCAATATTATCATTAGAGGCATTAAGAGAATCTAAGGAGTAAAATAAATGGGGAGGCAATAAATGTGTTGAAGTATAACTCATGAAAAATACTAATTAGCAGAGCTAAATACTATTTTGTCATAAACTCAGTTCAACAATATTATTCTTCAGAACTTTTTAAGGCATTCTGAAGGCTAACTACTGAGTTATTGAAGTTATTAAAAAGCTGAACCATGGAGACATGGCTCTCAGGTCAGGTCTCTTAATCAAAAATTTTTGAACTACTAGATCTATTTTGTTACCCAGACTGTTACATAAACATTTCTGACGTCCCTTGTGCCCTCTATGTGCCTTGACTCCAGCATTGTCTGCCATGCAACACAAGATTCAGAGAAGTCAACACACATTTCATGACACCGTGATTAAAACCTGGTGGCTTAGGCCCAACTTTGTAACATCCATGTGAAACAGAACTTCAGAAATTGATTCTTGCACAAAGAAAGGAAATTCTGTTCTTTGTGTTTTTAATGTGGCTAACTTCTAACTTACTCCACCAAGTAACTGAAAAATCCAATTATTTAGATTTGAGAGATATAGAATTTCTGTAGAAGAAAAATTGCTATAATACATTGTTTGCAGCTTTTTACTGAATGGTGTTCCAACATAATGGCACATTCATGAGTTTCTAAAATAATTTTAAGTAACTGTTTTTAGTGTAACAATCCTATAGCATTAATGTATGGCTGAAAAACACCAGGATCTAGCACAGGCTGTCCCTCCATCTCCTCCTTTATTAGAGGAAAACAACTGGTTGTTATTTTCAAAGAGAGTAACAATTGTTATTCATGCACACACCTCTATGGCGCTGATCACAAATCTCTGTTGAAGCAAACAAGAGCAAGCAGCTGCCTGTTTGTTGTGTTTAGTTATACCAGCAACCTTTTTTGTTTCCTGGAAAGCAACCCAATAACCATTATCAGCAAGAATAAGCTCAGTGTTACTGGATGCTGTACACACCCAGACCCATCTTTTCACAAGAAGGCTATAAATGCACTAGCCAGCAATCCTCTCTTACTCCCCATCTGTCACAGCTCAGTGCAGTCTGTGTGCTATGGATGTCTCATGGAGACTTTCAACACTCTTCAATATATAAATGGCAGACTTACTGAGGCAGACAGGAATGGTATTCTATGGTGAAGCTTTATCATCAAGGACAACAGCCAGAAAAGTAGTCATGTCTCAAAATGCAAAACTAAAAACCCTATAGATTGGAAAAGGCTTACCTGCTGAACTAAGCAAAACACTGAAGTCTGTTCCTCTCTGTGACTCCCCAACTTCACTCTGTCCCTCTTTTTCTGTATCTTCATAGCGGCTCCAGTTAGAAAATATCTTTCTTCTTGAATAGCATTTCACTTCTTCCTTCTCTTCTTCATGTTGTGATTTGGTATCATCATCATCCTCTACCTGTGACATTTACATACACAGTTAAGCCATTGCAACTTAATAGCATTTTGTTCTGTATTTAAACAGCCATTCAGACAAACAATTCCAACCACAGAAATAAAACCCAGAAAGACAAATCCATCTGGATCGCCACATACATTTTAGGTGGTACTATCTTTGTGAACTGTATGAAATTCATCAAGAGTGTAACTAAAAGCATTGAGTAAAGCTTCAGCTCTTTCAGGGGGTCAAGTAGTGACACTGATACAAGTTCCATTGCTTTCCCTCCTTTTCTGAAAACACGTAATGAATAGCCTTCTTCCTAAAACTGACGGCAATGGATAGGGAGTGGAACTAAGAATTGGAAGCAAGTGTCTCTGTCCAAGTGTTGCAGTTATACAGATGATAACTGAAAAAAATGTTTGTAGAGTGGAATAGGAAAGATACATTCTGCAGAAAAACATTTTCAAAATGGTGACTTATATAAGAATTTCCATTATAACCAACTATAGAGTCTTAAATCAAGTAATATAGAATAATTAATCAAATTTCATTTCCTTTATGAAAGCCATTTTATGGAAAGAGACATGAAAAAATTAAATACACTGCTACCAGTCAACCTACTAATCTTGACCTCTTAAAGAGTCCTGCAGTCAAAAGAAGAATTCATTGCAGCATCAGCTTCAGGTACAAGCAAAATAGGCATTTGTCACAAGTACTCAACAGCTGTGGAAAACTCTCCCCTGTTTTGAATTCTCTATATATGCAGCTCTCCCAGAGCCTGGAGTTTAGCTGAAATTACTTGCTTCAATAAAAAGAAAGATTTGCTTCCTGGAGGGAGGAGCACTCAACAGGCAAGAGATTAAATCTGTCACACAAACACACTCCCAGATGACAAAAAGGAAAATATTCTGTGCATTGTCACTGGTTCTGTACAATTTTTAGGTAAATTCTCTTTTCCTTGTATTCATCAGATAAATACACTAAAATGGTTGTCATGGTTGTTGTAGGTAAATAGCTGGTTATGTGAGCAAGTGGATGAAGTGACAGCTACATTACTGGAAACTGAGGCAGAGCTGTAATTTCCACACAACAAAGGCCAAATCCGCTTACATCAAAACAAAAATAAAGTTATTTCTTCTCTGTTATTCTCCTGTGAAATGAGTGATTTGCTATAATCCAGAAAATCTACTGAAATTCAGTGCCCAAAATAACTTGGAGCTGATACGAGTCACAAGTCAAAGCAAGAACAGTGCTACAGAGATAGATCAGTTTTGTACTTTATTTTTAAGAAAATATCAGAATCATCCTAAGGAACTATGACATTATAGACAATTACTTATTGTAGTGCTGTTTGAAGAATTCACTCCTTTCATCTGTAAACACAAAAACTACAGGAGTACCACTTCCATAGTTTAACAAGCTTCCAGTAAATTAGTATGGATACAAACATTTTCCCTTAAACCAGACTAAATTATTTTTCACATTCTGTTATTAGCTATGCTATACAGTGCATCTCAAGGAAATTTCACTTCTAAGAAATAGTTAACTTCAGGAAATAAACCACAGCAGCTGTGCAACCTGGTTCCCCAAGTACTGTCCTGAGGCTTACTGTCAAAAAAAGTAAACTTCAAATAAAAACCTGCTTTCATTTCTAATAAATATTTAATGGAAAATCTTACATGATACACCACCAAGCTACAAAACAAAATCACAAATAATCACAATTGAACAGTCAACAATTAATCAATTTAAAGATGTTAAAATTTTCAAATACATTAAAAAACTGATCAGTGAAACTTCAGAAAATAGTTTGCCCATCTCTCATGAGACAGCTACCAAGTAACAATCCCAGAAACTTAGAATCACACACCTTAATCACCTTTCTCTTAGCTGCCTATTCAGCTACACGGTATGTTACTAACATGGTCACCCCACTTTATTGAAAATGATCCTTAATCAGTACAGAGCAAACATCTGTCCTGTGTGTAGTGAAATAAACTATCCTCTTGACACATCAGCAAATAACAAAAGATACAAGCTGAAACAAATTTTAGAATCCCACTCAGGTGTAATCTTTAAAAAACCATTACTCACATGAGGAGAAAACATAGGCCTTTAAATAGTATTGAACTATCTCCATGTTATTGTTCAATGTTCTAACACACCATGATACCACAGTAGATACAGCATCTATCTGCTGTGCCTCAGTTCCAAGTAGCAATGCATCACCATTTGCACATTTCATTGAAATTTTCAAAGTGGGGAAAGTATGCAAAAACCTCAACAAACACAATCAGGAAACCTTCAGAGTATTTTGCATATCAGAAGCACAAAAGAATTGTGTGCAATATTCTGCCTAAACACTAAAGCACTCAAACAACAGTGAAAGGTCCAAGCTCATCTGCAGAGGAACCTGCACCATTTGTGGTCTTCTGCCAAGCAACGTATTTTTATCCTTTATGAGAGCCTGTGACTGCACTTTTCTTCTAAAAGAAAGCAAAGTGCATTGCAGAAATGACCACAATCTGCAGTCTAACAGAGAAAAAAAATACTTTAGTACACTAATTTTACATACAGGATTGGGGACAGCATGGTATTGAGAAAATACAGGAAAGTGGGCTTTTTGTTTGACTTTTCTTACAGATGAGAACACGTTGATGCACGTGGTTCAGGAATGAAGGTGTTCAAATGAAGTAAACATTGCTCTGAACAAGTAATTTCCCCTGCGGTCATCTTTCTGCACTTCCCTGGAACTCAGAGTGGTTTGGGTCAAACTCAGGCTGAAGCACACAACGGAGAAAGTGCAACAGTGACCTCTTGCATCCCACTTCAATTACTCAACCACTCTTCACTGTAAGTGCAATCAGTCCTAGCATGTTAAGCACACGTGTCCAAGCACTCAAAAGAATTGTTGAGCTCACAGCCCTTTAACAAAATAAAACTCAAAGTGCACTAGAAGTCAGGGCTTCCATTAAGGCTTTCTAACACTGTACCGATCATCCTTAGGAAGCCACAGGAGCTACAGCTTCTCGCTGTTCAATTCTAGTAACACTGTAGGGAAAATTTAAAACTCTTCATCTTTGTCATTACTTAGAATAGCTGACAGTAACAAAAACATCAGATGTTCAGCTTACCTTCCTTTGGGTTAACTGCTATTCCCTATCATACAGGTATCATAAATTATTAGATTTCCATTCTTATATATATTGTAGCATTCCTCCCAGTTCTCTTTCCAGTATGTCACTGTCATTCTACAGTATGTAAACATAATTGGAGCTTTTTTGTTAATCTCTTAGAAAAAGCATAGCTATTTGTCTTCACTTCCTTCCCAAATTATCTTTAGAAACTCTTCAAAATTACATTGATCAAGTGCTACTTTTCCCCTTTGTTACTTATCTCTGTATTACTGTTTTGAATAGTACACCTACAACATATTTACATTTCCTTAATCTTTTCTGTTCTTTATTAGAACAGAATTAGAACTAACCTACAATACTCCAGACATCATATATTCCACTCAGAGTCACAATAAGCAGTCACTGCCATATAGAGACACCTGCACATTCATGGACACTCATAACCACTATCTACTCCCTACATTTGCAGCTCTCACAACAAGCAACAGCACACACCAATTCCTTGAATAAAATTCTGTCTTGATATGCTCTTCTTTACGTGGAAACTGCTGTATAGCTGTGGTTAAGGGCAAGGACATTCAAGCTTATCTAGATGTCTCAATCTCGTTTTCTCTTCTCATCAAGGTAAAAGGCTAGCAAGACAAAATGAAAATATTCTCTGGGTTGAATCTGACCCAGACTATCAGCTGCATCATGAATGACCACATATCTTTTTTTCTCATTTATATTTAAAATACTAATGTGCACGTGCAGAGACAATTTTATCTTTTGCTTCTCATCCTAACTTTGGCAGCACCTGCTAAGGCCAAATTTTCACAGAAGGAACTTCTAAGTCAAACAGTCAAAAACCCATATATAGTTAAGCAACAAAACTGTTCAGGAACTCTATACCTTAAATTGTTTCACAGAACAGAAGTCTGTACATGGAGGCTTCTGTGCATGCAAATTAGTAAGGCAACCTGGCTGATATTGACTTCTTAGTGGTTCCTCTGGGCTGACATAAGCGGAAACGTTAGAGACTGTTACTCTTTAATGTTAGAGACACTCTTTGATAACTTAAATTGCTCTTGGAAAGACATACTTTTAATTTCATGGTTCCAAGTTATTGGTAGTGTACCCAAACAGGAGCTATGAGATTACACCTGGAATTATCTTAGTACATTACAGATACAACACAATCTGAAAAAGATTTCCATTTTTAGCAACAATGCTCATTAAATGCACCTTATTTACATTTAAATCCAAAAAAGTACAGGAGAGTCCCCTGACAGCTTAATTTATGTACTACTATGATTGATAGGCTAATACCTCATTATAGTTATATATAGCATAAAAATCTTCAAAAGTTTTATTTTACACATTTGATCAATTACAACCCCTATATATATGTCCTTCTTCTCGTAAGTAATTACTTGGCAAATGAATGTATCATCTGAGGTTTTTTGTGGTGGAAATTTAATGGACTCTCTAAATTATTAACTGTATGGTATATTAAAGAAAAACAGACCATATTCAAAACTATGGCAAATGGAAGCACAACTTGCTGTTCAACTGGATCAAAACTCCACCTCCTAAAATATTCTTTGCACTCTTTAAAGTTTTAACATGATCAAACACCAGGACTATGAGGTGTACTGCAACTTTCTCACAAATCATTATTAACATTTCCACAAACTATAGCCATATTCTGTGCAAATCTTACGCCTCACTGAATTGGAATGACAACTTCTGTTAGGGGCTAAATCTCTCCCTTCAGATTCACTGAGACAGGGAAAAAAATAAAAGCCCTACAGGCAAACAGCTGATTTAAATGGCAGACCACCTTCTTTTTCAAAGACCTAGAAAAGAATCCATGAATCCAGATGCTCACTATTCACTGCCCTCTCAGAAATACCTCCATGACCTGGTAGTACGTGATTAGCTGCATGGTCCTTCAAGTGAGATCCTTACAGGGGTAAAATGAATCAATTTAATACACACTGCTCAAGTTTTGCTCTGCGGCTTTCAGAGACCCAGTTTGAAAACTGTTGACTTGTAGATAAATTAAACTTAATAACCATGCACTGTAGGTTAGCAAGACTTTGTTCTTGGTAAAGCCTGACAAGTAATTATTTATTTCAGAAAGTGCATATTTGAGGGTGCTGCTCATTAGATACAGGATTTTCCAAACTACAAAGCCACAAGCTAAAATTTTACTCTACTGATTTAGATTAAAACTCCAAACTGAAGGATACTTGATGGGGTATGTTGTGAGAACAGGATCATTATAAAGTCAGTATTCATTCTGCAATAACTGGAAAATTTGGTAGAGTATCAACAAGTTGCAATAACTGCAGAAGCACCCCTTTGCCTCTCGCTGTCCCATGCTGCGAACAGAGAGTCTGTAGGAAGTTTGCCCAGCTGCTGTCTATAGATAACAAGACTTTTGATTTTCTAAACTTGCCAAGCTAACACATTTCCACCAACAGAAAATCAACTGTATTTTATTCTTTAGTTCAGTGGAAATGATTTTATCAAAGTTACTGGCAACTATATAAACACATCAAGCAATTTATACAAAATTGTCACATGGACCTGCACAAAACCTGCCACGTCTTCTACCTTCAAACTGTCAGTAACTTTAAAAGGTGATTTTTTGCCTTACAAACATCAGTCAAAAATATGAGTGCAAACATAAAATAGGAGCCTCTGTCTTGACAGAAAAAACAGGTTTCAAGAAAACCCTACAAAATAAGTATATTGCCGCAAAGGTTACAGCATTTTCAGTAAGATTATTGATTGTTCCTATGTATAGGCTGTACTTGGCAAAAACCAGAAGGTTTATATATTGCATACATATGGATCCACATATGTGGAGGTTGCATGTCTCATTCCAAACCCAAGTTACACTTAGTATTTTGGATCGGTTAAGGAAATCTTCTGGAGAAAGATAATTGTTTTTACCAAATCTGCTGTTCCTAAAAAGAAGTTTCCTAAGCTTCATTAGAGACTGACAATATTCTAAAACTGTTTCAATTCTTATGTGTTAATGTCACAGTATTATAGAGTAATCCAAACTGAAAGGGATTGTAAGAGGTCATCTTGTCCAACTGCCTACTCAAAAGAAGGTCAGACTGAAATCAGACCATGTAGGTTGGGGCTTTGTCTACTCAGGGCTTGAAAACCTCCAACAGTCTTCTTAATCCTCAGTATTTCATTTTGCTGTTTTAATCCAGCAGTTCTAAAATTGAAAAATCAGTTGTATTAACAGCTTTAACAATAACTTGTAAAGAACACACATGAGGAGTTCTGTAACATCAAGAAAGCAAAATTTATTGAGGGGAAATATTCACCTCAACACTTAGATATTTTGAAGGATATTGCTATTTTACTAGTCTTCATAAATCAATGCGTAAGACAGTCAGCAAAGGAATCTGTTATAAAGTTCTATGTATTGAAAAGAGTATGTGTTATAAAGGTATCTGTTATAAAGTTCTACATATTCTGCAACTGTTACCAATGATGAAGTAAAAGCACAAAAAATGATGAAGTAAAAGCACAATAAAAAACTCACTCAAAGCATCCATCTGCAGAAGAGAGAAAAATTTGATTGAACTCACAGAGTTTATTTCACAAACTTGGAACAAGGTCTGCTCAAAAAAGAGAGGTTTAGAGAAGACCTCAGTTATATTGACAAGTCTAATGTTTATTTAACAAGCCCTACACAGCTTTAGAACAAAGCCAACAAAAACCCAGCAACTGTACTAAGATCAAAAACAACAAGAAGGAGCTTTAGGGTTTCTCATGCAAGGAGAAGTACACAAGAGTTTCTCAACGGATGTATTTTTTGCCACAATGAAAATAGAAAAAAATAAACAATCCCCCCAAAATACCTCTCAAAAGATTTCTGCTCTGCTATATCATACATTACAGGAAACCTCCAAAGTTTGTATTTTAATAACAACAAAGCTATTACCTAGCTTTAAATTCAAAAATATTTTATAAGAGATCATAACAAGTTACATGTTTAGGGCTTTTTAAAATGCACCTGTTTTGTAAAAAGAAATCGCATAGGAGAAAGACATTCTTTTTCTATGTATTTCAAAACATGGAAATAGCTCCGTGATATTCACCCAGAATGTTCTATTTTCAATTATCACAGCATTAAAGAAGAAAAAATTCTGAACGATGCCAAACAGAACAGGATTATTTGAGACGGTATCCCTAGACTGATGGAAACTTAATCAATAGTTTTCTTCTCTTTTCTACTTCTAATCTTCTGCCACCTTCAGTTCCTTTGTCAGTTCACAGCAGAATCAGACAAGCACAAATAATGGTTAGATAGTCTGGAAGCATGCCATGAAATACAGGAATTGGGAAGCAGGTCTGTCCTTCATATCTGGCAGCAGTTATATGCTAGATTGGCTAAGTGTACTCGTAAGCCATATCCTTGGTTTTAGTTTCCTGAAAGTTAAACTCCTTTTTCTAAAATAAATTTTCTTTTCTCTTTCCACTGAAGACTTATAGATTCTCCACTACTAGTCCTTCTCACATAATACTGACTTGTGTGAGGCAAGTTGATAATGGAGGGTGTAAGTAGCTGCTTTTTCTTCACTGCAAAAAAAGAGAGGGGAGTGCCAGAACAAAGCACTTCAAAGAGATGTGTAAATAAACACAATCCATGTTTCTTCAGTTATTGCACAACAGCATTTTATCGAGAAAGTGGAAATAAATTCAATCCCCTTTTCTCCACAAATGCATTCCAAGTTGCATCTTCCACCTCCCATGAGAATACAGTGGCTTCACACACTCTGGACTGGGAGATCTAAGCCTCTTTTCTCAGCCAGATCTACTCTTACTTTGTACAGCACCGGGACACTCCCGGTAGAACTCGAGAAGCTGCTGGCCTATGTGTCCTGCAGTTGCACAATCACCACACATACACACACAAAAAGAATGTAACACTATTCATTTCATTCCTACTCTCTTTATGACAATATTATGTTTGTACATAAAGTACAAAGGGATCGAAAAAAAGGAATTGAGGGAAATTCAGATAAATTATTTCAAGTTCATTGGCAGGTCGCTTATCTAAGAAGTGAAAAAAAGCTTCACTGCACTTTGCATTTTAAACTGGGAAGAAAACAGATTGCAGCTTGAACTTTTTTCCACATCCTCAAATCCTTCACCTCAGTAGTCATTGCAGACTGAAACCTTTTCATCGTGTACTCTTTGTATCCAACACAGGCTCTGTATCCCCTGTCTGCCTTTTTACCACAGAGCATCAGTCATCGTGGCTCTATAACATTACCCATAAGCTGTTCCTAATGTAAACTGTCACACAAAAGGATGCTATATATTTTGACAGACCTGAAAATAATGCCTTACCTTATTAAGAGAGTTTTTTCTGCATCATAACCAGTATTTTCAAGGGCTAACAATAAGGCAAGAAAATAAACAAATACTGATAAGGTCATCAGTCTATTTTGCTGTCTCACTGAATATAATTAAACCACTTTTCATTATACTTCCTCCTTCAGGGTTTCATATAATTTAAATAAGATTTTTTCCCCTTTCAATTATTCAGCAGAAAAGAAGCATTTGTAACAGTCACTAAATTGCAATTCTCAGCAGCCAGCTTAAACAAGTCAGTATAGATATTTGCAAACCCTTTTGTTTTCTACACTGTTTTCCAGACTACACCTCATGAAATGCAAAGACAAAACAAAAATCTTGATACTGAATATTTTCTGTATTGCACTTTCTGATTTGTCAACAGTATTAATAAGATTGTATTGTTAAACATTCAATCTATTCCATCATTAGAGTGAGTAAGCTCAGAGTAAGTGAGTACCAGAGTAAGCTATAAATTGTTTCCACAGAAGTATTAATGGAGATAAGGTGACACATATGTTTGTATTTCACAGTCTTTTCATATTGTCACAGTGATCTATTGAGGAATTTGTAGTGAATGGTTTTTCAGTGTTGCCTCTCAGAAACAATTTACTTTCTTACTGTACACCTAGGTATCAGAGATCTTCCAGTATAGATAAAAGTTACTACTATAAATATTTTTTTAAACTCGAGGGAAAAAGGAAAAAGCTAAAGCTTTCCTTTTTTTTTCCCCCCTTTAGACTAAGGAAGGAAGAGCCTTGACTCAAAGGTTCTTTCATGAAAAGAAAAAAAATATCCCTACAAAGAGTAATCCTCTTCACTAGTTTGCTCTATTGGTGACCTTTAGAGAGATCTACCAAAGCTGAAGAGAAGCTTAATTACAAGAAAGGGCAGCTGAGAGAACAAGCAACATGAAGAAAGAAGCTTCTAGTCTTTATTGTACGGGATGAGAATTCTTGAAAGAGGGATGAAATATTAAGACTGGTTCATAAATGTGGGATACTAGAACTCAGCACTCTAAGTTAGCTAAAGATAGAATTAGCCAAGAGAGAAATCCTATTCTGAAACCAATGTTTTGCCCAACAGGAATGATGTTCCAGTTAAAGGCCAAACTGTCAAGTACCCAAGAAAGATAGTTGTTCTTGAAGTTTCTTCATAAAATTGTTAGTGCTCAAACAATCACAAAGTATGGTTCTAGAAACTGTCTTAACAACTTCAATAGCAAAAAATTTTCTCTCCTTGATTTTTAAAATCTGTTATGGGTAGTTCAGGTTAGCCATGTGACTGTGACCTCTTATGAACTATCACCCTCTATAATACGTAACTTGTAGATAAAGAGTAAAAACAAAGGTTCCTCTCTGAAAAGCCTCACTTAAGTTGCAGAACACCAGTACAAAATACCAGAAGAAAAAAATCTAGATCCTGAAGAGTTCTTATGTTCAAACCTATTTACAGCTGAAGAAAAGAGCATGACTCATATCTAGACATAACATCTGTAGAAAGCTTAACATTTAACAAGGTTCACACAATTGTACACAAACAGAACAAAACTTATCAAGTGTTCATGGAAAACTCCATTTCTGTGTATTGAATCTCCGTGTTTATTCTGTCACTATCAGCCTCTTGAGATGCTCAGTGTTGCAACGTTGTTTCATATTTGAATTATCATTATGAAACTGTTTCATAACTATACCAGAGTTTTCAAATATCTGTCTCTGCATTCACTCAAAACAACACCCTTTGTTATTTTTATATCAAATTTGAATGCAATTTACTGCAGACATTTTAGAAACCACCATTCAAACCTCTGACATTCCTTCCTCACTCAGCTCTAATCTTTTTTGGAAGAGGGTGGAGGGAGAAATCCTGTGAAAGATCTTTTTCTAAACAGCCTTAAAAGAATATGCTTTCCTAAATCCAACATGCAGCTTGAGATAAATTAGTGAAGAATCATTGTCCAAGGTCCTCAATGCCACAATACCACACTTAAAGCTCCAAGATGCTAAAATCGCATTTTATTTTGCCACTGGTCTGGAGTACAATTCTGAAAAATAAGAGTTACCATACAATGATGCTCCTAGACCCTGAAGTTAACACTGCTCTGAAGAACCTTTAAAAGTAATTTAGAACTTTCTGAGAGTGCAAACATAGCCAAATTACCAACAAGGACTGGGATGCGCTACAATCCCATGATTCTATCTGCCCATCATATCCTTACATGCTACAATTTACACTGGTGAGCCAACTCAAGTGCACACAGAGCAGTAACTGCAGGAGAACTTTGCATCCAGCTTGCAGTGGTGAGATATAGACAGCGTTCAGCTGTCTGAACAACTGGTGGAGGGCTTCAACTGTGACTCCATCAGGAGTGAAATCACATTGAGTCCATTAATATTACATCCAACCGTAATCCACAAGGCAAACATGCATCAAAACCCCATCCTCAACAGTAATTTGAACTAAGAACCACACCAAAAACACTGAAGGAACTACTTTTTCTCATTAGCACATTTTTAAAATTTTGTCTTTACAAAAACGTACTGTGAGATAATGATCCTTCAACATCCTTGCTAACAATTTAGTTGAAGTGGAAGAAAAACAAATACTAAGGATGGGATCATTTGCACTTCTGTTCCTTCCAGGGGCATGCCACGTTTGGTTACAAATGAGCAGGAACGTAATACACCAGTGAAGTCAGCAAAGCAGCATAATATAAATAATGCAGTCTGAAACAGGATACTGAAAGAAAAAAAAAGTAAATAAAAAAAGAAAAACAAACCAACAACCAAAGCAAATCCAAAAAAAACCCAAGCCAGCAAAACCTCCTTGTTTGTCAGGCAATCAGTAAAAACTCAAGGCCTCACAACAGGTCAGTGAAAGAGTCAAGGAAGAACTGTAGCCCAGCATCACCACTCTGTTCCTACAAGACAAAGACCTGGCTAATTCAGGGTTAAGGACAGAGACTGTACAGTCTCTAATGTTGAATTATCCTCTGGGAAAAGAGAAACAGGAATAGAAACAGGACCTTAAGGCAAGGTTCTTACACACTCCAGCAGATTCATGGTTTTACAGCAGTGTATTACAGTGTCTACCTGCAGAAAAGTTAAAGTCTTATTTTCAAAAATAAAACAAACAGAAAAACCCAAACCCCCCCCCAGACCTCCTAAATATACATAATACAAAGGAATTGCATACATGAAAGAGAACAGCAGGAAATAAATAGACCCCCTCTATGTCTTACCATAGAACACTGAATCACACAAGCTTCAAATCCCGTGTTTGTGAAAGCCTGTAAGAAATATTTTTCTGTACATTTTTTAAGTTTCTAAATCACCACCGAATCAACCATCAGCATGACTGATTTTTTTTAAAATACAGTGAAATCTTCTGACTGCTACAAAAGACTGTGCAGCACTATTAGACTGGCTGTAAATTCAAAACAGGGCTCCTGAAACTACCCAGTTACTTTTGTGAGGAAAAACAGCAGCAGCACTGCATGGCATCATTTTTTAAACAAATACATCGTTTCTACAAATCTGTTGATATTTCAGCATTAATACCTGCTGTCTCTCACTCGATGTACCCAAACAAACTCCTGTACTGTGCTATCTAGGACCAAACACTCATCCCAGCAGCACAACAGGATTTTTAGCTCAGAATTACAAAGTGTACCCTTCCTACAAATAACTTTTCTTCATAGTCGTGTTTCGAAGACCCAGGGGCAAGTACTAATAACTCACACATAAAGCACGTGTGACTTTCACACGTTGTGCTGTACGTTCAGAAAGCATCACCCTGAGATGAGAAGAACATCCCAACCCCACGATTCGCACACAGTCTGACTGCTCACCAAGTAATTCCTCCCAGCACGGGAGCCGCCAGCGCCAAGGGGCGGGCTGCCTGCACCACCTACTGGTACCTTCCAGCGCTGGTTCAAAGGCCGGACGGAGCATGAACGGATGGAGGCACGCCTTCCTAACCTGCGTTGTTTTAGTTCTTCCCGAAATTCTAAAATCTTCAGTTAAATATGACGGGATGTTCTTCTCCAATATTCAAATATTTACCATTTTGTACTTCCTCTAAATAAAATTCACACCACTATACTGGGTAATTAAATCCAAATAGGATTATGATTGAAAGCTGTGTTTCACACAATTAACCAAATATGCAGCCAGTAAAGTTATTTCTTTAAGCTAGAAAATATTTGGGACAACCTGTTACCAAAAAGCTACCAAATTACTACCCTAGAGACTTGAGAGCAAAAAAGAGGAAAAGCATTTAAGTAGGTGAGGACAGAAATGCATAGCCATCTAAAATCTATTTTAAAAAACCCTCAAGCTCTTTCCAAGGAAGTTACACAAAAAGAGTCAGTCATGAAGTTGCTCTGCAGAAATGATATTCACCTGTGTAATGGGATGCTTTCAATATAAATCTCTCAACTTATATCAGCAGGAAAAATTGGTAAAATATGCTGAATGAATAAAAATAAATATCACTAAACCATTCCACACTAAACAATTAGGGACTATTACGAAACTCTGAAGTCCCCAGCACTGTAAAAAACAGCTTCCTCTATTGTCTAGCAACCACAAAGAATAACACTGGGTGTATAAAAAGCATTTATGTTTTGCTATTGCACAGATAGCCTTGAAAAAAATAAAAATAAGTAGGGCTATGATAAGCAGTTACACAGCAGCTCTACTGAGTAGGCTTAGTAACCTTCACCATACATATTCTTCTGTCCCAATTCCCATGTACTTCCTACACAAACTATCTAAACTTTCAGTCACAAATTTTATTCTCAAGGCCCCAGTTAAACCTCTTCCTTCTTAGTAATTCCTCCTATCCTGACTAAAATGGATCTCTTTGCAGCAATCTGTCTACTTTATGGAACATTGCTGACCAAGCCTGTCCAAAGCATCCTCTTTGCCAGATTAAAAAAAAAAAAAATAAAATTGCAATAAATACATCAATAAAATAAAAAGAGAAAGAAGCAGGTTCTTCAGTCTCTCCTCCTTGGTCATATCCTCCTCTTTGTATCTTTCTTCATTCCTTCCCTTTAAACTTTCCCCAGCTAGTCCCAACCTTGCAAAAACAGAAATAGTTCTTCAATGTAATGCCATCACTAACTGATACCTTCTCATCTATTAGGCTGACAGCCCTCTTCTATAAAATTGCACATTAATCAGTCACACACTGCTACAAATTTTTCCTATGTAGATACGCTTGTATTATATTTGACCTTGAATCACACCCAAATGCAGGCTGTTTCTTCCATTTGTTAAGACTGTGTTCTGTGCTCCACCCTCCTGCCAGTTTTGCACTGTCTGCAAATTTTAACACTGTATATTTTAATTGTTCCCTGGAATTATTAATAGAAAACCAAACATGAGCAGATATAGAATGAAGCTTTGCAGAATCCCATTTAACAAAAACCAGTTTGACACTGAACCATCACAGCAGAGAAACTCCTGAGAAGGGAAGCTCTTCACACCTCATTAGTGATTAAGTACAGCTTACAAACTGATGTAAATTAATCTAAATAAGTTTTTTCTAGTTGTTTTTGAGAACACTAACACAAAATGTCAAAAGATTTATTGTCTCCAAGATCCAGAAATCTATTCTTCTATCTGCACACATATTACATTGTTCAAAAGGAAATCAAATATATCTGTATTTGTAATTTTTGTTACTGTGCCTCTTAATCGCATTTAGCAGTTGCTTAATTGCAAAGGGTTAGCTCATACTAATTAGGAAAATGTCTCTGATGTTGACAGCATTAGATGATCTCTTAGATCACTTCTATATGTGCGTGGACCACAAGACTGAACATATAATAAATACTAAATAAATGTGATGCCATTTAAAACTAACCACACTAAAATCCATTTGTTAAACTCCTTTTCATAATAATAAAATGTTTACTGCAACAAAGCCATGAAAAGAACATTGAAACAGACCTGCCAATTCCAATTGCACTGAAATAGTACCATGCATCACATGCACACTTGGTCTATCATAGAATAGAAAGTTAAAAGAATACTTCATAAATTGCAAATGTAATAAACCTAAAGAACAAAAGAAAATCATCTTAAGCCACCCCCAACACCCCAAAAAATGTGGTCAAGGACCATCAAAATAAAACCCAGCATCATATCCACAATTTCAGAAAGTTTCTATTTTAGTATACTATTTTATATCTCTTAGAGAGAGTAATTTTTAAATTCTGACAGTACATAAAATATAATATGGGTTAGACTAAAAGTAGGAGATAATATTGGACCAATGTCAATTGGACCTTTTACTTTAATATTATAATGACACATTTTACTAAAAATGAGTAATTTCAAATGTGTTTTATTTATTTAATATATATAGCATATATGAGCTAAAGCAGACTGAAACAATGCAAAATTATTCAAGATGACAGATCTACAAAGAAATCTGCCATTTGGTAAACCAGCTGGTCTTAATTAGACATTCATCTTTGAAGGGAGGACACAAAATCTTCAGTAATCAAACCAGTTACATCAACATGCACACTAGTTACTAAAAGACATAACAAGTGGAGGATCCTTTTCCCTCTTCACAAGGAATAACACTTTTGGTCATGGTGTCTAAATCAATTTCATGTTTGACAGAGGCAGCATCCTGTTTCATTAGTGGAGCTGGGAATTTACTCAGAAAGCCACCTTCTCAAGAGCTTACAGAAATCATGAAGCTTTCTTCTCTTAAGATTCTGATCCACCATGGATTCATGTAGGGCAGGAATACAAACACAGGACCTAATCTCCTTCTCCCCTAGCACGCTCCTGAGGAGGGGAGAACTGATTTAGCAATTTCTGGGTTTTCCCAGGCTTTGCAAATAACACAGCTGATCACCCACGACTAAAACCAAAGAATGACAGCACCCCTGGAGCAGCATAAAGCACACAGTGTCCAGTCTTCATATGCCTCACAAAACTGCAAACTGAATGAAACACCCTAACACTTTCTTCTCCCTCTTGTCCAGGTCAGAAAAAAATGTCCTCCCGTAGCTTCAAATGCAAGCTTAGAAGCCATTCTATTAAAACACATAAAATACAACATTTTAAAACTAACAGTTCTTTTATGTGAATGCAATTGACTAAGAAATATTTTTGCCAAAATATTATGCAATTTAATGCCAATTTGTACTTCCCTGCAAATAAAAAGGAAAAGATTTTTCTAAGAAGACTCCAGCATCCCAGCACACAGTAAGGAAAGGTGGTAAGACCATCACACTCCCTGCCTTATTACCTGATTTTCCAGGTTTGCAATTCATACATCATCACTTCAGAAGATGTGTCCTCAGTTGCTGAAAGACAGCAGGGTCTTGGCTCACATAGAATGTTTATTCTGGGCCAATCACCCTTCCACTGAGGTAGCATACTCTTGTAATGCAAGTCACTCTGCTGAACACAGAGAACACTAGGGAGATGGGATTAAAAGGGGGCTGAGAGCTTGCCACACTGTCAGAAGAAGCAGGCCCTCCCTGTTCCAGAAACAGTGAATTATGAGATTGGCTCAGAGGTAGCACTACAATTCAGCAGCTGCAGGCTGCCACAGCTGCTGATGCCATGGTTGGATTGCTGGAAGCCAGTCCCACCCAAGCTGCTAAACATGAAATTTGTGGCAGGTGTGCTATGAGATAGTACAGTGTTTAATGTCAAAACCCTCCAGTGCAGGAAAAGTATAACATTTGAACAATCTTTAGCAGATTTCTCAGAAAATCTTAGCCATTGATTCACTTTTAAAGCCCTAAATCATAATAAATAGCCTTGGCCAAAAATAAAGTCACTGTGCTAGGCTAAGATGAAGAGCATATCCAAGCCAATCACAAAGTGATCAGTGGCAAAACATATTGTAATGTGTGCCAAAAGAAAATTTTTTAATTGCAGGGTTGAATGACTTGGGAAAAAAATCAGTCCAAATTAGAAATTTCCACAGCTAATACACAGAGGTGCTGAATTTCCCCTGCATGCCTCTGCAGCTTATGAGGAAACACTGTTGTTTCACATCCAGGATCCAAACCGGTCCACAAGCAATTTATATTGCTTACATGTGAAAGCATTCTACGTAACTGTACCAACCAAGCTGCAACTTTTATTTCCAAAACATGAGCACTATGTATCTAAATACAATAACAAAATTACTATTTTATATTTTTTAAATCCATCAGCAACCATGGGAGTTCTAATACAGATAAAACACCGGCTGGGTTTAATTGAAGGCATGGCATTCTAAAAGTCAAAGTGAATCTAATCAACATGATTGGGGTATAGCAGCTGGTCCATCTACATTAGGATTTCCAGTGCTGCCAACACCAATCAGTATCAGGTCATCTTTGACAATCCAGGGACATCCATGATTTCGATGTTGCAATAATGCTAACAGAAGCAAAACAATCTGGATGTAGTCAAAGCATTTTTATGAAAGCTCTTTTTAAAGGCACAGCGTTGATCTCATACCACGGTGAGTTAGAGAACACACTTTAATACCTCCAGAGGAAATTGCGTATGTAGTTGTACACAATGGTATGTCAGTGCTACTTTGAATCTGCTAAAATATTTTATAGTGGGTCGAAGCACAACTATCAACTTCTATTAATGACAAATGATATCCAGTGAATCACAGATATCCACTATGTACAGCATGCTCTGTTAGCATGTCTTCACCGCAAGAACCACAGGCTGGACAAGACACTTGCTCAATTCAACTTCTGACCATAGAATCGTTAAGGCTGGAAAGGATCTCTAAGATCGTCCGAGTTCAACCATCAAAACAACCGAGCCGAAAATGCTCAACAATTCCTCATGTCTATTTGCAAACAGAGGATGTATTTTTTCAGACGCATTTTTCAAAGAAGACTTTTATCTTTTCAGCGCAAAATTATACACGCATTTCGGCAAGAAAAGCCCTGCGTATGCTACAGCCGAACGCGCAGGCTGAGCTGCCCCAGAGCAAGCAGAGGGCACACGTACTCAGCAGCTGGCGAGCCACGCCGAGCTGCACCGCCCGCACGCCTAGGCCACCCCACAGGCGGGAGCGCAGCTGCCATCCCGGCTCCACCTCGGGAAGGGGAGGAGCAGCAGAGGGGAGAGGAGGAGCTGGGGAGGGTCGTGCCCCCAGCCCTAGGGCGCCCCGGGGCCCCGCACGCTCAGCTCCGCCTCCCCGGCTGCCGCGGGGGGCGGGTTCTCGTCCCGCTTCCCCGCCGGTGCTGCTGGGCGCTGGGCGGCGGCGCTGCCCCGCGACCTCGAGGCTCTCGCCTGCCCCGTCCCCCGCCTCCTCGGTGCCCGTAAGCGCCGCCTCTTCCCCGGCCCCCGCCTCCTCCGCGCCCGTGGCCGTCCCCGCCGCCTCCTTCCG